>OY747721.1:2710648-3033148 GCA_963556495.2 Valencia hispanica | reverse complement strand
AATCCCTCATACTGAGCAAGCATGTAGCGACGGTGGAGAGGAAAAACTCCCCTTTAACAGGAAGAAACCTCCAGCAGAACCAGGCTCAGTAGGAGCGGCCATCTGCCACGACCGTCTGGGGGTTTGAGAAGACAGAGCAGAAACACAGAAGGAACAGAAGATCTGATATAAGAGAACTTTCTATGTTACAGAAAGTAAAAAGTTGATAACAGGACACAGTGGATGTTCAGTTACTGGGAGGATCATCCCAGTCGATGCCCCCCGTCCAACAGGGCATTGCAGCCAAGCAGGATACCAGACCAGGTGGAGCTTCTATGGAGAGAAAAACAAAGTTAACAGTCAAAATAACAGCAAGTAATACAACTGGAGAGTAGTAGGAGAGAAAAGTAGCAGAGTGAAGAAAACTGGTCAGTCTGTCCTCCAGCAGTCTAAGCCTATAGCAGCATAACTACAGAGCATAACATTAAAGTTGGTTTATTTTCTCTCAGTATGATTAAAATGTTTCAGATCTGCTTGTTTTTATTTCGTCTCCGATTCTAGACTTCCACCGCTGCCAGAAAGCCCTGAATGCCAAAGGAGTAGACACCACCCCCTGTGAGTGGTACAGGAGAGTCTACAAATCCCTCTGCCCCATTGGTTGGGTAAATGTATTCAATATCTTCTCATTTTTGTCCCTGCTCCCAACACAGAGAGCCTCCTAATGAGCCATCAGGTCCGATCGGGTGTGCTGAACAGCATCAAGGAATCTAAACATTTTCTGCAACCCCTGTTGCTGCTCAGCTGTCCAAACGCCACGATCCTGTGAAAGCCACAGTATTCTCATAGCGGCCTGTTGGAGCAGGAAAACCTTTTTCCCCTAGGGTCACAATCAAAGCAAAAAAAAGATGCTTACGTGTATTACACTTTGTTCTAACCCTTTCCCTCTAAACTTTGACCCCCTGTAGATTGAGAAATGGGACGGGCAGAGAGAAGACGGGACCTTTCCAGGAAAGATCTGAGGCCGCCACCTCCAAACATGTAATGTCGGCTGAATGTTCGTAAAAGCAACGCCTCGTCGTCACTTTTCTCCACCCACCAACGCTCTGCTCCAGCAGCAGCCTGAAACTGAATGGTCATTTCTTACAAATACCATTAAATGTTCTGCGGATTCTGCATTAAAATGTCTCAGGATATATTTATGGCGTTCCAGTGTCTATTCTATGTTATCCTTTTAATAACTGGTACATTGGGTCTGGTTGGTCTGCAACCTGCGGCTCTTTGGACCCTCAATGGCTCCTAATAATTTTGGCTAAAATAACTAAATTATGTTTTTAAATATAGATACAATAAATAGATAAATGCAGGTTTTAGTCAATTTTTCATGGAACTGCATTGAATTTCCACAACAGAATAAGAAAAAAAGCACTAGTAATCATTTTTAGATCCATTTTCTTTCTTACATTTTGCACAAATATCGACATCCCATAGAGAACATGAAACCTAAAAATACAAATAAAATAGTGGCTGTTTAAAAGTGACATTTTTCAGAAGGTCGGGTAACATTAGCGACTCCTTAACCAGTTTTATTTAGCTGGACTGGTTCTGGATGTAAATGTTGTGGCCTTTCTTGAATTTTAGAACTACTTAAAATCAAACTCGTAAAGCAAAGATTAGTCATTTTAAAGCTTTATTCATTTAAATAAACCTACACCAAATACACATAATAATAATAATAATAATAAAGATTAGAAAAATAAATATTTAAAAACACTTAAAGTCAAATATACAACCATAACCCAGTAACACAATGGATATACAGAGAAAATTTTAATGTTGATCGACGCTTAAATTAAAATACATAAAACTGCATTTCATACAGTCACTCCCACAATGAAGGAGTGTATTTATTATTATTAATATAATAAACACTTTCTGAGGGAGGTCGTTCTCCTGTTTCAGCGTGGGGTCGTCAGTCATTTAAAAAAAAAAAAATTTGATGCTAAGGTTTGAATTTAATCCACACAGGGTCAGAAAATACATACAGGCTCAAATATATTCATACCCCTCCACTGACATTTGGATCGATGCATCTTAAGCTGCAGAAAAACCAGGAAGCTTCTGGATCTTGGACCAGTCTTCTCATCAGAATTAGCAGGAATAGTCCAGAGATGTTCAGTAGAACGAGTATTGCTGGCAGGGACCCTCAGCATGATGCCACCAGTACCGTACTACACAGTTGGTGGAGTGTTGTTGGGTTTGAAAGCCTCACCTCGACTCATCCAGCCGCACTTCTTGTCAAACTTTTTGCTCCGTATTTCATTTGAGCTTGAAGTTGTTGATTTTTCTTGGCTGGGAGAAGAATGCTCAGATATCCAACCAGAATTAAGCTAGAAACTTCTTGATGGCAACACGTGTGTGTGAGTGTGTTAACATTTAAGCAAAAATTAGAGGAAGGGTGTATGTATAACTTTGACCCTGCGTGTTGTAAAATCCCACCTTGTGTATCTAAATCCTGTTTTTAAGGATGAACTGAAGTCAGGTTTCCAGATGACACAGAGCATGCAACACGGTGAATATTTTAATGAAAGAAGTCTAACTACGGTTGTGTTCTAGTGAGGATGGTGAACCCATGTTTATCATGTTTTTAACACCGTACTTTTCAATCTGAGGTAAGTCGATAGTATTTGCATATTAGGTTACATATTTAGAGAAAAATCCAAATGAAAGATGCTCAAGCTGCACTAAATCCACATATAGCTACTGTTAGAAAGGTCACTTGTTATCAAGCTTTTGTCTGATGCAGAGAGGAGAAATTTTGAAATATTAGGAGTGCAACGGTACACAAAAATCACGCTTCGGTACGTTTTCAGTACACTTTAATCAAGAAAAATAAACACAAATGTGCATGACTTTTTAACAAATAAACTTTTTCTGAATTTCTTCCTTTCAACTCCTGAAATTAATTACATCTTATTATGTTCTATAACTTAAAAAAGTTGAAAGTATAGAAATGACTAGAGATTTAATTTGATTTTTTTTAAATAAAATAGTACAAGCATACATAGCCAGAGTAGAAAACAATAGAACCACTTGAAAACAGTGGTCATGTTTAGAAATGTTTAAATAATACTTTGCCCATATTTGAGATTAAAACATGCTTAAATCACTTTGGAGTAGTTTTGGTATTTTGACAGTCTAGTCTCCCAGCTGTACTTGAATGCAGCATGGGCAGCTGTTGGGAAAATCCCTTCTCATCAACGGGGATTCCTTATTTTGTATTTTATCTAAAATAAGGAGTTTGGTCTGATTGGATGCTACTGGTAGCCATGTTGACATCGGCTGGTTTTTCTCTAGTATCAGTGATGTTTCCATTCAGCTTGACATTGTTTCAGGTGAATCATTCAGTTCAGTGCAGAGCGTCTTATGGACCTTATTGCTGTTGATAGATGCGTTCACTGACAAAGTTCTGGTTTGGTCCATCTTTCTTTCTCTAATGTAGCTGCATGAGAAACCATTAATGTTCCCAGAAAGCTGAGTTTAGTGATAGCTGGGAGTCCTTTCTGTTTTGTTTTGGTGTAACGTTTTAAAGTTTCCCTGCGAAACGTTGCACTGCGCTCTGAGTTCCTCACATGAACGTTCTGCATGTGTTCAGGTAGAAAACGGATAGATTTGTTCAGTACCAAACAAATAAGGCCGTAATGAAAAATCTGAATATATGTACCGTTACACCCCTAATAAATATGGATATAATTTAATAAATCAATCAATGTTCTCTATACAAACACAACTTGCATAACTTTGGATTTTTCTTTGAACTGGAGAAAAATTTAGGTTTTAATTATTTAAGCCACAAAGGTAAAAAACCTTTCAATTGAAAATGTTCTGCCAGCGCTTTTTCTAAACTAGTGTGCATAGCATTATTAGTGGTTGGTGCATTGATATTTTCAGATTCATCGCTCTAAAGTCTCAACCTTTGGCTCATCGGTAGATAAAGTGTAGAAACGCACAGAAGCCACGTCCTGATGTGGCATCCATCTTTTTTTGTGTGGTTTATTTACACGCCAAAAGTTGCATTAAAATATGCAGCACAGGTCACAAGTAGCAGCTGCAGAGTGTTCAGTAATAGGCACGGGATATGAAGTTAGGCTCGCAGAAACGCAGCCTCAGAGGTCTCCTTTTGGCTTCGTCCTTTAGTCAGTAGCTCACCAGATTTTGGAGGACAGTAGTCGTCTTCAGCTCCTCTCTGACAGCTCCAAGCTTAGTGTGTAAAATACAAATCCATGTTTGTTGTCAGTATCTCCTCTTCCCATGTTTGCCACCATCAGTCATGCAGGTTTTGGGCCGAAGAGCTGAATGGAAGAAGAGCAACGAAGCATCAGGATAAAAAGTAGATGATTTTTTTGTTTTACCCAGATCTTTGAAAACTGCTAATTCATCAGTTTTTTTGAATCACCTGGATCGGCTGTCTGCTTCTTCTTGTGATGAACTATCCGATTCTCATCGGTCATCTTCACATCCTGATCTTCCACATAGTTACTGCAACACAGCAACAAACACGTTTATTCAGGCAGATCAGTTGATGCTGTGGGGAGGAACAGTAGAAGGGGGTGGAGGAGAAATCGCCAGTAAAACAGGAGGTAAGGAAGAAGAGGGGACTGGAAGAATCTTCAGTACAGGGATTGACCACTGGGGGGAGCTTTAGTACTTACTATTGGTTGTGTCTGCCTCCTCGGGGGCTGAAGTAAAGAAGAATTGTTATAAATAACTAAATTATTATGGTTTAATGGAAGGCTTTTTGTCATCTATCAATGGTTTGACTGTCAATTTATGAAAAGCTTCTTTCTAGGAGAGAAACATGGGATTTGTTTATTAAAAATATTAATAAGACAAGTCTGGAGACCTGTCCTGGATGAATCCTGCCTCTCGGCACCAAAACAAGTAAAAACAAGTTGCTACATGAGGAATGATTTAAGGCCAAACTTTTTACCACATGTATGGCGTCAAAACAGGATCAGCTCAATGTGAATGAAAAGAAAATAGACTAAACTTGGGGGGGGGGAAGTACATTCAAATCAACTTAAAAATAACTATAAATCTAAAACCATAAAGAGAAAACAAAATCCAAAACTGAAAATCAGAACTAAAAAATAAATATTTACATGAAATTTGCAAAAGAAACTGCATTCATGTAATCATTTTTCCTATTTTATTTGTTAAAACTGCTGCATTGTATTTTCAGATTGACAGTTTTTACGTTTCTCTTCCCTTTGTGTTCAGTCTTCAGCGAACATTTAAAATTTAGCCTTTTTTTTCTGCGTTGAAGCTGATTTTTTAAATTTTTAGTTTTCCTCTGGGATCAATAAAGTGTTTTTGAATTGAATTTAATCTTATGTGGGGGCGGGGCTTGGAGCCCATTGGCTAATGACAAACATGCAACTTTTTAATGACACAAATAGCCATTTTAATAAATCATTGTTAATCCAAAACATGAAAAAGTTTTTCTTTCTTTTTTTAGTTTGCGTTATTAGGCAAGGCAAGGCAATTTTATTTGTATAGCACACTTTCAACACCAGGGTAATTCAAGGTGCTTTACATGATTTTGTGATTTTTAAAAAACACTTAAAAGAAACACACATTACACATGATACACAATAAAGCAAGAGAAAGATCAAAAAAGCAAGAGAGCATGAACACATTTCATACATATGACATCAAGCATTTACTCAAAGGCAATTCTAAACAGATGGTTTTTAGTCTCGATTTAAAGCAGTTCAGAGTTTCAGCAGCTCTACACTCGTCAGGAAGTCTGTTCCAGATAAGGGGAGCATAGAAACTGAAAGCTGCTTCTCCATGTTTAGTTCTGAGTCTAGGGATGTTTAGTAGGCTAGAGCTGGAGGACCTGAGTGGTCTTGGTGGTTGGTACCATGACAACAGGTCTTCAACATACTTTGGTGCTAAGCCATGCAAAGATTTATAAAC
Organism: Valencia hispanica; assembly: GCA_963556495.2. Taxonomy (NCBI): domain Eukaryota; kingdom Metazoa; phylum Chordata; class Actinopteri; order Cyprinodontiformes; family Valenciidae; genus Valencia; species Valencia hispanica. Next base: position 3,027,190 of record OY747721.1, on the reverse strand, counting down.
TAGTAAAAGTATTTAGAAGTCTATTCTCTGAGCTACAGGGAGCCAGTGTAAGGACTTTAGAACTGGGGTGATGTGCTCTACTTTCCTGGTTCTAGTGAGGAACACGAGGAGCAGCGTTCTGGATCAGCTGCAGATGTCTGATTGACTTTTTAGGCAGACCTGTGAAGACGCTGTTGCAGTAATCAAACCGACTAATAATAAACGCATGGATGAGTTTTTCTAGGTCCTGTTGCAACATCAGTCGTTTAATCCTAGAAATGTTCTTCAGGTGATAGAACGCTGACCTTGTTATTGACCTTTATGTGACCCTGGAGGTTCAGGTCTGAGTCCATTACTACACCTAGATTTCAGGCCTGATCAGTAGTTTCTAGCTGTATTAACTGAAGCTGTGTGCTGACTGTTGATCGTTCTTCCTTGGGTCCAAAAATAATTACTTCTGTTTTGTTTCTATTCAGCTAGAGAAAGTTATGGCACATCCATCCATTTATTTGGTCAATGCATTGATTTAGGGTTTGAATGGGTTCAGAGTCACCTGGTGACATTGTAATGTAGAGCTGAGTGTCATCCGCGTAGTTATGGTAGCTAATATTATTGGTTGCTATAATCTTGCCTAGTGGGAGCATGTAGATATTAAATAAGAGGGGCCCCAGGATGGAGTCCTGGGGCACCCCACATGTGATTTCTGTTCGTTCTGATGAAAAGTTTCCTATTGAAACATAGAAGTCCCTGTTCTTTAGGTAAGACTCAAACCAGCCAAGTAGTGTACCAGAGAGTCCGACCCAGCTCTCCAGTCGTTCCAATAAAATATCATGATCAACAGTGTCAAATGCTGCACTGAGGTCCAACAGAACCAGCACTGTGGTTCTACCACAGTCTGTTTTTATGCGGATGTCATTTAATACTTTGACGAGGACAGTCTCGGTGCTGTGGTGAGCACGGAAACAAGACTGAAAAACATCAAAGCGTTTTGTCATTGTTATGAAGCCATTTAACTGCTGAAACAGCTTTTTCAATAATCTTACTGATGAATGGAAGATTAGAGATCGGCCTGTAGTTCTGCATTAATGTGTTGTCCAGATTTTTCTTCTTTAGCAGTGGTTTAATAACTGCTGTTTTTAAAGCCTGAGGGAGGACACCTGATAGCAGTGATGAGTTCACTATTTGAACAAGATCAGAACCAATAACAGGTAGAACTTTCTGTAGAAAAGCTGTGGGTAGGATATCAAGACAGCAGGAGGAGGAGCTTAGTTGGATAATGATTTTTTTCAAGGCTGTTCTGGTTTAATTCGTGGAATTCAGACATTTTCTCCACATTGTTGTTGATTGGGGATGGCACTGGTTGTGGGTTCGATATTGAGGTACAGATTGACCGTCTAATTGTTAGAATCTTTTCAGTAAAAAAGCTGCAAATTCATTGCAGGCCCTGGTAGAGTTTAGTTCAGGGGCTACTGTCACTAAAAGATTAGTTAGTCTTTCCACTGTTGCAAATAAAGTCCGTGCATTATTAATGTTTCTGTTGATAATTTCAGAAAAGAACGATTCCCTAGCATCTTTTATAGTTAGCTAATATCTATTCAGTCTCTCTTTGTAGATCTCACAGTGAACCTGGAGTCGAGTTTTCCACCATTTTCTCTCGGCGCGTCGACACTCTTCTCTTTTCACTACGTACCAGTGGATTACTTGTCCACGGAGACTTATTTCTACCTGAGACTACTTTCACTTTAGTTGGAGCAATGGAATCAATCATGTCTGAGATTTTCGCAAGGAAATTATCTACCAGCTTATTTGCTGAGTTTGAGTTGGGAGATGAGGGGGATGTGGTGGAAGGGTAAATACGTTTAAAGGTTTCTACTGAACTGTCCCCTAAAAAACGCTTTTTTATAGAGGTCTTACTGTGGCTGAATAATTTAGCAGAGATGGTACTTTGGTACTAGAAATGGTCAGATAATGCAATATTAATTACAGAGATGTTGGAAATATTTAAACCTTTGCTGATAATTAAGTCCAGAGTGTGTCCTTTATTGTGTGTTTGTTGTTTGACATGCTGGATCAGGCCGAAGTTGTGGAGAGTATCATCTAATGTTTTTGCTCGTCTATCTTGGGGGTTGTCGGTATGGATGTTAAAATCCCCCAAAATGATTAGTTGGTCATAGTCGATACATATTACAGAAAGAAGGTAATTGAAATCATTAAAGAAGTTAGAGTTAAGTTATATGAACTTAGAAATAAAGCTTTGTTAGGCTCATTTATCTGGGTGGCTAGGTATTCAAAGGAATCAAATGTGCCCAGGGTTACCTTTTTAAGGTTCGTTGAGTTGTGAAAAATGGTGGCTACACCACCTCGTCTGTGTTTTCTGTGTTCGCTTAAAAAATTGTAATTTGGAGGACTAGATTCTATTAATGCAGTTGTGTCGTTATTTTCATCTAGCCAAGTTTCTGATAAAAAAAGGGCATGTAAATTATGCTCAGTAAAGTCATTGATAAGAAAAGACTTCCCGGATAGAGATCGAATGTTTAATAAAGCTAACTTAAGTATTGTGATGATGGGCAGCTGAACCTTCTGACAGTTTATCAATTTGAGATTTTGATTAATATGAGAGCGTTTGGTTAACGGTTTATGTATTTCCTGCTGCTGATAATTGCTGGTATGCTAAGTTCAGGGGTGTCGGGCGAGTTCTGGGAGACAGTAGGGGTAGATTTACTGCCCGGTTCCCTCAAATATCAAATATCTGTAATAATCAGTGGGGGGAAGCTCCCAGGCTTATTGACACTAGTCCCAGGCGTTTGGTGTAGTCCAAGTTTAGGTGTTAATTGTGTCCCAAATTGGATTTGCTCGTTCAGTCTGTCTGTAAAGTTAATAAATGGAGACTCATTTGATGTGGCTGAGTCACAGGAAGATGAAGACTTAATCTCTGATGGTTGTTTATCTGTTCGGTCCTGTGGTGTCATCATGACTTGCTGTTTTTGTTCTCTGATATCCATGGGCGCCTCAAGGTCAGCTTTTGAGAGCAAGTGTTTTGCTTTCTGATTTTGATAAGAAAAAATGTTTGCTGCTAAGAGCCTTACTCCGGCCTTGTTCAAATAGCGCATCCCTTCTTTGAACAGATGATTAGCACTTCCAAATACTTTGAAATTATTAATAAATGTGAACAACTTCTCAGCTGATTGTTTCTTCAACCATTTATGGAGCATGCGGAGTCTGCTAAATCTTTCATCATTCCCTTCAGGGACTGGTCCGCTGATGAGGATGTTTATGTTAAGTCCATCAAGTCTCTGTAGGAGATCAGAAAAGCATCTTTTCAGAATCTCTGATTGTCTCATCGCGATATCTGCTGATCCAGCGTGAATGACAAGCTTTTCCAAAGCAGGATGTTGGTCCAAGGTGTTCTGGATTTTTTCTGATATTTCTCTCTGTGTATTTTTGTAGCAGCTATAAACTCTGGTGTTCTTGCTACAAAAAGCTTCAATTCCATTAATTGATCCGTCTTGTATGATAATCTTTGCTGGGGGGGCTCTTACTTTGTTATGTGTCCGTTTGATGTGGCTGGGTTTCTCCTGGTGGCTTTGACTGGTCCTGGGGGCTGCGTCATCTTTCGGGAAACTCAAGGCTGCGAATCTGTTTTTCAGAGGGATTCCAAGTGGAGAAATATCTCTTGTTTTTGGCTGAAACCTCTTTTGTTTACTTTTAGCAGAAGCGGCAGGTCTGGGTTCAGAGCTTTCTCTGTGCCGGAGTTTCTTTTGTTTTTTCTTCCTCGGAGAACAGGCTGGGATTGATGATTCCGTGCGTTTTAATGCTGGCCAGTCTTCATTAGAGTGTGGAGTTCTGCCCGTAAGACGTCTGTTGTCCTGTGTTTTCTCTGTGAAATGGTTAGACCGATGTAACAACAGGCTGATAGGCTGTTCCCTGTGTGTATTCAACTGTAAAGTTGTGTCGTTTCCATAATCAGCGTAGAGATCAAAATTAATTTCCAGACGACGTAGCTTCGTTTCAATGCCCTCGATTCTGTGGAGCAGTTTTTCAAAATCCTCAGCTGAGCAAAAAGCCATGTTGATAAGTCCATAAAAAAATAATCCAAGAAGAGATCCGGTCCAATACAGTAACTCCAGGGGCTGGGTAGATAAAGTAACTAAGAAAAGGTTAAGAAAAGAAAACAAGAAAACCAGCAGAAAAGAAAATAAAGTGAACGGATCTGGAGAGAGACAGAGAGCATGTAGGTGGATCTTCAACGAGTGCATTACTAAAAGAAAGGCAAGCAGTTTACAATTTATTTTACAGAGGAAGACTAACTTATTTTCTTGACCTAGAAAATAAAATGATTAATTCTCAATATAGCGAACTTGACTCAGGATTTCTGTCACGTTTTTCTATATTTTGTTAAGTTTAATAAAGCTGTTAATTGCGGATTTGGGTGCATCCAGGTTCTGATGTTGGACATTTGTGATCCTATTTACTATGCACTAAAAACATGTTTCATGTTTTATGAGGATTTTTAGCCCTAATTAAAAAACAGAAATCTCCACCTGGATCATCCGCCTGTGCAGGGGACCAAATGTGTACAATTCCTTGACCCCAGGCCTCACTTTGGACATCCCTGAATTAGAGGGATGATATATGAATGATAAATTTGAATCAATACCCAGCTCAACTAAGGGACATCATTTATCTAAATATTAGTGGGGGGGTGTATGTATATATTCGAGCTTGTTATTGATTAAAGCTTGTTTTTAAAACTTCCTATTGAAGTGGTTTGTTGTTTAAATCGCAGCAAACTCATCCCAACCAGACCAGAACCGAACCAAGGCTCCTGCATATAACCCGGCTGCATGCGGACCGGCTGAGGTACCTGATGACGGTGCTCCTCTCACGGTGCGCGATGTAAACGTCATCTGTGAACAGGATGGTGTGGTACGGCACCACGGGGTCACAGGTCGGCAGGATGCCCCTCGCAGAGTGGCTCACACAGTCCAGGATGCCGTTGTACACCAGGAGGTCGTCCACCAGGAGCTACACACACACACACCTTTAGGTAAAAACCTAAACCAAACCCAGCAGCACATTAAAACCTACTCACCCCAAACTCTTTGACTCCTCTCTGGGGCGTCTTGGAGTAATTCCACAGCTTGATCATGGAGACGGTCACCGGCTGATCAAAGATGATGTACACACGGTTCACCTACATGGAGAAAAACAACATATATGGAAGAAATGTAAACTCATTAGAATCAGACGGGTTTTTTTAGGCATTGAACTTACATTCTTTGCCAATATGTAAATTCATTTAGTTTTTTTACTTTAGATTTGCCTGCAAAAATTCAGTTGCAGAAATTTGTGGCAACCTTCCGGTGCCCCAGGCCAAAGCAATCAGTACTAGATCGAGTCAAGCGCGTGACATCATTGCGTTGGGTTACAGTTACTTTTGAGCCGCGCCCAACGCACTGGTGTCACGTGATCAACAAAGAGTAATTGACCTGTGGTTTAGTCCTGCTAAGCTCCGCCCTCCTTAGTTACTGTTGCTAACTCGGACAAGCCGTCGCTGCTAACAGCGTGTTTACAATGAGAGCGGTCAGTGCCGAAACAATTCCTAAAGAGGAACTCGACAACTTTCGGCGGCAACGACGGTTAATATATTCAAGGAGCCTGCAGGAAGGTCGGCATTATGCCATGGAGGACTGTGTGCAAATCGTCAAACTGGAATTGTACGAAAAATAAACCAAAATTAGAAGGACGGATCTTTAGATCGTCAGAAGAGGGAGAGGCCTCATCTAGCGTCAATCGTCTTTGACGAGACAAACATTGCAGACCAGCCTTGTTTGTGTACAACAGGGAAATATTAGCAACCGTTAAAACAATAGTCAAGTTTATTTGTAAAGCCCATTTCAGCATCAATGCAGTTCAAAGTGCTTTACTTGACAAAAACATTAGTGACAAAATAAAGAGAGGTAATGAAAAACTGAAATCCAGACCTAATGTTCGAGTATTAGTGAACAAAGGCAGCTCTAAACACTTTTTAGCCTTTATTTAAAAGAACTCAGTGTTTCAGCAGTTTTGCATTTTTCTGGAAGTTTGATCCAGATTGGAGGAGCATAGAAACTGAAAGCTGCTTCTCCATCTTTGGTTCTTACCAACAATAGCCTGCTAGGAGGCTAGCTTAAGAAAGCTCCAATTACCACTAGGCTTTATGTGGATGAATGTAATTTATATGACCTGATTGCTAAGATTATACTACATCATTGTCTTACCTTTGATTAAACGTAGACTTGTTTACAGTTGTCACGTTGAGTTGACTGTACGGTCTGCTACACAGCTTTATCCAGCAGAAAACATTTGTCCATGTTTTGTTTCGGTTTGCGAAACGGGACAGAATAAGATTGGTCGCTTATCCTCTCGGGATACTGTGCGCCAGGCACATCGTTTAACCATTTTTGTGCCTTAGAGCACAAAAAAAGCCCAGAAAACTACAAAGGTGTTGCAGGTCCTACTGCTTCTCTATGGAGCGAGACGGCAAGAACGCCAGAGTCTGTTTATTTCCGTGAGAATTGTAGTTAAGTAGTATTGGTTCGTTTGTGTTCGGGGGTTGGGACTGAGCGGGACTTAGCCACAGGTCAACTTGATTGGCTAAAAGCTGCTCGACCCGATCTAGTGCCGATTGCTTTGCCCTGAGTCAACAGAAGGTCACCACGAATTTCTGCAGCTGAATTTTTGCAAGAAAATTTAAAGTAAAAAATAAATAAAAAGAATTCACATAATGGCAGGATTTAAAAAAATCTGTGCTATAAATTCAGTGTCTAAAAAAGTCTTAGTCTAATGAGACGACATTCCTTCCGTACAAATGTTTTCTCCGTTTTACTGGTAGCCCTGATCTGAATTGGTTTCCTCGTTAAAGCCGGTTCCTCACCGCTCCTGGCAGAACCGGGGCCAACCACATGTGTCTGCCGTCATGCGTGTCGTTAACGCAGTCTATGAGCTTATCAGGAGTCCGTACGTCGCCGCTCACGTTGTCCAGGATGTTCACGCTGTCTGGAAAAGCTGCGATGTCTGATGCAAACTCAACGTTAGGGATCAATGAGATCTATAAAACTAAACTCAGGCCAAGTTATCACCAAATTTGCTTTGTTTTTTAGAATGTTTGTCACGTAATCAAACCAAACTGGTATGGATTTTATTTAGTGGCATCAGAGTAAATGTGGATGAATCCCACAGCATGCCACACTTTTCAGATTTTCATTATTTTGCAATGATACCAAATCAGTCACATAAAAATGGCAATAAAATCCACCCAGGTTTGAGGTCGGCTGCGTTTCCATAAAACCTGATGTCTCTCAGGGAAGGATACTGTTGTCAGTGAGGTGGATCTTCTCGTGGTTCTGGTTGTAAAACTCCAGGCCGTTCAGACCGATGTAGTACGGGTCTCCCCAGGTCGTCAACAGCTGCAGCTGGAAGACGACTGGATGATGGAGGTCAAGGAAGATGCAAACAAGGAGCGTTTGTTCTCTCGCATCAAAACCGGTAAATTGTCCTTCCTCCGTAATATTGTATGACTGGCACCACAGAACCAGCGAGAACAACAGTGAACTCTGGCTAAAATAACATCACTGATGCGCCTTGATTCCCTCCCCGCTGGGAGAGCTACTTCAGCGACAGGTGGCTGCATCCTAGGTGCACAAAGAAGCGTCATTGTAGGCCCTTCCTCCCAGCTGCTGTTAGACCTCATAACTATCACTGCTCCCCACGAATTCAATAAGTCTTCATTACTGTTTTTTGCAGTTTTTTCACTTTCTGTAAATAGTCTTGTTTTTTTCTTAAATCCACATATATATCTATCCACCCCCGCTGACCACCACTGTTTATTATGGTGCGTTCCATTTGAAGTCGGAACTGAGAGCAGGGTTTGACATAGTCGGATGAGTCGGTATTCCAACATGGCGAGGCCCAGGTAGCCATCGTTGGTAGTTCCTCTGATAAACATTGTTTCAAACTGTACTTTTCTATATGCAAACAACACTTTTATGTTGTTACGTTTAGAGCTGCAGGCTCTACATGTAACAGTTATTTTAGTAGCATCATTGTTTTATTTTTTTATGTTGTAAATTTGCCCTTACTGTACAACCTCTGAAAATAGATGTTGACCAACAACCTCTATGACGCTACTGTATTTAGACCAGCAGCACTATAAACCTTTATGATCCACAGTTAAAGCCACACATCCACATCAGCAATAAACCATTCAACGTTTCCGCCTGGTTGAAGCTCTGCTGGTTCTGGATCTACAACATCCAGCAGGATCAGCAGTTCTGGTATTGACTCGATGGTTTTATTGCACTTACCGATTGTTTGAATCAATCTAGCCTCACCAGCCTCCTAACAGTTTCCTTTCAGCAACCAAAGGTCTTCTTTATCATTCGAAAACAGGAGGCCATCAAAAAACAAACCTTTTGCATAGCAGTGGTCAATATAAAAGGTATAATGTAGAAATTATATAAATTTAGCCAAAGGTAGAGATTTTGACAATACCGACCTATCGCGATTGCGCATTTTGATGATGTCATCAGGGAGGACAAATACTGATGTGTTCGTCTTTACACGACATATTGCAAGTTTAAAATTTGCTGTTTTAATTTAACGGAAAAGAAACCTGTTGAACTTGAAGCCTTTTTAACTCAAATATGTGCAGGTTTATTTTTGTGAGATATTAAAGCAACACTAAAGAGTTTTTTTCCCCTTAAAATAATGTTTCCGAACTCGTGTCAGTGATTCATCAACTCATAACAGGGTGAAACGGCACTTCCACATTCGCTTTGCGGCCCTCTATCGGCCATAACAGCACTATGAAAGTTTGGGTCGTCGGGTAGCAGTTTTGTAGTCCAAATGAGACTACAAATGCGGCTTGCTTTACGGCAGGCTTCACAAAAGCCGGTAGGTGCAGCATCCTGCAAGGCTTTCTGGGTGCAGCGTCCTGCAAGGCTCTCTGGGTGCAGCGTCCTGCAAGGCTCTCTGGGTGCAGCGTCCTGCAAGGCTCTCTGGGTGCAGCGTCCTGCAAGGCTCTCTGGGTGCAGCGTCCTGCAAGGCTCTCTGGGTGCAGCGTCCTGCAAGGCTCTCTGGGTGCAGCGTCCTGCAAGGCTCTCTGGGTGCAGCGTCCTGCAAGGCTCTCTGGGTGCAGCGTCCTGCAAGGCTCTCTGGGTGGAGCATACTCGGCAGGTACATAGCTCTATGTCAGGTTGGACCCCACATCCCCCACATCATCACTCATCACATTAACTGCTTGCCTGGAGGAGACAAGGGCATGGATGACTGACAACTTCCTCCAGTTAAATAGCTCCAAAACAGAAGGCCTCCTTATTGGACCCCACATCAACTCCGGTCCTCCCCCTGACTGTTTACACATTTGCTGGCCATGATATCCCTCTCACACCCTCTGTAATAAACCTGGGGGTTCGATTTGACCCCTACTTATCATTTAACACTCACATTCAACACATCTGTAAGACTGCATTCTATCACCTCCGGAACATTTCCAAACTCCGCCCCTCCCTCCCCCTTTCCAATGCAGAGAAGCTGGTTCATGCCTTCGTCTCCTCCAGGCTCGACTACTGTAATGCACTCCTCATCGGGATCCCTGGCAATACCCTGCAGAGGCTGCAGTACATTCAGAAGTAAAAAGTAAAAGTAAATTAAAGACCCATTTATTTTGTATCGCTTTTTCTTAAAGTTTCATTTGTGCATTTTAAATGTTTTGTGTTTTTAATCTGTTGTGCCTGTAGCACTTTGAGATGTGTTTTCATGTGTAAAGTGCAATACAAATAAAATGTATTATTATTATTATTATTATTATATAAATGGAAAATACCTAGCAGGTAGCTTGAACAATCGTCATCATGACGGAGCCTGCAAAAAAAAGGAGAGTATGTCGGAGGAGGCGAAGAAAAGGGGAGAATGATAGAGAAAGAGCTCGAACTAGAGTGAACGTTGGACCGACTTTCACTCGTTGGCGAGAGTTGAAGGAGGCTACAGGATACTAATGGTCACTTGGCTTTGTTGCTGCTGGACTTGTAAGTAATAATCTTTTTTCACCCCAACAGTGTGCATAGATATGTGTACGATACATTGTAGATTGTTTTATATCGATTGGCTCATGTTAGCTAAGGCGTTAGCTACTGTGCTAAGCACGTAAGTTTGTGTTTATAAGACGTTTTCTACCACTGATATTCTGAGTTGAATGCCGTGAAGGACGACAATAACTGTCAAAAGCCGGTCCTGGATAGCCTCCAAACAATTAACGTGCATGTGACGCGACGGTAAGCTAAATTATTTACGACAGAGGTAATGGACAATTCTGCTTCCGACCTGTAGAGGGAACAGAAGAGCCAAAACTCTTTAGTGTTGCTTTAAATTTATAAATAAATCACCAGGAATGCAGATTTTGAACTTTGTATTTTCATTACATTTATAGCTTTTAATTTATTTAAAATATCTACATCTTTATTTATGTTTTGACAGTTTTTGTGTTGCATTTTTTGGAAAAAGATTTGAATATTCTTTTAATGAATTTTGCACAATAAATGTTCTTTAAATGGCATACTTTTTTGAAGTTTTTGTTCTGCTGCAATGTATCTGAATGTGAATGGAAATGTTCCATAAACACTCATTTTGACATATATAAAGGAAAAAAAAGAATATATCGCAATAGATATTGTTACCGCACGCACTATAGATTATATCGCAATATAGATTTGAGGCCATATCGCCCAGGCCTACTTTTGCATTTTTGTCTAATCAGAAACATCAAGTTGAAAATACTCGGGCCACAAAATTAAAATTGCTAGACCAATTTTATTTTTTTTATCTCCACTTCCTCAGCAATAAATTAAACCCATATTATTTGAATGGAACAGAAAATAGTCGAATTTCTGCAAAAAAGAGATCTGTAAAAAAGTCTGGTGGAAAGAAAAACAGAAAATAAAAACAAAATTTTTCAAGTTGATCATCTTTTTCTACATTTTTTAATGCATTTCCCATCTGCAGCAGGAACAAGAAACTTTTCATTCATGTTTTATTTCACCTAGTTTAATAAATGGGCACACTGCTAGATTTTTGTGGTTCTATTAAATTAAATTAAAAGCAAAAACATGGCTGTTAAAGATGAATACTTGCACTTTGCATTTTCCTTCTCTCTAAAAAGATTTTATTCTGTCTATATTTTTATTTAAAACACATTCATCACACCCTAACAGCTTTTAAATGTGTACCTGCATCAAGTAACTGCCTGAACTGCCAAAACCAAATTGAGGCCATTGTTGAATTGTGATCGACGGACGTTGGACGAAGCTTGAAGCTATTTAACTAATGAGAGATAAAACCGTTTAGATTATCTTCTACCCTTTAGGCTCACTGTTAATCTGAGCCAAACAGGCTTTACCACCTGTTCTCCATCCGAAGCCCAGGTGACGTGAGCGAGTACAGAACCAGAACCAACCTCCGACTTCGACCCCTTCACTGTTACACCCGAGTCCAAAACAGAGCAGATCTTTCACTCTGCGACCCAAACACTCATGGAAAAGTCTGGATTTTAAAAAATTTAATCATTTTCCAGGTCCGGACAGATGATAAAAAAACAGCAATCTGAATTTATAAAAATGCTGAGATTTTTAAACTGATTTTAACTTAAAACTACAAGTTTTATATTCGATTTCCCTTGAAATGGTTTTGGTTTTGGTGCAGCTTCCTGGGAATCACGCATAGCCACACATATCGCTAACATAAGATAAGATGCTAAAAGAGCTTTTTTTTTTTTTATATGTGTCAAATCCTGTCCAGATATATTTAATAACTAACAGCTCATTGAAGGGTATAAACATTATTTTGAAGGCCGTTAGAGCTGCTAGCTCCATGCTGTCTGAAACGACTCATAACATGATGTGTAAACAAAATTAGGCCTCAAGTGTCTGAAAGGATACACCCACAAGGCATGATGGGAGCTTCGTAGTCCATGCTGGCCTCTTCTGGCCTCTTAGAGCTTCCTCTACAAATGAACAACGCCAAGAAATCACTTGATGACATTTTAGTTGTTCTCACAGGTGAACAGTTCTCCGTACCTCTGGGAGTTCTCGTTGCTCCAGTTATCGGCAGGATGCTGCAGGTAGTCCACAAACAGGATCTCCTGGGCAAAGTCAAAGTGGCAATTTCCCGGTCCTTTCCGGACCAGGAAGCCCTCCGCCGGGGAGATGGCAACATCATCCATGTACAAATGAAGGACTTTCACCTAAAATCAATGAAGTGGAAACATCAGCTCCATCATCCAGATGTAAAACCGGTCCAGATGTTCCTAACAGAACCCTTCGGTACCAAACTGCAGGTTTACTGGTGGTTCCTAGAGGTTCTACAGGTAAAATGAAAGGCTGAACTTTTAGTTTTCAGGCTCTGTAGTCCATGAGGCAGACACAAGGTCTACTTCTGAGAACAGGCTTAAAAGGAAGCAAAGAAGGAAGGAAAGAAAAGGATGGAAGAAGGCAATGGAAGGAAGGAATGAACAAAGCAACAAGACAGAAGGAAGGAAGGACAGAAGGAAGGAAGGAAGGAAGGAAGGAAGGAAGGAAGGAAGGAAGGAAGGAAGGAAGGAAGGAAGGAAGGAAGGAAGGAAGGAAGGACAAAAAAACGCAGGAACGAAGGCTTGAAGGAAGGAACAAGGATGGAAGGTAAGAAGGAAGAACAAAAAAGGAAGGAAGGAAGGAAGGAAGGAAAAGGATGGAAGAAGGCAATGGAAGGAAGGAATGAACAAAGCAACAAGGAAGGAAGAAGGAAGAAAGGACAAAAAAATGAAGGAAGGCTTGAAGGAAGGAACAAGGATGGAAGGTAAGAAGGAAGAACAAAAAAGGAAGAAAGGAAGGAGGGAAGGAAGGAAGGAAGGACGGAAGGAAGGAAGGGCGGTAGGAAGGAAGGAAGGAAGGAAGGAAGGAAGGAAGGAAGGAAGGAAGGAAGGAAGGAAGGACAAAATAAAGGACGGAAGGAAGGAAGGATGGAAGGAATGACGGGAGGAAGGAAGGACGGACAAAATGAAAGGAAGGAAGGAAGGAAGGAAGGAAGGAAGGACAGAAGGAAGGAAGGACAGAAGGAAGGACAGAAGGAAGGACGGAAGGAAGGAAGGAAGGAAGGAAGGAAGGAAGGAAGGAAGGAAGGAAGGAAGGAAGGACAAAATAAAGGACAAAATAAAGGAAGGAAGGAAGGACAGAAGGAAGGACAGAAGGAAGGAAGGAAGGAAGGAAGGAAGGAAGGAAGGAAGGAAGGAAGGAAGGAAGGAAGGAAGGAAGGAAGGAAGGAAGGAAGGAAGGAAGGAAGGAAGGAAGGAAGGAAGGAAGGAAGGAAGGAAGGAAGGAAGGACGGAAAAACAACAGCAATGTTTTCTGTGTCTCTGCTCTGTCTTGAACCCCCAGACGGTCGTGGCAGATGGCCGCTGGTACTGAGCCTGGTTCTGGTTCTGTTGGAGGTTTCTTCCTGTTAAAGGGGAGTTTTTCCTCTCCACCGTCGCTACATGCTTGCTCAGTAGGAGGGATCGCCAAACTGCTGGGTTTCCTGAGCCTGAATAATAAACTGAACTTGACGCGCTGCAGTGAATCTTTAACCGAGTTTACACAGAGAGGGAAAAGTGATGGAGAGAGTTTAAAGCGTCTCACCCCTCTGTAGGAGTCCTCCGGCGACTTGTTGTAGTTCCAGATGCGGAGGCCAGCGACGGTCTGCGGCGTGATGAAGGTGATGTTCAGGGTGTGTGGTTCTCCATAGGAGAAAGGTACGAGCCACATGTGGCAGTCGTCTGTGGTGATGTTGTGTCCGTCGATGAGCCTGGAGAGTCACAGTACACCATGAAGCCTGGACCGCACCGATCGGACCTCCGGACCGCTACAGAGCCGCTCCGACTTACTTATCCAGCGTGCGCCAGTCGTGTTTGTACTCCGGCAGGTCGTTGAGGTCTCTCGGCGAGGCCGCCATCATGGCCAGGTCCAAAGGTAAGCCCTCGCCGTCCTTCCCCACCACCTCCAGGCCAGTCAGGCCCATATAATGAGAGTCTCCCCAAGTCATCGTCATCTCCAGTCTCAGGCCTGGAACAGCAGGAGGAATGAGATCATATCATGAGGGGAGGGTTGGTTCTTACAACGTTTTAGCCCATTTGTTGCACTAGATTTTACCTCAGTGTATCAGAGTAAAGGGGGAAGGATACAAACTCATGGCGTTTAATTTTAAACAATAATTTTATCAGAAAAATGTCACAGTTTGTGACGTAAGGACGAGGAAACGGTCAGATGACTCACATTTTCCAGAGTGCAGGCCGGAAACATGTTGCATATTGTCCTCTGACGGGTTTAGAGCAGCGCTGAGCTGAAGTTTCAACTAATAACAGAAAAACAAACGTGAACGAAAACAGAAGAGAAAAAAATAGAGAGGAAGGCTACACTTACAGCGAGGTCTTCTTCTCTGAACCCAGCCTGGGTGAAAGGTCGTTCCTCCCCCTCTCCGTCAGCGGTGCGCGGCCTCTGCAGCTCTTCCTCATACGCCATCCCATCGAGACCCTCGTCTTCACTGAGGAACGTGTCATCATAGCGAGACATGGCCTCCAGGATGACATCATCAGTGGTGAAGAGGATCGTGTCTCCAAACTGGTCCAATCCTGACACCACAGCAGAGGGGGGTGATATATATATATATATGTGAGAGAGAGAGAGAGAAAGAAAGAAAGAAAGAACAACAGGAAAAAAGGAAGGAAGGAAGTAACAAAGAAAGAAAGAAAGAAAGAAACAAAGAAAGAAAGAAAGAAAGAAAGGACAACAGAAAGGAAGGAAAGAAGGAAGGAGGAAGGAAGGAAGGAAGTAACAAAGAAAGAAAGAAAGAAAGAAAGAAAGAAAGAAAGAAAGAAAGAAAGAAAGAAAGAAAGAAAGAAAGAAAGAAAGAAAGAAAGAAAGAAAGAAAGAAAGAAAGAAAGAAAGAAAGAAAGGACAACAGGAAGGAAGGAAGGAAGGAAGGAAGGAAGTAACAAAGAAAGAAAGAAAGAAAGAAAGAAAGTAACAAAGAAAGAAAGAAAGAAAGAAAGAAAGATAGGACAACAGGAGGGAAGGAAGGAAGGAAGGAAGTAACAAAGAAAGAAAGAAAGAAACAAAGTAACAAAGTAACAAAGTAACAAAGAAAGAAAGAAAGAAAGAAAGAAAGAAAGAAAGAAAGAAAGAAAGAAAGAAAGAAAGAAAGAAAGAAAGAAAGAAAGAAAGAAAGAAAAAGGACAACAGGAAGGAAGGAAGGAAGGACAACAGAAAGGAAGGAAAGAAGGAAGGAGGAAGGAAGGAAAGAAGGAAGGAAGTAACAAAGAAAGAAAGAAAGAACAACAGGAAGGAAGGAAGGAAGGAAGGAAGGAAGGAAGGAAGGAAGGAAGGAAGGAAGGAAGGATTACCTCCAGAAAGGGTTCCTGACGCCTTGGCGATCTCTCCCCTGAAGATGCACCTCCCATCCAGAAGCATCTCCACCTCCTTGGCGCCGCGGAACGAGTGAATGCGTGACTTGTTGTAGTTCCACACTCGGATCATGGCGATCTGATGCGAAGCCGCGAAGTCCAGGAAGACGGTGTGGCTGCGGCCCGGGGTGAACGGCGCCAGCCACAGGTGCATGTCGTCCTGAGTGCGGTTGACGCCGTCGATCAGGTTGGCGACCACGCGCGGATCTTTGCCGTACGCCGGGAGGACGTTGATGTCTGGCGGGTCGGCGCGGATGCGGGCCGGCCGGAGAGGCTCTCCGCTGGAGCTGAACACCTCCAGGCCGTTCAGACCCACGTAGTGGCGGTCTCCCCACGTGGACAGGATGTTTATCACCAGCCTCTGGCCCTGAGGCAGGACAGGGATCTCAAACTCATCGTCTCGCTCCACGGACGGATCGTCGTCCGGGCCTTCGCTCAGCGGCCCCTGAGGGTTCGAGGAGGACAGGGGGGTTCTGGGAGTTCTGGAGGGGTTTACCGGAACCGTGGGGGGGCCACGACCCTGGCGCTGAAGGAACTCGTCGAATATGTCCCCTTCGTAGCCCATGTTGGAGATGCGCCCGCGCTGACATTGGTTGAACTTAGTGAGGGAGTCCCAGGACTCCATGAGGGTGTCGTCCTGCTGGCCGTGGACCTGGAGCCGGGAGCTGCTGGACCTCCAGGTGGACCCAACCAGAGACAGCGGCTCGTCTGCAGACGACACAAACATCAAGAGTCAACTATCCTCTCGTCTGGTGACACCATCCTCCTCGCGTTAAGCCTAGTTGATGCGTCTCCGTCAGCGAGTTCGCAACCACACGTATTGACGGAGACGTTTTCATTTTATACTTCTCCGTTGTTGCAAAGCAATTCCTCTCCAGGACAGCAGGGGGCGCTGACCTTTTCTGGCGGGTCTGCCTACCATTGCAGTGACAGTTTATTTACTTCAGCTTGTAAACGCACATGCACTCAAGGAGCAATGGCCGACGGAGAGCGAGTTTAGGGGTGTTTCTCAATGCCAAGGAACCTCATCCATTTAACCGTTTTCTCTGACCAAGGAAGGACAGTGTCCTCGTAAGCAAGGCGTCTCGCCTACCGAGGCGTTGGCTTGGTAGGCGAGGCGCCTTGACATTGAGAAACACCGATTGATCTGGAAAGCTTTTTACTAGAAGTGCAGCTCATAGAAAACTCTAAAAACGCTATATAATATTTTCTGTATTTGACCGTCTTCTTTTTTTCTTTTTCTTTTTTTAAACGGTGAAGAGGAAAAATCTGAAGGCAGATTATTATTCAGACATCCGACCACTTGGTAATGAGGAAAGCTGGAAGAAATTGTATTTTTCTTTCCACATGTTGCACTTCAGTCCAAGGAGATTCAAATGTTTTCATAACATTTAGCTTTGTATTTTAATTCAATTCAAAAATACTTTATTGATCCCAGAGGGAAATTAAGTTATCAATTAAAATGTATGAATACATTTAATTAAATAAAAATGTATTAAAATATCTTCATCTTAATTTATGCGATGATAAAACATTTTTTGTTGCATTGTTTGGACAAAGATTTGTAACATCTTAAAAAATACTTGAAAGGTTTTGCGCAATAAAGTTTCTTTAAATGGCATTCATAATCATTTTGACACAATAAACAGAAGAAAACAATATATGATGATAAATATTGCTTCAGATTATATCACCAGATAGATTTGAGGCTAAAAGCAGGAGTGCAAAGAAGAGCTGATCTGTCAGGTTGAATAAATATAATTTAATCTATAACATAATAATTAAATATGTGAATATTCTGTGTCTCAAAAGCAAAAACTTGATGAAGTTACAGAGGATAAAAATGTCCGACTGTCTTCCTCTGATTTCTTGTTAATCATCTAAAAAAGGAAAAACTGTGAGTATTATTTATATTCATAATATTAACAGATGAGAAAGTGAATCTCCACCTGAGAGCAGCCTTTGGTTTTATAAGAAGGAAATGATGTCAGGGTTCCTACCAGCAGCTCCGCGGTGCTGCTCCTCCGTTCTGAACGAGCTCCTCCGTCCGCTGACGGGCCGCTCCGCCTTCAGCTCCCCCAGTTCCTCCAGCAGGTCGCGGCTCAGGTCCAAAGGGTCGGCCTTCCGCTGACCCCCGTTCGTCGGCGCCTCGGCCCCTCGGCACACCCGACCCGGGTTGCAGGGCAGCTCTGGGAGCATGGAGGAGGTGGCGGGAGACGGTTTGGTTTCCGTGGAGAGCTGAGGCACCAGCCATCGGGGCCGCTCTCTGTTCGCCTCGCAGCCCTCCGGAGCCCCCCTGTTCGGGGGCTGCAGCCACTGGGGGGCGACCCGAGAGGAGGACGGCTGGGTGGTGACCGTCTGCTCTTCCTCTGAGGCAGACGGGTCGAAGGAGCTTCTGTGACGACGAACTGCAGAGGCGATGATGGGCGGGAGGGCCATGTTTGGCTTCTCCTGCGTGTCCAACATGGTCCTCTCTATCGGGTCTGACAGAACCACAGCAGCGTGGCGTCGCTGCGGCGCGTCCTCGTGGAGGCGGGGGGTCACACAGAAGGACTTGAGGTCGACGGCGGAGCTGTAGTCAAACACCTGGTTCCCGCTGCCCTTCTCCAGCTCCCCATCAAACACCAGGGTGCTGTTCAGATACAGCCTGATGTGGCGAGCACCGATGTCCAGGTCCTGCAGGGGAAACATCGGTTATTAATGCTAAATGTGTGACTGCAGAAAGTCAACATACAGAGCCTTGCATAACTATTCACCGTTTCTCACATTTTAATGTGTTTTATTGCGGTTTTATAGATTAGAACGACAGAAAATAGAGCGTCTGTTATTCCTCCATACATTTAGGAGGCAATTTAATCAGAGAAGATCCAGCAAGTTCTGGTCCGGTTTAAAGCAGGGTCAGGTTCTACAGGGAGGAGGTTCTGGTCCGGTTTAAAGCAGGTTCTACAGGGAGGAGGTTCTGGTCTGGTTTAAAGCAGGTTGGGTTCTACAGGGAGGAGGTTCTGGTCCGGTTTAAAGCAGGTTCTACAGGGAGGAGGTTCTGGTCCGGTTTAAAGCAGGTCGGGTTCTACAGGGAGGAGGTTCTGGTCCGGTTTAAAGCAGGTTCTACAGGGAGGAGGTTCTGGTCCGGTTTAAAGCAGGGTCAGGTTCTACAGGGAGGAGGTTCTGGTCCGGTTTAAAGCAGGTTCTACAGGGAGGAGGTTCTGGTCTGGTTTAAAGCAGGTCGGGTTCTACAGGGAGGAGGTTCTGGTCCGGTTTAAAGCAGGTCAGTTTCTACAGGGAGGAGGTTCTGGTCCGGTTTAAAGCAGGTCGGGTTCTACAGGGAGGAGGTTCTGGTCCGGTTTAAAGCAGGTTCTACAGGGAGGAGGTTCTGGTCCGGTTTAAAGCAGGGTCAGGTTCTACAGGGAGGAGGTTCTGGTCCGGTTTAAAGCAGGGTCAGGTTCTACAGGGAGGAGGTTCTGGTCCGGTTTAAAGCAGGTTCTACAGGGAGGAGGTTCTGGTCCGGTTTAAAGCAGGGTCAGGTTCTACAGGGAGGAGGTTCTGGTCCGGTTTACAGCAGAGTCAGGTTCTACAGGGAGGAGGTTCTGGTCCGGTTTACAGCAGAGTCAGGTTCTACTCTGATCAACCCATCATCTGGACCTGGAGAGAGGATCCGTAGGTTATAGAACAGCCAAGTCAAAGTCTAGATCCAAATCCAACAAAGAATCTGTGGCGAGACTTTAACCAACACTCTGACGGCTCTAATGTGTTGTGGTGTTTAAATACTAAATGCACGTCACACTTTTCATTTGTCTATTCATAGAATCATTTGTCTCATTTTCCTTCTCCGTCACGTCTCTGCTCCACTTCACGTTGGTGTATCAAATATGATACACGGAACGGCATGAAGCATAACGTGGCTGTAACAGGCGTGAATAGTTATTAGGGATGTGTACTGGTAAAGATCCGGCGATACGATATATCCTGGTACTATGAGTAAGAAGATATATTGAAAATTTTTAAAACTGAATTTAACTGTAGAAGAACTCTCCCATCATTCTAAACACTCCAACCTGTTTTATACTTTAAAGACCTCATGACACCAAGCAGACGTCATGTAAATGTATTATGACATCATGCATCTTGTCAAAGAATGTGGTTGTGTGAAATTTATGAGCCGAACAGACTTGATTTTACGCGGCTTCAAAACTACGTATCCATTATGTGACGTCAGCGACCGAACCGCTCGGGCTGGACGGTCCGAAAACTACCGCCGTCAGGCCTGATGGAGGCGCTCATGTTTGAAGATTGTTCCTCCAGTTCTAGCCTGGAGATGGTTTTTGAGGTGAAAAATGCAGCCGGTTGGGGTGCTTCTAGAGGTGGAAGGTGGCATCGGACGGTACGGGAACGACTGAGATGGATGGAAGAAAGCGGGTCAGAGAACGATGAAGCTAACATAGCAGCGGGAGACGTGACGTCAGGGAAACACGGATTGGTCAGGATATGAAATACCTTTTAATCGCGGCTTCTTTTCTTTTCAAATAATTAACAAAATGGTGTAAATAAGCATAATAATATTAACGTGTGGTGATTTTTTTTTTTTTACCTTTGTTTCAGACGTCTGAAAACTTCCCAAATTAATAATCAACAGAAAAGGATAACAGGATAATTGTATATAAACTCAGCAATAAAAGAAAGGTCCTCTGACTTTCAACTGTTTTTACTTTCAGTAAACTTAATGTGTGTAAATATTTGTATGAACACTAAAAGAGTCGACACCATAAGACATAAACTAAAAATGTTTCACAGACATGTGACTAACAGAAATAGAATAATGTGTCCTTGAATGAAGGGAGGCTCAAAATCAAAAGTAGCAGTCAGTATCTGGTGTGGCCACCAGCTGCTTGAAGTACTGCAGAGCATCTCCTCCTCATGGACTGGACCAGATTGGTCAGTTCTTGCTGTGAGATGTTACCCGACTCTTCCACCAAGGCACTTGCAAGTTCCTGGACATTTCTGGGGGGGAATGGCCCTAGCCCTCACCCTGCGATCCAACAGGTCCCAGACGTGCTCAATGGGATTGAGATCCGGGCTCTTCGCTGGCCATGGCAGAACACTGACATTGCTGTCATGCAGAAACTCACGAACAGAACGAGCAGTATGGCTGGTGGCATTGTCCTGCTGGAGGATCATGTCCGGATGAGCATGCATAAAGGGTACCACATGAGGGAGGAGGAGGTCTTCCCTGTACCGCAAGGCATTGAGATCGCCTGCAATGACAACAAGCTCAGTCCGATGGTGATGTGATATACCGCCCCAGACCATGACGGACCCCCCACCTCCAAATCGATCCCGCTCCAGGGTACAGGCCTCGGTGTAACGCTCATTCCTTCCACGATAAACACGAATCCGTCCATCACCCCTGGTGAGACAAAACCGTGACTCATCAGTGAAGAGCACTTTTTGCCACTCCTGTCTGGTCCAGCGAAGGTGGGTTTGTGCCCATAGGCGGCGTTGCTGCTGGTGATGTCTGGTAAGGACCTGCCTTACAACAGGCCTACAAGCCCTCAGTCCAGCCTCTCTCAGCCTATTGCGGACAGTCTGAGCACTGATGGAGGGATTGTGTGTTCCTGGTGTGACTCGGGCAGTTGTTGTGGCCATCCTGTACCTGTCCCGCAGGTGTGATATTCGGATGTACCGATCCTGTGCAGGTGTTGTTACACGTGGTCTTCCACTGCGAGGATGATCAGCTGTCCTTCCTGTCTCCCTGTAGCGCTGTCTTAGGCGTCTCACAGTGCGGACATTAGCCACATCAGCAGTCCTCATGCCTCCCCGCAGCATGCCTAATGCACGTTCACGCAGATGAGCAGGGACCCTGGGCATCTTTCTTTGGCTGTTTTTCACAGTCGCTAGACAAGTCTCTTTAGTGTCCTGCGTTTTTAGAACTGTGACCTTAAATGCCTACTTTCTGTAAGCGGTTAAGGTCTTAACGACCATTCCACAGGTGCATGTTAATTAATTGATTATGGTTAATTGAACATGCATGGAAAACATTGTTTAAACCCTTTACAATGAAGATCTGTAAAGTTATTTGGATTTTTACATTATTGTTGAAATACACAGTCCTGAAAAAGGGATGTTTCTTTTTTTGCTGAGTTTAAGTGTATTTTCCATAATGTAATATAGTGTGGGATTTTGGTCCAAGGAAGAGCAATTTTATTCAGTGAATAAATACAAAAAAAGGAGGTAGGATATAAATTACTTTTCCCACCATTGTTTATTTCTGAGAATGAAAAAGCTACAATTTTTAAACATATTCAGAACAATATAGTATATTTTGTGTAGCACTTGCAGTCCAGAGCTTTTAGTGAACAAAAGTATTTGGGTGGTCTATACGTTTGTGCACAAGCCAAAAAGAAGTGGTAGTTAGAGTGGCAGTAACAGGTTAAGTAAAAAAAAAAAAAATAAACTTAAAGCCAAAATTTTGTAAATTATATTTAGAACCCTGATGTGTATTGTAATTATTTTTTTCCTTTCATAACTGGCTGTGGCTTTTGTCAAAAACAGAAAACAGCGGTCCCAGTCACAGATGAAAAGCTGCTGTCAAATGTGTCAACAAACGTAGAATGCGTTCTCTCGCTTACGTCACTTCCTGCTTTCAGCTCGTTCAGTGCGCGGCGATACAGTACGAGTAAAATGCTAGTCACCGCAGCGGTTTTTTGCTCTCAGTAGGATCATGCAATGCATGTTTATAACTTATAAAAAGTCCATTGGGTTCAGATTTCTTTATTATATGTTATGTTTAAAAATGTCAGCTTCGTGTCATGAGGTCTTTAAAACATCCAGTTTTATTACTAGATCTAGTTGATCCACTGGAACAAAGAAGGTGAAAACAACCACCAGCTACCAGTTATACTTTTAATTTTACTACAAAAATTACTGTCATCATTAATGGTTCCATTCAAATCCTAAAAAATGTAATTTAAAAATGAATATCGATACAATACAATAAAATATCGCGATATATCGGTGTGTCGGTTTTTTTCTTACATCCCTAATAGTTGAGCATAAACTAACGCACACAGATGACTTGTTTGGGATTCATCCTTGGCAGGGCGGACCGGGCTGAACCAAAGCAGAATATTTTGCAGTACTTCACAGTTCACCGTCGTTCTAACAGGAGCTTTACAGATCAGCAGTAATTGGTGCGATCACAAACCGCCAGTCTGCTCACATCTGCTCGACCCAATCAGCACTAAACCGCTAGAACCTCCGTCCAATCCGATGCATCTTACCTTACATTGTAATTCTGGATGGATCCAAGAAGCTCTATGAACATATGAGGCTTTTTTTTTTTATGAACAGCAGTGATCATGAGAAGCAGAACCCCACGCTACACTAATCCTCTGAGGGTAATCTCCCACTGCTCCACATTCAGACTGACTGGCAGCTCAACCAACCACTACTAGGAGGCAACTCATCCTGACGTAACCTCAGCGAGGAACACCCACAAGCTGGAGGATCCATCTGTTTACCAGACAATCTCTGAATATATCAGAGGGGCCGATCCACACACGAGTGAAACAAGATCGGTCCTGTGAGGAGGTCGTGTAGTAATCAATATTCGTACAGTTAGGCCTCTGTTGTAGTTCCAGATTTTGATGGACGATATTCCAAAGTCCAGAGAGCGCTCCGTGTTTCTGATGATGAAGTAGAGCTGGATGGGAGGATGGAAGGGGCAAGTCCACATGTGGCGCTCTTTAGTGGTCTGTGAAGAGAGGAAGAAAGAAAGACAAAACGAATAAATAACTTTTTAACAAAACAACCCCATCAGAATCAGAACGGGGTTATTGCCAAATGTAGGGCAGGCTTACAACATTAGGAAATTGCTGCGGTACTTTGTGCAAACATTCGAGAACAAAAAGACAAACACTTAAATAAAAATAAAAAATGCTAAACAGATTGATATATACATGAGTGCAGGTAACGATCGGTGCAAATCAGACGGGTGCAAAGAAAACACAATATGGGTCATGTGACTGAAACAGAGCCGGTGGTATATATATATAGTTTCCATAGTTCAAAGTGATTTTAGCCCACCCTAGGCCTACCATCTTGTCTTACAAGCGTGTTTTACAACATGGCTTTGAATTCAGGTCAACACCGAAAAGCGATGATTGAAATAAAAGCAAGTTTTATTTTCAATCTGTATCGCCCAGCATTAACCTCCTTTAATTTTTCTGAAACAGTTGAATGATATGAATGATGTCCAATGACATGTTCAAAAATAAATCAAAAATAACCAAATGTCTTCAAACAGTACCAGGGAATGTTACATTTTGACACAAACGGTGATATGTCTTATATCGTGATGCATATCGATACCAACCGATATGGAAAAATATTACCATGATTTAAAAAAAAAAAAAAAAAAAAAATTATATATATATATAAATAATATTTCTAATTTAAAAACTACTTAAAACAATTCAACTGCTACTAGTAATAATGACAATGATAAAATAATAATTGCTATCATCATTATTACTAAGAGAAATGCCTCAGCAGACCCAAAAAATTGGTGAAGAAAGAGCAAACAAAAAACTATTTTTTTTAAATTGTTAGTATTAATATTATTATTAATTATACATTATAGTATTTATTGTTTATATATAAATTAATATAATACATTAATTTTTATTACTTTTAATCCAATATTAATATTTTTGACAGCACCAATAAATAAATAGCTTGAATGTATCATTTGTGGGTGTTCCTCGCTGAGGTTACGTCAGGTTTTATGTGGGGTCATTTTAATCTGTAAAGCACTTTGTGATGCAACTTCTTGTATGAAAAGCGCTTTATAAATAAAGTTTGATTTGATTTGGATTTAAATAATACTACTTATTATAATTGCAAAGAAATAAAATAATAATAATAATAATATTATGAAATTTATAGAGACAATACAGTTCGTCCCAATAAAGTTTTTATCGCTCCTGTCCCTGGGTGTGCTTTACCACAATCAAAACAAGTAGTAGCTGTAGCTAAAACTACATTATCCTATATAATAAAATAAATCTATGCTTCTTTTTTAAACCTTTGCTCAGATTACCAGCAGCACATTACCAGTGCAAACCCTTGCAACAAACATCTGAACATTTCCTGGTGATAACCAACAGATTTACATTAACCACACCTAACCCACCTTCATCTTCCCGTTGACCAGCGCTGCCAGATTCCCCGGGTAGTCCGCGTTCCTGATGTCTATGTCATGAGGCGACACCAACAGCTTCTTGTCCCGGAGGCTAAAGAACTGCAGCTCTGTGAGCCCAACCTGCAGGGCGTTCCCCCAGTTGGACAGGATTTCCATGGTAACATACAATGCAGGGGGGACTTCTGCTGACGACGGCCCTCTCTGCAAATGAAGACGCCAACAACCGTTTAGAGAGCCGGTAACATCGGGCAGATCTGCTCCGTGTCCCCGACTCACCGGCTGCCTGATCGAGTCCGTTTTCCCGCTCTGAGGAATGCTGTGGCCCGGTTCTACTTCCAGCTGCTCCAGGGCTTTCAGGAGTCTCTGTTGTTGCCTGAACAGAATGATGACACAGTCAGCTGGTCTGTGATCTTCATACTGGAGGGAGTCACAGCTGAGTGGAAGTGTACGCCAACAGACCTGGGCCCCATCAGAGTTATTCTCTGCATGGCCAGAGAGACGCTGCTCTCATCCTTGTCCTTGTGGTGCTTCGGGCCGCTGCTCTTCTGGTGACCCTGGTTCTGAATGAGAGAAGAGACCAGATGATAAGTGGAGACAAGGAAAACATAACTGATTGTGGAGACGTCCCACATATCAATATTCCAAACTGTTTCAGACTCTAGTGACACCCTTGGGGTCCTGGACCACAGGTTGGGAACCCCTGACTAAAGGATGGATGGACTGGTAGGTGGATGGATGTAAGGAAGGACGGATGTATAAAGGCAAATCGAAAGAAAAGATGAAGGCGAATCGGAGGAGAGATTAAGGCGAATTGAAGGAGGGATGAAGCTGAATCAAAAGAGATGAAGGTGAATTGAAAGAGGGAATTGGTGAACCGGACCGTGTTTCGGCTGAAGACCTGGACTCTCTCCACAGGGCTGTTTTCTCTCTGCATGGCTTCTTGAACGCTGTAAAAAACGTCTGCAGAGTCTCGTTCTTCAGCTGGAGCCTTTCTGGCTGCTGACAGGGGTCTCTCTGAGCGACTCCTCGCCCCTTAAAGACACAAACAAACGAAACTTTGAAGCAAAAAGGTATTTATTAATCTCTTTAAATGTAACCCTGCTCATACTTTAAAAACACTTACGCGGAGCATCGCAGCTAGAAGGCGGCTGGTCCAGGGTTTTACTCTTCACCAACAAAGGCCTGGTGGGAATAAACGAGTCGGAGCTTTCTCTCCTCCGTGCAGACAGGGACCGTTCAATCTTCCGCCCTAAAAAAAAAAGAAGGAAATATTCGAGAATTTAAAAAAACGAAGAAAACAAACAGACACTAATAATCTGTCATTTTAAGATCAGTTTGAATGAAAATATTCCCTCATTATGGG
Source organism: Valencia hispanica (assembly GCA_963556495.2). Classification (NCBI taxonomy): domain Eukaryota; kingdom Metazoa; phylum Chordata; class Actinopteri; order Cyprinodontiformes; family Valenciidae; genus Valencia; species Valencia hispanica. Next base: position 3,001,147 of record OY747721.1, on the reverse strand, counting down.
GAAGAGGATAGTTAGTTTTTGGCTTTAAATGATGCATCTGATCAGTTCTTGTTTCATGGTACACCAATGATGTGATTATCCATGAAGATCATGGGGGTTTTGTGCCATCAACCAGCTTACAGTTTAATATCTATAGGACTCTGACTGGATATCCAACCAATCTGATTCTGGGACAGACCCTGTTTGTAGGCACTGGTCTCTACTAAAGATGTGTACTGGCAAGAATCTGGCGATATGATATGTCTCACGATACAGGGGGGGCTAAACGATATATTGCGATACTACAAGACCATATATGGTGATTTTTAAAACTGAATTTTAGGGATGTGTATTGGCAAAAATCTGGCGATACGATATGTATCGCGATACATGGGAGACAATAGGATATATCGCGATGAGTAAGACAATATATTGTGAATTTTAAAACTCAATTTAATTGTAGGAAAACTGTCCCATCATTCTAAACACTCCAACCTGTTTCATACTTCAACACATCCAGTTTTATTACTAGATCTAGTTGATCCACTGGAACCAAGAAGGTGACGACAGCCACAAACTACCAGTTATACTTTTAATTTTACTAGAAAAATGACTGTCATCATTAATGGTTCCATTCAAATCCTAAAAAAAAAAAAAAAAGATATTTTTGTTTTGAATATTGATACAATATCGGGAAATGAAATATCGCAATATATCGGTGTATTGATAGTTTCTTACATCCCTACTGAATTTACCTGGAGAAAAACCGTCACAGTATTCTAAACTCTCCAACCTATTTCATACTGAACACAATGTGTGTTGGTAAAAATCTGGCGATATGATATGTATTGCAATACAGGGGAGACGATACAATGTATCGCGATAAAGCACGATGCTATGAGTAAGACGATATTATTATTGTGATTTTTAACTGTAGGAAAACTGTCCCATCATTCTAAACGCTCCAACCTGTTTCATACTTTAACACATTCGGGTTTATTACTAGATCTAGTCGATCCACTGGAACCAAGAAGGTGACGACAGCCACAAACTACCAGTCATGCTTTTATATTTACTAGAAAAATGACTCATCAATAATGGTTCCATTCAAATTCTAAAAAATAAAATGAAAATCGATACATTGCCTTTGAATAGCGATACAATATTGTTATATAAAATATCGCAATATATCAGCGTATTGATATTTTCTTACATCCCTAGTCTCTACCGGAGGTGCCCGAGTCCAGTCCTGCAGAGCCAAAATCCTGCAGCTTTTTTTTTCCTTTTTTTTGTGCTTCTAAAATCCTGCAGCTTTTAGAAGAATCTCTTTTCCAACACACCTGAATCAAAAGGATGAATTCGGTCATTTGGCTCTGCAGAAGTCTGGGATCGAGACATTCCCGTTGTTTCAGGAGGAAATGGAATGCTTCTATAACCTCCTGGTGTCTACGACAGGACTGAGGTTGTAGGCCTGACGTTAGCCTCCCTTATGTAGGACTCAACCAGCTAGCTGTTCATCTCAGGGGACGTCCAGGGATTTGGAGGAAATCCTCCTCCATCATTATTCCGCCCACTTCATGCAACACACCAGCTCAACTGGTGGTGAAATCCTCAGCATGATGCCAACCAGAGGTGGCACTAGAGATTTTTGTTGTCCGTCATTTTGACCGCTGGAGTCAAAAAAAGAATACATTTTTACCCCTCAATTTTTAAAATTACAACATAGCCAATAGTATTTTGTGTTTTATTAATGTTAAATAATATTCAATCTCAATAAGCTGAAAAAAGAACTACTTATTAATAATTAGATTAAGCATTTAAAATACGAACAGTTCTCCTGCTGTGGCCTGAACCCACAGTCTTACATCTTCCACCTGCTTCTCATGGAGATGAAATGATCTCCTGCTTGTTCATAATCAAATAGTGGGATTGCTGCAGAGGTTTTTGTCATGAGGTTCTGGATTTTTGCCTCAGACAGATGACTTCTCATGGGGGTTTAGATGTTCTGGAGGCTGAATCTGCTGCCACACTGGAGACTGGAATTAAAGCGCCACTTCAGCCAAAGTTTGGAAATCAGAGAACATTTCTCCAGTTGAAGCGATCAGAAGTCAGAAAGACTCTCTGAACGAGCCGTTTCCTGAGCCGCTAGCTATCGCTTCAGCGGGAGGAATCCCTCAGCATGCACCGGTGGTTGGTCGACACCGGGCTCTTGGGAGCGACACGCTCCAAAGTCTCAGTAACTCTTCAAGACGCCGTCATCTCCCGGTTAGCGAGATGCACCGAGTACGTCTGAGATGATGCTTAGATGCTCTCATAGGAACAGTTTTTTGGGGATTCATTCAGTGGTGGTCAGAGGTGTGAATGCTAATCAAAACGACCGACGGCCTTCAGATTTTCTAGTCAACGGTTAAAAATTTTTTTAAAACAGAAAATATTCGGTTAACGCGACCCATGATGCCAACACCATCATTTTTGACAGTTGGCGCAAATTTGACATGCGTGTCTCAAAACATTCCTCTCGTCATTGTAGCAGCAGAGCTCAGTCAGTCTTTTCCCAGGAGGAATCTGACTTGTTCATGTTGAGCCTCGGTGGTTGTGGACATACAGTGGCTTGCAAAAGTATTCGGCCCCCTTGAACTTTTCCACATTTTGTCAGATTACAGCCACAAACATAAATCAATTTTATTGGAATTCCAGGTGAAAGACCAAAACAAAGTGGTGTACAGGTGAGAAGTGGAATGAAAATCATACATGATTCCACACATTTTTTACAAATAAATAACTGAAAAGTGGGGTGTGCGTAATTATTCAGCCCCCTGAGTCAATACTTTGTAGAACCACATTTTGCTGCACTTCCAGCTGCCAGTCTTTTAGGGTACGTCTCTACCAGCTTTGTACATCTAGAGACTACCCCAAAGGTAGAGATTTTGACTCTACCGGTCTGCCACAATTGCCATTTTGATGATGTTATCAAGCTGTCATCAAGGATGATAAATACTGATGTTCAGTGTTTACATTACATTTTGCAAGTTTAAAATTTGTTGTTTTCCATTAAACGGGAAAAAAAATTGCACATGAAGCCTTTTTGATTCAAATATGTTTATTTTTGTGTGATAATAAATTTATAAATAAGTAACCAGGAAAGCGGACAATTTTGAACTTTGTTTAAAAAAAAATAACATTTAGCTTTTAATTTATTTGAAATATCTACTTCTTTATGTTGTGAGAATTTTTGTGTTGCATTTTTTGGAAAAAAAGATTTTAATATTTATTAATGCATTTTGCACAATACATGTTTAAATGGCATTCTAAACTTTTTTTGAAGTTGTTGTTTTGCTGCAATGTATCTGGAAAGTGAGAATGTTCAGAAACTGTAATTTTGACATATATAAAGAAAAGTAAATAATATATCGCAATACCCCTACGTTGAACCACACATGTGGAGGTGCATGTACATATTTGAACCAGTGTGGATTTAATGGTGCCGATTCTTGTTTTTATTTTTTAATCGCTCTAGGTGTTTATTGTATAATTACTCAACCTGGAGACAAAAGAACAGTGCTGGAGCATCATTAACAGCCCAAAATGAAAACATGGACCTTCAGGTCCGTAGCAAGTTTCTGCAAAGTTCTGATCAGAGCAGCTTACAGGTCTCTGCTGGTTCTCTGCAGATCAGGCGAGAGCCAGAGATGATTACCTTTAGGCGAGGGTCCAAAGTCCAGAACGATCATGTTTTCCGGGTCGAAATGGCTGTTAGGCCTGCTTTTCCGTGAGTTACTGGAGGATTTGGAGGAGGAGACAGGCAGCCCCAGTTCGTCCAGGCTCTCCGTGCTCTCCTCCCTCTCGATCTGCTCCTCTATCCACTCCTCGTCCGACTCCTCCCCCGCCGAGCCCCTGCTGCTCCGCCGCATGCTGACCTCGAGGCTCCGCCGCAGGACCTGGTTTACAGGAGGAGACGTTTTTGATTTTTGCAGGAGCGCGTCAGTGCTCACAGTCGGCTGGAAAATCCCTGGCAGATACAAAGATAAAACCGGAGCAGGGCCGCAGCTGAAGGCTGCGTGTTAGCGAGCCTGAAAAAAACAAAACAACCCCGCCACGCTCGAACCAAATTTAGACTACTTACTAAAAGCTAGACAGGATGACGAATCCTCTGCTCACCTTTACTTCCTCGAGACTGAGGAGCACCTTCTCACTGTGCTCCTGGTCGGCCTGGCCTCCCTGGCTCTCCGGCCTGGAGCTCAGGGAGCGTGGAAGCCTGGAGGAATCTCTCTGTGGCGAGCGCAGACTTGAGCTCTGCATAGAACATGAGTGTCGGAGAAAAAAAACAAGAAAAGAAAAGGAAAATGGAGGAGATAGAGAGATGCTAATGAGTACAGACAGTTGCATCTCACGCACAGCCCCTCCCCTAAATAAAACCACCCACGCACGCTGTCACAAGGAATCTTCAGTCTACCTCCATGTCCACGCTTTCATACGGCTCGAAATCTTCAGAGTAGCGTATTTCAGGCCATAGTTTCAAACTCTGGCCATCCTCGGACCGGATTTTAACAGATTCCTGCACACGGAGAAAAGATTAATAGTTGAGCTTCGAATTTTACCAACAGGACACGAGGGTCCCGTACCTGCACCCATTCCTTCCTGCGGACCCTTTCTGGGGCCGTCTGGCTCCTCTTCCTGCCGGCCCGACAGTTCGGATTTCCACCGTCCTCGGCTAGCTGGTGGGCGCTTCCGCAGACATCTGCAGAGAGGAACATGAGCAGTTTGTGCACGAGGGAGAGGAAACACAAAATCACAAGTGCAGATGGTCCTCAGCGCAGAAAGGAAAACAAAAAAACAAAACTGTCAGAGACCAACTGTCACTACGGCTTATTCACCGGGTCTGGGCTCAGAATCACAGCGGCTGGTAGCTACTGGTCCATATGGTCCACATGTGACTGAAGCAATGAAAACAGGATGGAATCCAACAGCAAAACCTCTGTGGACGTTTCTGAAGGCAACACCTCAAACACTATGCTTCCTTATGGGACCATCAGGGAGAAATCAGCCAATATATCAGGGAGATAATAGTGGACCTCATCCTGAGGTACCCAAAGGTTTCACTTTCATCCGCTCAAACTATTATACGCAGGTCAGAGGTCGCGACGGACATGTTTTTCGTCCGTCACTTTGACCGACAGGGTCAAAAAAAGCTTAAGATACAAACAGTTCTCCTGCTTTGGCTTAAACGAACAGTCTCACATCTTCCTCCTGCTCCACATGGAGCTGAAAACTTCACCTGCTTGTTCATAATCAAATAGTGGGATTGCTGCAGAGGTTTTAGTCATGAGGTTCTGGATTTTTGCCTCGGACAGACGACTTCTCATGGGGGGTTTAGATGTTGTTCTGGAGGCTGAATCCGCGCTCAGCTGCCACACTGGAGACTGGGATTAAATCTCCACTTGAGCCAAAGTTTGGAAATCAGAGAACATTTCTCCAGTTGAAGCGATCAGAAGTCAGAAAGACTCTCTGAACGAGACGTTTCCTGATTGCTTCAGAAGGAAGAAATCCCCCAGCATGCACCTGTGTTTGGCGCACATCGGGCTCTTTGGAGCGCGTCTAACCAGCCCCACAGCCGCACTCCTCAGTAACGTTTATATTTGCAGAAAGCTCACGGTTAAGAGTTGATGATGCTCAGATGCTCTCATGTGAATCTTTTCTCTAACTGATTTAGTTACACTCCATGCATAGAGTTGAAAATGTCTGCGCATCTGCACCAAGTGGTCAGAGGTGCGAACACTAATCTGTCAAAACGAATGTTTCCCCCCCCCCCCCCCCAAAAAAAACAGTCAAGTACGGAGAATATTTGGTTAACGCGACCCCTGGCACAAGTATAAACAGCATGAAAATATCCAGCCATCATAGGGCTCAGGAAGGAAACGGGTTCTGGTCCGAAATGAGCAAATCAACCCTAGAACAAAAGCACACAGCCTTGTGAAGAAGCTTCTGACACTGGTGAGTCAGATTCATTATCCACAGTGAAACGTGTTCTGTACCGACATGGGCCGAAAGGCCGCTCAGCGAGGAAGAAGCCATTACTCCAAAAGAAACAATAAAACCTAGATTACAGTTTTCAAATGTCCTCAGTGACAAAGAGCTTCATTCCTGGAGACATGTCATGTGGTGTGATGAGACTAAAGCCTAGTTTATACTTCTACGTCTACGTCGGAACGGATAGACACGTCGCCATTATCCGTCGACACGAGGTCTCCCCGTAACCTACGCAAGGACGCACGGAGTAGAGCCCAACTTTCTAACTATCCGGGGAACGAAACACAAAGCGCTCGTCTGTGATTGGTCAGCCCAACATCAGATCATTTCACCAGAGCGGTGCTCTATAGTCGATGTAATTAGTAGTCAATGTAGCTTTTGACCACTAGATGCTTTATAAAGCAAAGCCAGTTTATTTATTATGGTCTTTTGGTGATTTTGAACACCAGGAGGTGTAGAGAACAACAAAACAGACGCTGTGTTTGTTTGTTTGTTTCCATGTAATAAACTAGTCGTAAATAAGTAAATAAACTGTCGTCGACCACAAGAGACGTCACTGCAATGGTAGGCAGACCCGCCAGAAAAAGTCTGCGCCCCCTGCTGTCCTGGAGGGGAATAGCTACGCCACGCTAACACCAACAAATGTCTCCGTCAATACGTCTGGATGTGGGTGCAAACTCCCTGACGGAGAAGTATAATCCAAGCTTAAAGGGGAACTGTGTCGACATAATGACCAGTGTTGGGAACGTTCAATTTCTATATGAACTAGTTCAAAGTTCAGTTCACACATTTTAAAATTAACTAGTTCAGCTCATAGTTCTACATTTTTTAAACTAATTTCACATTTCCAAAAATGAACTAGTTCATAGTTCTTTTTGTTTTTCCCCCCAATATGTTCCGGCGAGCTTTTACCCCTTAGAATATGGGCATTTTCCAATTGTCTCCACACATATTGTCAATTAAGTTCGTAAATGCTTCATTCAGTCCACAATTGTACCCAGATGCAGATTTTACAGTTGTTTTTTTTTAGAAACATGAGGAAAAACTTGTTAGAATGTTTTTTGTTTTGTTTTTTAGTGTGGAATTATAAAACAATCTGAGCAAGCTATGTTGAGAAGCTTGTGGAAAGAAATCCAGATTGTTTCTGACCCAAGTCATACAGTCCAAAAGGTAAATACAACCAAATACTGAGATGTCAGTAAAATACAAAAACTACTGTACATTAAAAAGAAAACTGTAATTACTGGGTCGTTCGGCAAATAGAAATGGTTTGATTCTAACTGACCTAAATAAAGGCGGTGAGAAAAAAGGCCGTAAGTCTCTGCTATCGTGTGTTTGTAAATTTCTGTTTTGAACTCTATTTCGATCAAATCCGAAAAGGTAAAGTTGAGCTCTGAAGAAGCGTTTAGGGGTTGTATCCAGGTTGAAACAGCGAGCGTACCTGCAGACCTCCGAGCTGGCAGGGAGCTGGCAGACCTGCTGCTGGGACCCTTGATGTTCTTCCCACTGGATTCGGCGTTGGCTCCATTAAAATAAATCGAAAAGCCTTCCTCGAGCCGCTCCAGTTCGATCTCCCTCAGATCCTTCTCTCCGAGGCGCTTTAGGATTCTGATGAGCGAAAGGAACAGATTAAGATTTCCCAAAATACTCGAACTTCAGTCCTAACTGGCAAATAGGTGTGTAAATATCTTCAAAGGGGGGATATTACGCCTGTTTTTAAAGGTCTATGGTCTGTACAAGACATGTTAATGAAGCTCTTCTTCACATAAAGCGATCTCAGCAGCTCAGTTCTCGACTAATTCAGTCCCTTTGAGAATGAGCTGTTTAGATGCCTCTGTCACTTTTATGCAAATTAGCGGTTTCAGACCACGCCCACCTATCTTGTTAGTAGGCTGTGGGTTTGCCACACACAGGAGAATGGCATAATACTGGTGGGCGGGGTTTGACAGATGAGGGGCGGTTCTATGCTAATTATGCCTGTTGTGACGTCACAATAAGGCACTTTTTAAAAACGGCTTGTAGAAACACAAGATTTCTCCCAGCAAAAATTTGCACACACAAAAAAAGAGAAAGATGGATGGTTTTCATTCATGTTTGGAGTGTTTATAGAGGAAGCAGAGACCCAGATGGCGACACAAAAGGATGGGAAAAAAAGTTACAAATAACCCAACATGGTCCTGCTACAGAGCCTTGCAGAAGTATTCATACCCCTTGTGGGGTTTTTTTGTTCACTTCTCAGCTACAGGAGTGAACGCTGCAAGTCAATGACTGGATTCAATCTGCTGGGATTCCTTAGATAGAAAACTTTTAAACTGATTGGAATGGTGAACTGGATGATTAATTGGAATGTATGGATGATTGAATTTAAATCACTATTCCTGTAAAGTGCCTTGAGATGATGCGCTACAGATATAAATTGAACTAAAAACATCCATGTGTGTTATGCAATAGATCAACACAAAGTAGAGCAAAATTTGAAGTTGAAGAAAACAAAAACAAAAACTCAAATGTGAAAATCTTGAGTGTTTTCATTCAGTCCCCTTCACACTGATACCCCAAAATAAAATACAGTGTATCCAGTTGCTTTCAGTAGTCACTAAGGATGTAAGAAAATATCAATACAGCGATATATCGCTATATTGAAATTTTTTTATATTGTATTGATATTCAAAAGTAATGTATTGATTTTATTTATTTTCTCTGCCAACAGGACAGATATTAGCTTTTCATTCAACAAATTTGGCCTTTATAGGGAGAAAAAAATAATAAATTTAATTAATTAATTAATTTAAAAAAAATCGCAAAAAGAAAGTAATTGTTCAAAAAGAACCACAAGCCTGAAGTTCAGTGAAGGCAGCATCATGCTGTGGGGATAATGATTTTTATTAATAGGAACAGGGAAGCTGGTCAGAGTTGATGAATGGACATTCCTGGAAGCAACCACCCCAAACAAAACATACAGCCAGAGGTACAGATTCATCTGTTACAACGGCCTAGTCAAAGTCCAGACAAAAATATACCTTTTGCCATAATATGTAAAAGTTCTAGAGGTATGAATACTTTTACTAGGTACTGTATTTCAATGTGTATTGGTTCCCATTTTATAATCAAATGTCTTGTTTCTAATTAGGCTGGGCGATATTTAACTTTTTTTTAAATCACGATTAGTCGATATTGTTATACATCACAATATAAAAGAAATCAAAATTTTTGCCTATATTTAACATTTGCTGGTACTATTTGAGGATATCAGAAGGTTATTTGTAATTTAAAGATTTATTTTCAAACTCTTACGAAAAGTTAGCGGAGGTTAGGGCTGGGCGATATGGATTACAAATAAAATCTTTGATTTCTTTCATACCAAATTCGATTTTTAATATAAATTGATTTCTTTCCCTCGCGTTCTATTCTTAAAAAGAAAATAACAAATGAGAGAAAATATTTCTTAAAACTTGCTTTTATTTCAATCATCCGTTCTCGGAGTTGACCTGAATTCCTGAAGTCCAAATAAATACAGGCTGTAAAACAAGACGGAAGGCCCTGAGTGGGCTGATCAATTTTATTTTCAATATTCCAAAAATTCAATCTTCATAAATAGAAAAATTCGATATAATGCCCAGCCCTTGTTTCTAACAGAAGAAAACAACCAGGCTCTACTGGAAGCCATGACCCATCTCCTCTCCAGCTCCTAATCCAAGCTGACAAACTTCACCTGTTTTTCTGCTGGAGGCCGATTAAATATTCATCCAGAGTTTCATCCACGACAGAGGCGAGCTCCTCCTCTCGGCACGCTTTACTCTCCTTGGAGAACAGGTCAGTGAACATAAGACACAGTGAGGAAAACTATTCAGCCTCATTCACATCCGCTTCTTATACAGGCTTAAAACTATGTGGCACAATATATAGGCAAGGCGATTCTATCTGTATAGCAACACTTTCAACAACAAGGTAATTCAAGGTGCTTTACATGATTAAGGGGTAAAGTAAAAATAGCAGTAAAACACAAAGCATATAATGTAAAAACAGCAATAAAGCAAGAAGCATACACAACATATGATACATGAAAAAAATCAAAGGCAGCTCTAAACAGAAACGTTTTTAGTTGTGATTTAAAAGAACTCAGTGTTTCAGCAGCTTTGCAGTTTTCTGGAAGTTTGTTCCAGATTAGAGGAGCATAGAAACTGAAAGCTGCTTCTCCACGTTTGGTTCTGTGTAACGTGTCATTAGGTGACGTGTTGCTTTGAGTGCGCATGCGTCAGCGTCTGTCAGCCTGCTCCCGGCTCCCTATCAAGCACGGTTTCTAACTGGTTTTAAACCTTTTTAAAAACTGGTTTTAACGGATTTTTAACCACCACTGACTTATTAATAACCAGGACGTTTTTTACTGGATCGTTTTAATCGGTGGGAAGTGCGGATTACTTCTCCCCCACCATGCCTCCACTCACCTGCAGTCCTGGGTGTGATGGCTGCGCAAAAATTAGCCAGAGGGTTCTGGAGCTGGAGCAGAGGATCTCAACACTCCACCAAATCCAGGACCATGAGCGCGACGTGGACATCATCTTCGGCCGGACTTTCACCGCCACCAGCAGTGCACAGCTGGCGGACACCATTCCCTGCCAGCCCGGCGAAGCTGTGGGGGGAGGATCCATCGCTGGGCCTCCAGGCGGACTCGGGGTGCCAAACGCCCGAGTAACATCTGCAGCAGAGGAGGACCGCTGGTTCCAGCAGGGGGCTAAACCAAAAGCCCCCATCAGCTCCACTCCGGTGCTCCTGGGTGTCCGGTTAACGGTTGGGCCAGGCCCCGGTGGAGGCGCTTGGAGCAGCCGCCACCGCTCTCCTCCAACCTGCCAGCCTCTATCAAACCGTTTCAGCGCCCTGGATGCGGATTTCCCTCCTCTGACAGCCCCTGGTCGCCATAGCTCTGTAGGAGCACCGCCTAATCCCTCCCAGCAGCAGGAGCAACAGGCGGACTCCCGCAGCACCCCACGTCGCGCCAAACCCCGGGCTGCACCCAGAACTCGCCGAGGAGTGCTCCACTTCCCCTCGAACCCACGGAACGAGCCCTCGGCGCCGATTAAACATCGCTGCAGTCCTGGGGAAGCTTCTCCGCCTGGCATACAGCAAGTCCTGGATGGTGAACGATCCTCTGCCCAGCGCAAACATCCGCCTGCAGACCCGCCTCCCACCACACTCATCATCGGGGACTCTATCATCAGAAACGTGAGGATGAGAGGAGTCCTTACACTGTGTTTCCCTGGAGCCACTGTCACGGACATTACCGAACAGATCCTGCAGCTCATTGATCATCACAAATCTGTGAGTAAAGTTGTGATTCATGCTGGCACCAATGACATTTATACACAGCAGACTGAGCTCCTGAAGCGTGATTTTATTCACCTTTTTAATCTTCTAGAAAACACACACGTGTCTGTTTTTACTTCTGGCCCCACTCCCACTGTCCGCAGAGGAATTGGCCGTTTTAGCAGACTTTTATCCCTTAATACTTGGCTCTTCATCTCCAATCACTATTAATATGGCACTTTTTAATGTTTGCTCTCTGCTGAACAAAACTTTTATAATAAATGATCTGATTTTAAACCATAATCTTCATTGTTTATTTTTAACAGAAACTTGGCTGAGTGCAGATGCCCCTGTTGTTCTCACAGAGGCCTCCCCACCTAATTTTAACTTCACTTATTCTACAAGGAGTAGCAAAAGGGGAGGCGGAACTGCTTTTATAAGTTCATCAACACTTTCTGCCAAACCTGTTTTTTTGATAACTATTTTACTTTTATGTATATAATGCAAATGTTTTTAGCACTCCTCAGATTTTATGTGTCACAATTTATAGGCCTCCTAAAAAGAGTGCACTTTTTATTCAAGAATTTTCAGAGTTTTTATCAATTTTGCACAACTCCTTTGAAAGGATCATTTTAGCTGGTGATTTTAATCTACATATAGATAACCTTTTAGACCCTTTATCAACAGATTTTTTAAACATCCTGACTTATATGAATGCAGCCGACTCACAACAAAGGACACACCCTGGACTTGGCTTTCTCTGACCACTACTGTGTTTTTTAACATCACCAGTTTTATTCACAGGAGACCTCTGTGAGAACTGTCAGGAAGCGCCATCTAACCCCTGAAGTGGCTGCAGGTTTTCTGGAAATTTTTAAAAAGAATCCTCCTATTGTTTTACCTGCCCTCTGTGATTTTATTGTCAAGGATTTTAACAGAAGGCTTCAGTCCACTCTTGACCGGCTTGCTCCATTACAAGTTAAAAGTTTTAAATCTAAAGCTGCAACGCTGTGGAAAAATGAAAACCTCCGAAAAATTAAGAGAAATTGTAGGGCGGCAGAGAGAAAATGGAGGAAAAGTAAAACCACAGTAAACCATCAAATATACACAGATCTTCTCAAATTATACAACAATGCAGTAAGAAATTCAAGAAATTCATAGCTCTCCAAAATCATCTCGGAACATAAAAATAATTCCAAAATCCTTTTTTCCACTATTGATAAACTTTTTAACAGAGCTACTACTGCATTTCCTAAAACCCCCTCAAACAACCTTTGTGAGGAGTTTGGACCACTTCAGAGGGAAGGTAGACACCATCAGATGTAATATTTTATCTTCTCAGAGTAACATGGTTTTAGACAAATCTGAGTGTGTGTCTCTACCAGAGGAAACGCTGGACAGTTTTGTCCTGGTAGAAGCTGAGACTCTTGATAAAGTTTTCTCCTCAGTGAGGCCCACCACATGTGTCTTGGACCCGATTCCCACTTCCTTTTTTAAGCCATTTTATGAATCTTTTAGAGATGAGATTTTAACCGTGATGAATTGCTCCCTTCAGACGGGGGTCTTTCCTGCCGCCTTTAAAGGGGCGGTGATGAGGCCCCTGTTGAAGAAGAGCAATTTAGATTTTAATGATTTTAACAATTTTAGACCGGTATCTAACTTACCATTTTTAAGCAAAATTTTAGATGTTTTTTTTTATTCAACTTAATGATTTTATTAATGAGCACAATGTCCTGGAAAAATTTCAGTCTGGTTTTAGGGTGAACCACAGCACAAAGACGGCCCTTCTAAAGATTTTAAATGATTTTAGATTAAACTATGATGCTCAGAAGGTGACAGTGTTGGTTCTACTGGATCTAAGCGCTGCCTTCGATACAGTGGACCACACTATTCTTTTAACCCGTTTAAAACTGATTGGCCTCTCTGGTGCTGTTCACAAATGGTTCACATCCTATCTCACAGACAGGACTTTTATGGTAAGTTTAGATACCTGCTCCTCTAGGGTCCATAGGATTATATGTGGTGTGCACCAGGGTTCAATTTTAGGCCCAGTGCTTTTTAACCTGTATATGCTCCCTCTTGGCAGCGTCAAGAGACATGGAGTTAACTTTCACAGTTATGCTGATGATACACAGCTGTACATCTCCATGTCTCCCGATGACACACGGCCAATGGATGCACTTTTTAACTGCATTTTAGACATTAAATCCTGGATGGCAGAAAACTTTCTCCAGCTCAACCAGGACAAAACTGAAGTTTTAGTCATCGGTCCTGAGGCTCAGAGAGAGAAACTTTTACCAAAACTACAATCACTGTCTTTTAATCCCTCTTTACAAGTGAAGAACCTGGGCGTTATTTTTGACTCTGACCTGACTTTTATTCCTCACATAAAAAATATTACTAAAATAGGTTTTTATCACCTTAAGAACATCGCCAGAGTCGCCCCATTCTCTCTCGGGCCGACACGGGGACACTGATGCTTTTATCTCCAGTAGAATTGATTACTGTAATGCCCTGCTTTCTGGTCTTCCCAAAAAGAGTATATCAGGTTTACAACTTCTACAAAATTCAGCAGCACGTGTCCTGATGAAGACCAGGAGACGGGAACACATTACACCAGTCTTAAAATCATTGCATTGGCTCTCCGTACATTTCAGGATCGACTTTAAGGTTCTTTTAATGGTTTTTAAGTGTCTTAATGGTCTTGGGCCTTCTTATCTCTCCGAACTGCTTTTACCATATGAACCTTGGCGGTCTCTGCGCTCCTCTGCAGCCGTCTCCTGGTCACCCACAAAAGTCAGGACACACGCATGGCGAGGCGTCTTTCCAGTTTTATGGCCCTCACCTCTGGAACAGGCTGCTGGAGAACCTCAGAGAACGTTCATGTTTTTAAGAGCAGGATCAACACTCACCTTCTTAGCTTAGCTTTTAACTAATTATTATTTATTACTGTTTGTTTAATTGCTCTGCATGTTTTATATGATTATAATTTTATCAGTTTTACTATTTAATCTTAGGACATTAATTTACTGTTTATTTTTATCCTTTAATTGATCTTAATCCCCGTTCCAGTGTTTCCTCTGTGGGAGCCCTCTGCCCCGGGAGCGGTGGTCGGCTGTGGCTGCCTTGGTGCTCTCCAGGTGGAGCTTGGGTGGAGGTGGGGGTCTTGGCCTTGCCTCCACTGGGTGCCCTGTGTCGGTGCCACGGCTGCTGCTGTTGATCTACCGCTGCCGGTGCAGATGGCTCCTCTGATGGCGTTTCCTTGCATGATTCATCTGCACTCGGCCCTATAGTAACAAGAGGTCTTCAACATATTTTGGTGCTAAGCCATGTAACGATTTATAAACTAGTAAAAGTATTTAGAAGTCTGTTCTCTGAGCTACAGGGAGCCAGTGTAAGGACTTTAGAACTGGGGTGATGTGCTCTACTTTCCTGGTTCTAGTGAGGAACACGAGCAGCAGCGTTCTGGATCAGCTGCAGCTGTCTGATTGACTTTTTAGGCAGACCTGTGAAGACGCTGTTGCAGTAATCAATCCGACTAAAGATAAACGCATGGATGAGTTTTTCTAGGTCCTGTTGTGACATCAGTCCTTTAATCCTAGAAATGTTCTTCAGGTGATAGAAGGCTGACCTTGTTATTGCCTTTATGTGACCCTGGAGGTTCAGGTCTGAGTCCATTACTACACCTAGATTTCAGGCCTGATCAGTAGTTTCTAGCTGGATTAACTCCTCCGTTCTTGTATAGGATCGAGGAGTTCATGTTAGAACTCAAAATCTCTACAGACCTGCAGACTCAGGCTGAGATTTTAATATTTAACGATTGGATGATGATTAAAGAAAGAAATCTAACAGGAGGAGCAGAAATAATCTGCTATAGCACTGAAACTTTAACAGTTTTTCGGCTTTAATTCAGTAATGTTAATACAATTTTAATGTAATGAAGGTACAGATTCATGCATGCAGAGATGTCACAAACATGAAAACAGAGGCACCTCGACACGAGCAGACGGTGCTATTAACTGAAGGTAGACGAGAGGAACACATGATAGAAATAAACCTGTTCTGTTACCACACAGCTGGGGCGGACCAAAAGATGAACATCACTCACGGGGATTCAAGATTAAAAACAGCTGCCTATGGTAAATTTAGCAGATTAAAACACAAAAGTGTCATGAATAAAAGCAGCAGTAGTGTACAGTGCCTTGCAAAAGTATTAAGTCTCCCTGGACTTTTCCTCATTTTGTCACATTACAACCAAACTCGTTCAGATGTTAAAGCATAATGGTGAAGTTGAAGGACAAGGATACAAAAACAAATCAGAAAGTGTGGCAGGTAATTAAATATATTCGTTCAGTAAGCAGCACACTTTCTAGGTCACCTATGATTCCAAGTACAGCTGGAGCAGCTTGGTTCATCCTAGAGGTGTGAATGTTCACAAGTGTCACGATTTGATTCGATATCTCGATATATCACCATTCTTTCATTTGGGTATGTTTTCATTAATAAATAGAAGATGTCAGACATTTGTTGTTTTGTTTTTTTTTATAATCAAACATTTGTCTGACCACAACATGGCGCCCGTGAAAAAGCTCTCTAATAACAGCAGTCCTTGGGATAATGCAAAAGGTAAGCAAAACAAAACATAATAAATATTAGGTTGCATTTAAGAGGATTTAAGAACATAAAAATAACTTCCCTCATTCAACAGTGAGATCTCAGGATGTGAAAAAAAATAAAGAAAGGTGTCTTTGTCTCGGTCGGAAAACAAACGGAATTACGTTACAATCGATTAACGTTGGATTCTGCAGCGACGCCGAATCATTCATGTCCGCATCGTGATGCATCGATTATAAGATTAATTTCATCAGCTCTAGTACATCCACAGACTGAACACTCTGCATGTTGTTTTATTTATTATTATTATTCTGATCTGGGCTTTGACTAGGCCGTTCCAACATAAAACCATGCTTTAGACTTTGTTCAGGCCAGTCGTCCTAATGGAAGGTGAGGCTCCTCCCCAGTCTCGGGTCTTCTGCTGGATTTAGCGCCATCCAGTTTTCTGTCCCTGCTGAAGAGCGGCATCCCCACAGCATGATGCTACCACCACCATGTTTTACTACGAGGATGGTGGTTTCAGGGTTAATCTGAGTGGTCTCATCTGATCTTCGGCCTCATATCAAACTAGTAAGGTTAAATTACACAAAGGAGGGCTTTTTTTCACCAACACAGTAAAGTGAATGTTATTTAGGGCTTTTATTTTCCAGATTTTTATTCCATAAAAACGTTTTACATGTATTATTTTCCTTCTGCTTCACATCTATACACGCTCTGTGTAAGCGGCTGACATACAACTTCATAAAAAACACACTGAAGCTTGTGTTAAAGGTGTAATACTTTTTACAAGGCACCGCACATAGTAACAGTCACGTACAGCCCAAGCTGTGCCGTTCTTACAGATAGCATGCAGGACAATGGAAATAAATCAAAGCTCTTACTCGGTTTTATTAGGCTGCAGCATCTGCAAGCAGCAGACTAAACAGTTTGAAGAAAGAATAGAAAACAGGTATTCATAGTGAGATCTGAGGTACAGCAGGTAAACTAGGCATGCATCAGTGCAGTAATCCCAGGAGAACGATGACTAATGATGTGAACTCAACATATAAGAGGTTACAGATCGCACTAACCTGGTTATCCATGGTGCGCTGCAGATGCTGGAGCTCATCCCGAACGGCAGAGATCACGGAGGGTTCATCTCGGTGACAACAGGCGCTGTGTCCGAATCTCCCTGCAGGATGACAGAGAAGACAACCCCCGCAAGGTTGACCATGACAGGAACCGACGGTTTAACGTCGCCACCGATGCAGCAGCAGCTGCTGCTGCTTCGCTAGCATCAGCGACACATCTGGGCGAACCCGACCTAAACGCAGCTGGCGAGTCAAAACTCATTCTTACGGTTATTAAAATGGTGATTTATTTGCAGTTACAGCTGTTTTTGCTTTTGCATTCATCATCCAATAAATCTGAGTGTCGGGGTTAAACCCTGGGGTAAGGTTAGCGAACGGCTAGCGCTAAAGCTAACAACAAGCAGTTAAAAGGCTGAGGAGCTTCAACACCTAAAAGCGTCACATGTTGATGAAATCCCACTAAATTGCCTTTAATGGTTCCGCTCTGACGCACACACGACTACTTACAGCATATATACAGCCAGACTTTATCCTTTAGCTCCAGAAAATAGCCAGTCTTTTTAGTCTTCACGTCTACTGTGTTGCTCGGTTACTAGGTGAGCTTTCAGCCAATGAGAGGAGCCGTGACAGCGTTAGCCACGCCCATCGGCCCTCCCCTCACGGTTGCTACTTTGATTTATGCTAACATTCCAGCTAATAGATTTTTTAAAAATAAAATGGTTTTCATTTATGTTTGGTATGTTCATAGAGGCAACAGAGACGCAAAAAGTAACACAAAACGATGGGGGAAAAGTGAAATTTGCATATGTCCCCTTTGAAAATAGCCCAACATGGTCCTGCTATAGATCCTTGCAGAAGTATTGATATCCCTCGTTTTTATAATAAAAAAAAAAATCACTTCTAAGCTACATTTCTACTGTGGCTACATGTTGGTCCAGGAGGAGTGAATGCTGCAAGTCAATGACTGGATTCAATCTGCTGGGATTCCTTAAGATAGAAAACTTTCAAGCTGATTGGAAGAATGAACTGAATGATTAATTGGAACGTATGGATGATTAAATTGAAATAACCTTTCCTGTAAAGTGCCTTGAGATGAGGTGTGTTGTGAAATAAACTGAATTGAAAATCAGACAGATGGAAATTTGAATGATGCAATAGCAAAGATAAAGTTAAAAACTGAGTAAATGAAATAAGCTGCATAATCACAATATATACACATGTAAGACAAGAAACACCATAATTAAGAACAAAATATAAATAAAATTAAAATGCATTTATATATATATATATATATATATATATAGACGGTTGACAGTCGTGACTAATGAGGATGATGATCACCTCCCACACAATGAGTTATTATACAATGTTATTGTAAATGGAGGGACTGATTTCCTGAACCTCTCTGTATGACAGTGGAGCTGCTGCAGTCCCTCCAGTATGTGCTGTAGATGCTGGAATGTATTGTCCATTATTAGAGACCAGTTTACGTAGACTTCCCGTCTCCAGGTCGTAGATATTGATCCTGCTGGCATCCACCGGAGCAGACGCTGCTCCCCCACAGCACACCAGACTAGAAGAAGAACATCAACGGTTTGCTGTGAACATTGAAGGACCTGAGATTCCTCGAGAAGTAGTCGTCTCATGCGCCTCCTGACCTTCCAGTCCAATCTGATTTCCAAGTGCATGCCCACATACCTGTAGCTGTCCATCTCCACCTCCTCACCCAGAATCCTGATGGGCCGGCGAACAGGTCTCCTCCTCCCGTCCCACCCCACGATGCATCCCACCACAGCGGAGACATCCGAGTACTTCTGCAGGAGTCGGAGATGTGTTTAAAATCAGAGGTGTGCAGGGTGAAGAGGAACGGGGGCAGAATCGTCCCCTGAGGGGCTCCTGTGTCACGGATCACCACGTCAGACTGAATGTTCCCCAGCCGGACAAACTGAGGTCCGTCCGTCCGTCTGGTAGTCCGTGATCCAGGAGACGGGGTGACGACGCTGCCTCCACCACCATCCAGATGTAAGTGAGCAGTACTGTGTTGGGTGGAAAAAAATACAATAAATCGATTCTTTTAATATTCTAAGAATCGAATTGTTTCACAAGTCCAAAAATCAGTTTAATTGTTTAATGTTTGCCTTTTTCTTTACAGCTACGGAAAAGTCCAGCAAGCCATTTTAATGCTTAGGAACTGTTACTCACCCAGTGTTGCGTCATTGCATTACAGCCATATAATTAAGGTAACGGTTAAAAAAAAAAAGTTTTTTTAATCGCACCGACCCGTATCGATATCGAATCGGATTGTGATAATCGATTCTAACTTTTGAGAATCGGAATCGAATCTTGAAATTTGAATCGATAACCAGCTCTAGTGAGCACCACCACTATGAGGTTGGTAGATCATAAACGAGATAACCGATGAATGGATGGATGATGGGAAAACGGATAGACGGGTTATTGCCAAACTGACAGATTGATGGGCAAATTAATGAATGCGTGATTATAGTAAAACTGATTAATGGATGATAGTAATCCATCCATCCAGAGCTCTAAATGCACACAGGGTTGTAATGTCAAAAATTCAACACTGTTTTTATTTAATATAAATCAGTACACTTCTTATAAAAAAAAGTGGGCTTGAAATAAAACCATATTAGATGTAAACCAAACAGATCAGGAAATAATAAACCCTTTTCATGCATCACAGTCTCTTGATTAACCAGCAGGTCTAATTTAACACTCTTCTACACCGAAGATGATCAATTTACAGTCTGAACATTAATCACGTGTTTAAATCTCTCTGCAAAGCATTCAAGTACAGCAAATTAGCAGACCATCGCTTTTCTGAGCGGCTTACCGTTACAACCACTGCCAGCAGCATTATTATTCGCATTATTTATGACGCGAGCGCTCTTTTTGTTTTAATCGCAGACTCTTAGGGTGAGCCAGGCGCTTTTTCAGTTCACCAGGGCCGACGTCCGTCTCTCTGCCGTCTTTGAAAGAAAGGCGGACGTCGGCGGACGCAGGAGGAAAGCGAAGCCGCTCCAAAATAACACTGGACCTAGGAGAGGATGGAGAGGGTACCATGGCAACAACCCGGGTTCAAAACAATGACTGATATATATTTCTGTGCAAATATAACTGATGCTGTTGAACTGAAATCCATTACTGTTAGCCGGCAGCCCCCCCGAGTTGCTACACATGGTTTATCCCCCCAACCAACCAACCTTCAGTGAGACAACTCTTGTTGATTTATGGTAAATTTAACAATAAATGGAGCTCATGTTGAATGACTAAAAACACACCGGAGGAGAATAAAACAATAACTTAAATAGAAGTGCTTAAAAGAAGAGTTCAGAGCCCTTTGAGGAGGAGAACAAGCAGCGGAGCAGGAACCCCGTCCCAACGTAAAACAGGAGCTAAATGAAAAAGCTGAAATGGTGATACTAATATCCATCCCATAATTCCCACTAGTTCACTTATAGATCATATTCTTCCCTCTGATACAAATATCTTCTGTTTTTTTTTCTGGTCAGTGGCCCCCCCACGTCTGTGAGCCACGGCTTCCCTCTGTTTCCAGCCGGTCTGTGGTGGGACGGTCCATTTCTGTACACCTCCCTCCTCCTCCTTCTTCTTCTTCTTCTTCCTCCTCCTCCTCCTCCTCTTCCTCCTCCTCCTCCTCCTCCTCCTTTGTCGTCGTCGTCATCCGCGCCGCTTCCTCCTCCTCCCGTTTCCTGCGCTCCAGCTCCCATTCTACGAAGGTGTCGAAGAGGCTGGGCCAGGCCTCGTCCTCGCTGTAGTTGCTGAGGTCCGGCCCGATGGCCTGAGTGAAATTCAGGAACATGTTCCACGTGTCTCTGGAGATGCCCCGGACCCCCGAGGGGTTCTCGGCCAGGAAGTCCAGCCAGCGCTCCAGGATCTCGGGCGCGTCCTGCGTGAAAACGAGCCGCCACAGAGCGATGGCGATGTCGCGCTGCAGCGACCGCTGGCCCTCGTCGGCGTCCAGGCCGAACTGGAAGGTGAAGCGGTAAAGGTCCTTGAAGTTCTCCTCGCCCTGAGCTTCCAGCAGCAGGCAGGGGAAGCGGGAGCAGATACCCGCGATGCTGTCCGCCCTGATGGCCTTGCAGCCCTCAACAAACTCCTTCCTGGTGTGGAAAAAAAATTATAAAAAAATCAGATCAGAGGGAGAATTAAAACAGGAACATATAAAGAGTTTCAGCAAGTTTCAGTTCAATATAAAATCCTCAAAAAGGTACAGTGTGTACATTTGTTTTTAACTCTTTAGCACCACACAGTCCAGAGTCGGTATTGCAGCTGCGTTACTCATCGGCTTCCAGCTTTCAATCCATCAATCAGGTCCGTTCTTTTAATCTGTGTCCTTTTCTAAATTTTAATGATAAATAATAAAACACTTTTTTTATTGTTAGCTATGTTGGTGTCAATGTTTGCTGTATTTCATGGCTAACAGCAACTAGCAAATTTGTAATGACTCCAAACTAATGTACCAGGCAAACTATTTTGTCTTATTTTATACATTTGAGGCCATTTATTTGATTATTTGCCATTTTACAGGCAGAGGACATAGACACAGCGAGATAGAGCACAGAAAGGACGCGAAACGCGGAGCATTATATCTTATATGTCCCTAAACAGCTACCGTATCACAAAGGGGGGGTCAACAACAGTTTATGTATATAAACATGTAAAATGTCAACATAATAGGAAACTGGTGAGAAATATTTATGAAAAAGGGCAAGTTTGTAAACGGGATACACAGACTGAAAGTAAACTAGTAGAAATATCACACTGTACCTTTAAGGCCCTCAGAAATTAAATTTAGAACCTAAATGATCTTCACAAATAAAATGTGTTTGATTTAACAGATAAAATAAAACTTTATTTATAAAGCGCTTTTCATACAAGAAGTTGCATCACAAAGTGCTTTACAGATTAAAATGACCCCACATAAAACCACCTTCCCTTCCCTCCCCCACAGATTTAAAAGCATGGTCACAGTTATACCCCCCTCCCCCCAACCCATCTCCCATGAACACACACAGTTAAAAGCAACAGTAAAAAAAGGACATTGGGCCGAGTGTAGATGAACCATGCAAGGAAACGCCATCCGAGGAGCCATCTGCCCCGGCAGCGGTAGATTAACAGCAGCAGCCGAGGCACCGACACAGGGCACCCAGTGGAGGCAAGGCCAAGACCCCCACCTCCACCCAAGCTCCACCTGGAGAGCACCCAGGCAGCTACAGCCGACCACCGCTCCCGGGGCAGAGGGCTCCCACAGAGGAAACACTGGAACGGGGATTAAGATACATTACAGTATTAAAATAAACAGTAAATTAATGTTCTAAGATTAAATAGTAAAACTGATAAAAATATGATCATATAAAACATGCAGAGCAATTAAACAAACAGTGATAAATAATAATCAGTTAAAAGCTAAGCTAAAAAGGTGAGTCTTGATCCTGCTCTTAAAAACATGAAAGTTCTCTGAGGTTCTCCAGCGGCCTGTTCCAGAGGTGAGGAACATAAAACTGGAAAGACGCCTCGCCATGAGTGTGTGTCCTGACTTTTGGCGTGACAAGGAGTCGGCTGCAGAGGAGCGCAGAGACCGCGAAGGTTTATATGGTAAAAGCAGTTCAGAGAGATAAGAAGGCCCAAGACCATTAAGACACTTAAAAACCATTAAAAGAACCTTAAAGTCGATCCTGAAATGTACGGGGAGCCAATGAAATGAATTTAAAACAGGTGTAATGTGCTCCCGCCTCCTGGTCTTCGTCAGGACACGTGCTGCTGAATTTAGCAGAAGTTGTAAACCTGATATACTCTTTTTGGGAAGACCAGAAAGCAGGGCACTACAGTAATCAATTCTACTGGAGATAAAAGCATCTCAGTGTCTCCATGTTGGCCCGAGAGAGAATGGGGCGACTCTGGTGATGTTCTTAAGTTGATAAAAACCTATTTTAGTGATGTTTTTTATGTGAGGGATAAAAATCAGCTCAGAGTGAAAAATCACGCCCAGGTTCTTCACTTGTAAAGAGGGATTAAAAGACAGTGATTGTAGTTTTGGTAAAAGTTTCTCTCTCTGAGCCTCAGGACCGATGACTAAAACTTCAGTTTTGTCCTGGTTGAGCTGGAGAAAGTTTTCTGCCATCCAGGATTTAATGTCTAAAATGCAGTTAAAAAGTGCATCCATTGGCCGTGTGTCATCAGGAGACATGGAGATGTACAGCTGTGTATCATCAGCATAACTGTGAAAGTTAACTCCATGTCTTCTGATGACGCTGCCAAGAGGGAGCAACAAGTTTACAGTACACAGATTGCAGATAATGAGTCGTCTGTCCGCCTGTCGGATGTACGATTAAAAACAAAAACTGTGCAATAAAATATTTATTTATACGTAGCACCCGTGCAACAGCTTTGCAAGCTGCTTGTTTGTTTTTGTCTTTAACTGTAAGGAAGATGAGACGACGACAGATGAAGCGATGGTGAGTTTCAATGCTACATAGTGGCTGTAGTCTAATGTGATAACCAATAGAAGAAAAGAATAATCCTTTATTGTCCCACAAGGGAAATCCAGCTGTAACAGCATCAAAGTGACAACAGAAGCATTTAGATTCACACAAGTACAAAAAAAACCCACAATAAATATGTACATTAAGGACAAAATTAAGAAACCAAAGTACTGTGCAGTTATTAAAAATAAAGTGGCATACTCAGGTTTGAATGTGCAACTGAGTAGGATCATTAAAAAATATATTTACAGAATGTGCGTGTGTAGTTGTGCAATAAAAAGTAAACGTATTATTATTTAAAAGAAGTTAAAAAAATATAAGCGCAAAATACAGTAGGGACGTAAGATTATTGGGTTTGTTGGAAGCGGCGATGTTTATACAGCCTAACAGCTGCTGCAAGTGTTACACTACATCAATGTAATCAGCCGTAGATGAGACAATTCCCACAACTCCTGCGTGTTTGTTGCCAGTCCAGAACCAGACGAGTTGGGAAGAGGGATTCTTTAGGTGTGCATTCATCTCAAACAACAGGGTTGTGCTGGTATCGTTCTTCACTCAATCCTAAATCCAACGGCGTCCGAGGCGGGGAGACGATTACCGTCGCAGGAGAAAATAAATCAGGTCTGGTGGAAGATGCCGTATCAGACGAGCCCGCTATATTTAGGTATAATTAACGTCGATTCAGACGCTTCCAACAAGCAGTCAGAGATGTTAAGAGCTGGATAGTAACTAGTTACATTTACTCAGTTACATTTTGGACAAAAATTACTTTTAAGAGTAGCTTTGCTATGCTGTACTTTTTACTTTTACTCGAGTATTATTGTGTATTACTACTTTTGTTTGAATAAAAGTTGTGGATATTCTACCCACTGTGGGTAGATTCACTGAATGAAGAACAAACATCTTAACCAAAAATAAACCTCTTTAATGTAATTTTCTGTCTGTTGAACCTGTTGCTGCATTTTGAAGTCAAGTAAATATAAAGTAAACACCATTAATTGTCAGTGGAAGTGCTTTTTACCTTCTTCTAAGATATATTTATTCATTGCCTACTGTAAGTATTGGTATTATATTGAAAATATTGACTTATAAAAGTGTTTCTTCTGCTTAAAATTTGTTCTTATGCAATGATGTTATTAATTTGTATCATTTTAGTCTTTAAAATACCAGAATTTGCATATAACTTTATATTTTTGTCTCTGATGACATAATTTTAAAAATATTAGATCAGATGTTACTCAGTACTCAAGTAACCTTTTTACCATATACTGTTTTTACTCTTACTCGAGTAATTTTTTTGGGACGGCTACTTTTTACTTTTACTTGAGTAAACATATGTTGAACTAGTTCTGCTCTTGAGTACAATTTTTGGGTATGGGTATGTTGATGTGCACATGATTCAAAATGGAAAACCTACAAAGAAGCTAGTGGAGAAGCAAGAGCTGAAACACATGTAACAGCCATGTAAACTCAGCAAAAAAAGAAACCTCTGACTTTCAACTGTTTTTACTTTCAGTAAACTTAATGCGTGTAAATATTTGTATGAACAGTAAAAGAGTCGACACCATAAGAGATAAACTAAAATGTTTCACAGACATGTGACTAACAGAAATAGAATAATGTGTCCTTGAATGAAGGGAGGCTCAAAATCAAAAGTAGCAGTCAGTATCTGGTGTGGCCACCAGCTGCTTGAAGTACTGCAGTGCATCTCCTCCTCATGGACCAGATGTGTCAGTTCTTGCTGTGAGATGTTACCCCACTCTTCCACCAAGGCACTTGTTAGTTCCTGGACATTTCTGGGGGGAATGGCCCTAGCCCTCACCCTGCGATCCAACAGGTCCCAGACGTGCTCAATGGGATTGAGATCCGGGCTCTTCGCTGGCCATGGCAGAACACTGACATTGCTGTCATGCAGAAACTCACGCACAGAACGAGCAGCATGGCTGGTGGCTTTGTCCTGCTGGAGGATCATGTCCGGATGAGCATGCATAAAGGGTACCACATGAGGGAGGAGGATGTCTTCCCTGTACCGCAAGGCATTGAGATTGCCTGCAATGACAACAAGCTCAGTCCGATGGTCATGTGATATACCGCCCCAGACCATGACGGACCCCCCACCTCCAAATCATCCCGCTCCAGGGTACAGGCCTCGGTGTAACGCTCATTCCTTCCACGATAAACACGAATCCGTCCATCACTCCTGGTGAGACAAAACCGTGACTCATCAGTAAAGAGCACTTTTTGCCACTCCTGTCTGGTCCAGCGAAGGTGGGTCTGTGCCCATAGGCGGCGTTGTTGCTGGTGATGTCTGGTAAGGACCTGCCTTACAACAGGCCTACGAGCCCTCAGTCCAGCCTCTCTCAGCCTATTGCGGACAGTCTGAGCACTGATGGAGGGATTGTGTGTTCCTGGTGTGACTCGGGCAGTTGTTGTGGCCATCCTGTACCTGTCACACAGGTGTGATATTCGGATGTACCGATCCTGTGCAGGTGTTGTTACACGTGGTCTTCCACTGCGAGGATGATCAGCTGTCCTTCCTGTCTCCTTGTAGCGCTGTCTTAGGCGTCTCACAGTGCGGACATTAGCCACATCAGCAGTCCTCATGCCTCCCCGCAGCATGCCTAATGCACGTTCACGCAGATGAGCAGGGACCCTGGGCATCTTTCTTTGGCTGTTTTTCACAGTCGCTAGACAAGTCTCTTTAGTGTCCTGCGTTTTTAGAACTGTGACCTTAAATGCCTACTTTCTGTAAGCTGTTAAGGTCTTAACAACCATTCCACAGGTGCATGTTAATTAATTGATTATGGTTAATTGAACATGCATGGAAAACATTGTTTAAACCCTTTACAATGAAGATCTGTAAAGTTATTTGGATTTTTACAACATTATTGTTGAAATACACAGTCCTGAAAAAGGGACGTTTCTTTTTTTGCTGAGTTTAGTTTGTGAGTAACATTTATTATAGCAGCTGTTCGACTGTTTAACCATCACTGCTCCCAACAAACTCAGTAAGTGTTAACATGCTTGCTGTTATTTGCACTATCATCTCATTTTAAATAACATTTCTGCCGTTATTCAAGTCAATGTTACAGCGAAACTGAAAAAGCCTGACTGATTAAATCAGGATTGTCCATCACCACACATCCCTGTCATTTGCCATCTTTTATTTGTCACTTTTTTTGAAAAGCCTGTTCTTTAAAGCACAAACAGACATGTATATTTTGTAAATATTTTTAAACGATCCTGCTCAGTTGCACATTTCTTTAACCGGAGTATGCCATTTTTAATAACTTCACAGCATTTTAGTGTCGTAATTTTGCCCTTACTGTACACAGTTATTTCCAATTCTGTTTTTTATATTTTATGTCTTTATCTTTGTGTGAATTTGTCACTTTGCTGCTATTACCCTTAAATTTCCCCGGCGTGGGTCAATTAAGAAAATGTCTATTTTATTATGTTGTGCATCATGACCTAAATTCCTCACATTTCTCGATGTATATGCACAAACCTATGTATTAAATACATCCACACTAATATAAATAAAAGCTAATATGTTAGCATTTTCACTGAAATAAACATTTGAAAATATTTCTTGTTATTGTGCGTTTATTGTATGCATCTCTATCGTTTATGTGTTTAACTAATGAGATGTACTACAGTTTGTTTTTAGAGAGTGTAAAATACATTGTGCTGGTGCTAGAACTTTTTTTGTCTGTGCTACTAAACCAACCACCAATGTTGCGAGTCCTATAAGCTAAAAAAAAGTTGACGTACAGCCCTGAACTCGACCACATTGTCGCTTCCTTACTCTCTGTACCAGGTTTGTGCTGCATTAAAACAACCGGTGGCACCAAACATTGCAGACCTTTTGTGAGCCTAGATCTTACCTAAAGAACAAGGACTTTTGTTTCAATAGGAAACTTTTCATCAGAATGAACATAAAGCACATGTGGGGTGCCCCAAGGCTCCTTCCTCGGGCCCCTCCTATTTAATATCTACATGCTCCCACTAGCCCAGATTATAACAACCAATAAGATTAGCTACCATAACTATGCAGATGATACTCAGCTCTACATTACGATGTCACCAGGTGACTTAGAACCCATCAAAACCCTTAGTACATGCATTGAACACATCATTGGATGGATGTGCCATAAGTTCCTCCAGCTGAATAGCAATAAAACAATAATTTTCAGACCTAAAGGGGAACAATCAACAATCAGCACACAGCTTCAGTTAATCCAGCTAGAAACTACTGATCAGGCCTGAAATCTAGGTGTAGTGATGGACTCAGACCTGAACCTCCAGGGTCACATAAAGGCAATAACAAGGTCAGCCTTCTATCACCTGAAGAACATCTCTAGGATTAAAGGACTGATGTCACAACAGGACCTAGAAAAACTCATCCATGCGTTTATCTTTAGTCGGATTGATTACTGCAACAGCGTCTTCACAGGTCTGCCTACAAAGTCAATCAGACAGCTGCAGCTGATCCAGAACGCTGCTGCTCGTGTTCCTCACTAGAACCAGGAAAGTAGAGCACATCACCCCAGTTCTAAAGTCCTTACACTGGCTCCCTGTAGCTCAGAGAATAGACTTCTAAATACTTTTACTAGTTTATAAATCATTACATGGCTTAGCACCAAAATATGTTGACTTTGTGAAAGCTGTGTGTCCCGTTAAAACGAGTGTGAAGCTAACAGAGTCGTAGAAACGGAGCATCATCACGTTACATGCCAGCGGTATTTGAGGAAGAAACAATAAACTCTGATCTAGAAGAACGTCCAGACGTCTGTTTGTGGCTTTAAGCTCTAAGGGACCTGGCTGGACTATGCAGCTAACCAGAAAATCCACCTCTGATTGGTTTAAATACAACAAAACGAAGGATTTGAATTGGCCTAGTCAAAGTTTGGTTTGAGATACCGAGGCGTGACCTTAAACAGGTCATTCATGCCCAAAAACTAAGGATGACCCAATATGGACATTGCTGTTATGGACCCTTTCGACACGAACACACCGCTGAAATTGATTCTTTGTTTCAGTAAAACATCCCATAATCACCATCACTGTAACATGACCAACAACAAGCCAATTCAGATAGGTTAAAAAAATAACTATTATCATCCGATACAGACTTATCGTGCATCCGTGTCTGAATAAAATTATTCTTAAAACAAAAACGCATAAAAAAATCAATTAAAAAAATAAGTTCTTCTTTTGCTTGGTTGAGTTATCTTCGCTCTGTTTTAAATTGTATTAAATGATTTGAAATATTTAAGCATGATAGAAAATGGAAAGCAAAATAACTAAATACACAACACCTGGACATGAGCGGCACCGAAAAACTTCATCCCGTCTTTTTTTAATTTAAACAAGTAAATAGTTAAAAGCGCATCTATGGAAGATGTGAAAGTGATCCGACATCAACAGATCGGGCTTTTTATATTCAAATGTCCTAAAGTGCTTCGGTTAGCGGAGCTCAACAATGGAGCGTGTGTAGAGTTGTCTAAAGCCTCTGAATGCAGCAGAAACAAGTGGGGCAGGAACAATAGGCAGCCCTATCCAGCTCCATGGGGGGGGATCCCTGCGCCCCCTTCAACACAGCGTTCATCTCTGGACCAGCTCAGTTCGGAGGTTTGGCATCGGCATCCACAATTATCTGCAGTCGCATCATCTCACACTGGAAAAAATAAAAATAAAATAAAAAAAACCAAAGTTCAACCTTTCTTCTGTTTATTCAGCTAAACTAAAAATCCCAGCTTAGTTATAGTTTTACACAAAATCACTTTCCAGGAATGTTTAACTACTAATTCCTGGCTAAAAATAACATCACTGTTGGACAGTGTCTCACCGAACATTTTCTGTATTGAACCGTTTGGTTTTGTTTTTTTAACGGTAAAAAAAAGGAAAAAATCTGAAGCCATTTTGACAGATTATTATAAACAACTTTCCGCACAGAGCTCAGGTAACTAAATACACCTCCCCAAAAAAGAGATTCCCATCAGAGCATAATCTCAGACCTGGACACCGTCCTCAATGCCTCTCACAAACCGGGAGCTTTGGAGCCCGTCAGTGTCAACCACCGGTGCATGCTGGGAGATTCCTCCCCTGAAGCGATAGCTTACGGGTCAGGAAACAGTTCTTTCCGAGTGTCTTTCTGACTTCTGATCGCTTCTATGGAGAAATGTTCCCAGATTTCCAAACTTTGGCTGAAGTGGAGCTTTAATTCCAGTCTCCAGTGTGGCAGCAGATTCAGCCTCCAGAACAACATCTAAACCCCCATGAGAAGTCGTCTGTTCGAGGCTAAAATCCTGAACTTCATGACTAAAACCTCTGCAGCGATCCCACTATTCGATTATGAACAAGCAGGAGATCATTTCAGCTCCATGTGGAGCAGGAGGAAGATGTGAGACTGTGGGTTCAGGTCACAGCAGGTGAACTGTTCGTATTTTAAATAACTTAAAAGTGTAACTGAACCCCATGAAAAATCATAACTCCGCCCCCAGACAACACCATGAAACAGTTTTATCTCATAAACAGCAAAGATCTGGAGGACATCTTACGTCAACTGAACTCCTCCTCTTGCTGCTTAGACATCCTGCCCCCAGGCTTTTTCAAGAAGGTCTCAAAGATCTTGGAGTCAGATCAGTTACAGATTGTGAACTCATCTTTAATGTCGGGTGTTTTCCCAGAGCCCCTGAAAACAGCTGTAATTAAACCCCTGCTGAAAAGAGACAATCTGGACAAGACACAAATGAACAACTACTGGCCCATCTCCAATCTTCCATTTTTAAGTAAGATCATTGAAAAGGCTGTTTTTCATCAGCTAAATTACTTCTTAAGACAAAGCAACTGCTACGACATCTTTCAGTCAGGTTTTAGACAGCACCACAGCACTGAGACTGCTCTGACCAAAGTCATCAATGACATCTGTTTGAATACTGACAGTGGAAAAATGTCAGTGTTAGTTTTACTGGATCTCAGTGCTGCATTTGATACAGTTGACCACATTATTTTACTCAAACGACTGGAGAACTGGGTGGGTCTCTCTGGCACTGTACTAAACTGGTTCAAAGCGTACTTAGAGAACAGGAAGTACTTTGTGTCAATAAGTAACTTTACATCTGAGCAGACGGGAAATACATGTGGGGTTCCCCAGGGTTCCATCCTGGGACCTCTTCTGTTTAACATCTATATGCTCCCACTGGCACAGGTAATAAATAACAACAACATAAGTTACCATAGCTACGCAGATGACACACAGATATATATCAGAATGTCACCAGAAGACCAAGGGCCTGTACAGGCTCTTGGCAAATGCATTGAGGAAATTAATGACTGGATGTCCTGCAATTTTCTGCAGTTGAACTAAAAACAAAACTGAGGTAATTGTCTTTGGAGCTAAAGAGAAAAGATTGAAGGTCACCACAGGGCTTCAGTCCATAAACCTAAAAACCACCAACCACGTCAGAAATCTTGGTATAGTGATGGACTCAGACCTAAACTTTGAAAAACACATTAAGGCAATCACAAAATCAGCCTACTATCACCTTAGGAATATCTCAAGGATAAAAGATCTGATGTCTCAGCAGGACCTGGAAAAACTAGTCCATGCGTTCATCTTTAGTCGGCTTGATTATTGTAGCAGCGTCTTTACAGGTCTAGCTAAAAAATCAATTAGGAAACTGCAGCTCATCCAGAACTCTGCTGCTCGAGTTCTCACTAAAACCAAAAAAGTGGAGCACATCAGTCCAGCTCTGAGGTCTTTACACTGTCTGCCTGTCTGTCAGAGGATAGACTTCAAAGTTCTGCTGCTGGTCTATAAAGCTCAGAATGGTTTAGAACCAAAATACATCAGTGATCTCCTGACCCAGTATGAACCTACTCGACCCCTCAGGTCATCTGGATCCGCTCTTTTATCAGTTCCCAGAGTCAGAACCAGACATGGAGAAGCTGCGTTCAGCTTCTATGCTCCACATGTCTGGAACAAACTCCCAGAAAGCCTCAGATCAGCTGAAACACTCAGTTTATTTAAATCCAGGTTAAAGACCAACCTGTTCTCAGCTGCTTTTGATTAGGTTTTTATTCTAAGTTTTAAATCTGCACGGCTTCTTTTAAGATAGATTTTTATTTTATTTTTTATGGTTCATTTTAAATCATGGTTTTTATTCCAGTACTTTTGCTTTTTCTGCACCCTGCTGTAACGCTTTTGATGTTTTATGTAAAGCACTTTGAATTGTCTTGCAACATGAATTGTGCTATACAAATAAACTTGCCTTGCCTTGACTGTCTGAATGCTGTTCATGCGGCAGGCAGAACATTATGACCACCCTCTACATTGACCAGAACTCTGCCTGATCCAGAAAGTGGTGAAAACACCTTAAGATCGTGGACATAATGCGGCGTTTTAGGTGGTAAATATTTGCTCTTTAATGGGCCCGATCATCTATGACTATTTTATTCTGCACCATGAGCTACAGAGAAGGTAACGGACTGATAACGGGGGCTGCTTTTAAACCTTTATAACCTAGGCCTATTTTGAAGTATATTTCTCGAAAAATGCTTACCAATGAAAAATTTGTATATTTGAGCAACCAAAAGGAGTATTTGAACCATGTTGGTGTCATTGTAAAGTTAACAGAGTAGAATTGATAGATGCATCATTATGCATGTTATCTGTTACTGGTTAGGAGAAACTGAAGATGGAACACAGCAGAAATGTGTTTTGTTTTTTGCTCCGCCTAAAAACAAACATGTTTTATATTGAATAACTCTATGGATATTGCTTGAATTGCAGTGGTTACTCAATAAAATGTAAATGCAACATGTGGACATTAACTCTGCAAAATCTGATACTGATTATGTGAAGCAGGACAAAACTAGAGAGGTTTTAGTTCAGGCAAGTCAGGCGAGGTGCCTAGTTCGGCACCGTTTGGCACAAATAGTGTCATTTCTATTTTTGTCATGGAAAAGTTATATTTTTCATTTTAATATCACATATTGTTCAGTAGACCTAAAATAAACACTTTTGGAAAACAATCTGATTATAATGCAATAACGTATATATGTATATTTTTGTATTGTGCGTCGTGCGCCCTCTTGCATAATGCGCCTCTCTTTCCAGCTGGTAGCTTTATTTTACGCAAAGACCCACCCTCACAGCGGATTGGTCAATTTCCATGAGCGACACCTCGTTGCATTTTTAGAAGCCAATAGAATAACGCCAAAACTCGCCAAACAAGATAGACAACACAGTCAGCCAACCAGGGAGCCGAGAACAGAGCCTCGGGGGAATGCCAGGCTTCTCCGAGAATACAATGCAAACACTTCCTAGGAACCAAAAATCGTAATAGAAATACCCAGAAAGTTTTGAATGGTGTACAAGAGATGGAAGTATCAGAAAATAGTGTTTATTTTCCAAAGAAATCATCTTTACACGGCAAAACAGCAAAGGTAAGGCAAATTTTACTACTGTGATTCTAAATAAAGCGATTTCTTGTTGTGTTATACTTTGGCCTATACAGCCGCGGTGCTTTGGTGTAGCGTCATGGCAGATGCATCTTTTGGAATCAGCAGTTTCTCTGCTTTCATTTGAGGGGTTGATTGTGTCTTTAGCACAAAGGATTGCTGCGGTAGAGCCAGAAATGTGGCGGCTAAGTTGACAAAAACCATGATGTTACAAGTTTGTTCGCAAAAATATTTATTTAGTTGTGTTTGTGGTCTGTAAAAATAGTTTAGATAGCCTTGTAGCGCTTGGTGTGCTGTTTAATTTGATGTGCATTATTAATATTTTTTCTGTCATGTGATGTGTTCTCTCAAGCCTGTTAAAAAAAAAAGTAATTCCCGGGGGTCCCCCAATTTAGTGCACCCCCTCACCCCCCTTCAAGCTTCACCGTACCTCGTGAACTTGCACATGGTGGCCGCCTGAAACTTCCAGGCCAGAACCAGAACACGAAACTCGGCTGGGTCGACGCAGAGGTCGTCACAGAACCTCTCCATGCCCTCCTCCAGGATGGCGTCCTCCAGCTCGTCCTTGTAGAGACCAAAGAGCTCCTCGATGCGCGTCACGGACAGCCCATCGCCGTCCAGGCCTTCTTCTTTGCACGGCTCCCTCATCGCTGAGGAGATGACGGTCGTCTCCGCGGCAACCTCTAAGGCCTTGGTGCCATTCAGCAGCTCGCTGGTGGATTTGCTCGACGGGGCGCTGGAATCCTCTTTGTGGACCCCACCGCCGGCGCCGTCGACTCTCTTGTGGGACTTGGAGCCGCTGTCTTTGTCTCCACTCTTACTGCCGAGCGAGGACGTCGGATTCTTACACTTGGTGACGCACTGGCCCATGTCTTCCTCACTGGTCCCTGGCCTGTCCGTCCTCCTCGCCTTCAGTCCCCGTCCGAGCCACCTAGACACCTCTTGTCTGGCACGCCGAGGTGTCTCAACATACCCTCGGGCCTGAAAACACAAACAGGAGCACGCCGGTTACCTCCACAGGGCATCAGGCGAGGCTCGACCAGCGGTTTTAATGATTAGAAAAGGTTTTTAAAAAAAGAAAATGATGAGCATACCTTTACCAGATCTACCACGAACCGGAGCTTCAACCGTCGAACCTAAAAACCCTGAAAGGAAAAACGAATCAACTTCAATACATTTATTGAGAATTTAATAACTTTTAATAAGTTCAGTTCAGTCGGCTTCACAAAATCTAGTCTTATCACAGATTCTTAGCTGGATTCTAACATGAATCAGCTTAGATCTAAACCATCCCATAATATCTGTAGCTGGGTGGGTTGCCCCCGCTGGAAGGTGAAGCTCCACCCCAGTCCTCAGGTCTTCTCCAGGATTTAGCTTCATCCAATGAGCTCTGACCTGCTTCCCTGTCCCACAGCATGATTCTGCCAGCACCATGTTTCTCCATGGGAGAAGCCTTTTCAGGGGTAATGTGCGGGATTCATTTATAGTCGCTTTGCATTTGGTCCAGAAAGTGTGTCATTGTGGACATCTTCCAGGCTTGCTGCACGATTACCAGTTTCCCCCATCCGCACCAGAGCTGTGGACCTCTCCAGCTCCCCCAGAGATCTGCAGAGGCTGCTTCTCGGATTAATGCTCCCCTTGCCCCTTGCCACGCCGTTTTCGTCAGGTTTTGTTTGATTGATTGATTGATTGTTAGCAACATAAAAAAAAATTTTGGGTGGATTTTGATAACATGTTCAGGAAATGTCTGCAATGGGATCAGAAACAAGTAATTGAACTTAAGGGGTTTTGTAAATTACCAAAAAAGTGATTTTCGTGATTAACTACTGAACTAATAATGACATTTGCTTGAATCCGGCTGATAAATGTTTGTTTTTCATGGTCAAGGAATCTAAATAAAAAGTTACAATTAGATCTCAACATTGGTGTGTGGGGGGATACAAAATCAGGAAATAAAATATCGTGATATATTAACACATCCAGTTTTATTACTAGATCTAGTTGATCTACTGGAACAAAGAAGGTGAAAAAAGCCACAAACTACCAGTTATACTTTTATATTTACTACAAAAATGACTTTAATCAATAATGGTTCCATTTAAATTCTAGAGAAGAATACAAAAACGAAAATCGATACATTGCTTTAGAATATCGATACAATATCGTGACATAAAATATCACGATATATTGTTGTATCAATATTTTCTTACATCCCTATTTTCTAGTTTGATGGTTTTACTCAGTACATTAATGTTAGTATTGAGGCCGGTTTATACTTCTGCGTCGTGTCCCTCGCGTAGGGTACACCGTAACCGCCGTAGCCTCTGCGTAGGTCCGCAGAGGCTTGACGCACACCTCATCGGACCTGACGTGCAGCTCGGCGACGCGCGGAAGTACTTCCTTGTGATTGGTCAGTGACATTACGTATTTCCGCATGTTTGGGTTTTCAATTCAATTCAGTTTATTTATATAGCGCCAATTCACAACAGATGTCATCTCAAGGCACTTAACAAGAAGTCATTTCAATACATTTATACAAACATTCCAATCAGTTAAAAAGTTTCCTATTTAAGGAATCCCAGCAGATTGCGTCAGTCATTGGCGTGAGGTTGGGCAGATTTCCAACCACAGCAATCCTTCAGCAATCCCTCATACTGAGCAAGCATGTAGCGACGGTGGAGAGGAAAAACTCCCCTTTAACAGGAAGAAACCTCCAACAGAACCAGGCTCAGTAGGAGCGGCCATCTGCCACGACCGTCTGGGGGTTTGAGAAGACAGAGCAGAAACACAGAAGGAAAGGAAGATCTGATATAAGAGAACTTTCTATGTTACAGAAAGTAAAAAGTTGATAACAGGACACAGCGGATCTTCAGTTACTGAGAGGATCATTCCAGTCGATGACCCCCGTCCAACAGGGCATTGCAGCCAAGCAGGATACCAGACCAGGTGTATCTTCGATGGGGAGAAAAACACTGAGAGAAAACAAAGTTAACAGTCGAAATAACAGAATGTACTGTAATACAACTGGAGAGTCGTAGGAGAAAAGGAAGTAGCAGAGTGAAGAAAAAGTGGTCAGTCTGTCCTCCAGCAGTCTAAGCCTATAGCAGCATAACTACAGAGATAGCTCAGGATGACCTAAGCCACTCTAACTATAAGCTTTATCAAAAAGGAAAGTTTTAAGCCTGGCCTTAAAAGTAAACAGAGTGTCTGCCTCACGGACTAAAGCTGGGAGCTGGTTCCACAGGAGAGGAGCCTGATAACTAAAAGATCTGCCTCCCATTCTACTTTTAGAGATCCTAGGAACTACAAGTAAACCTGCAGTCTGAGAGCGAAGTGCTCTTTTAGGAACATATGGACCAATCAGATCTCTGATGTATGATGGAGCTGATTATTAAGGGCTTTGTATGTAAGAAGAAGGATCTTAAATTCTATTCTGGATTTAACAGGGAGCCAATGAAGGGAAGCTAAAACAGGAGAAATGTGATCTCTCTTTTTAATATTCATCAGAACTCTTGCTGCCGCATTTTGGATCAACTGAAGGCTTTTAATGGCATTTTGTGGACTACCTGATAGTAAAGAATTACAGTAGTCCAGCCTTGAGGTAACAAATGCATGGACTAGTTTCTCAGCATCACTCCTGGACAGGATGTTTCTAATTTTAGCAATATTCCTGAGGTGAAAGAAGGAAATCCTAGAAACCTGTTTAATATGGGATTTAAATGTCAAGTCTTGGTCAAAAATAACGCCGAGGTTCTTTACGTTATTACTGGGGGCCAATTTAATGCCATCCAGATGAAGTGATTGACTAAGCAGTTTCTGTTTAAGAACTTCTGGTCCAAAGACAGCAACTTCTGTCTTGTCAGAATTTAAAAGCAAAAAGTTTAGGGTCATCCATGCTTTTATGTCTTCCAGACATGCCTGTAATCTACCTAACTGACTGGGTTCATCAGGATTTATGGATAAATATAGTTGTGTATCATCGGCATAGCTG
This sequence comes from Valencia hispanica, assembly GCA_963556495.2. Classification (NCBI taxonomy): domain Eukaryota; kingdom Metazoa; phylum Chordata; class Actinopteri; order Cyprinodontiformes; family Valenciidae; genus Valencia; species Valencia hispanica. The sequence goes on along the minus strand of OY747721.1, from coordinate 2,964,170 downwards.
TGGAAATTTATCCCATGCTGTCTAATGATTCTACCAATTGGAAGCATATATATGGTGAACAGAATTGGTCCAAGGACAGAACCCTGTGGAACTCCACAAGTAACCCTTGAGAGTGAAGAAGATTTATCATTTAGATGAACAAACTGGAATCTATCAGACAAATATGATTTAAACCAGCCTAGTGCTGTTCCTTTGATCCCTGCAACATGTTCAAGCCTTTCTAAGAGAATATTATGATCGACTGTGTCAAAAGCAGCACTGAGATCTAACAAAACCAGAACAGACACCAGTCCATTATCTGAGGCCATGAGAATATCATTAGTAACCTTCACCAGTGCTGTTTCAGTGCTATGATGAGCTCTAAAACCTGACTGAAACTCTTCAAACAGCTCGTTACTGTTTAGATGTTCACAGACTTGATTAGCAACTATTTTCTCAAGGACTTTGGATAAGAAAGGAAGGTTAGATATAGGTCTGTAATTCACTAAGTCATCTTGATCAAGGGAAGGTTTCTTGAGTAAAGGTTTAATTACAGCTATTTTAAATTCCTGTGGTACGTATCCGTTTACTAAGGATAGATTCATCATATCCAAAATGGGGCCAGGAACCAAATGGAACACTTCTTTAAATAATTTGGTTGAGATTGGGTCCAAAATACAAGTTGAAGATTTAGATGAGGCTAATATTTTTGATAATTCTGAAAGCTCGACTGAATCAAAACAGCCTAAGCACAAATGAGGTTCTACAGTTCTTTCCGATACTGACTCATTTACTGAGGAAGAAGTAATCATGTTTGGGAGGGTGCCAATGATTTTATTTTTAATAAAATTTATTTTATTTATGAAGAATCTCATAAAATCATCCCTGCTAAGAGCTGGGGGAATAGTTTGCTCAACAGAGCTATGACTCTGTGTAAGTTTGGCAACTGTACTAAAAAGAAACCTAGGATTGTTTTTATTCGCCTCTATTAATGATGAAAAATATGCTGTTCTAGCTTGTCGAAGGGTCTTTTTATACAGCAGTAGACTGTTATTCCAGGTTAAATAGGAATCCTCTAGATGTGTAAAGCGCCATTTTCTCTCCAACTTCCTAGTATTCTGCTTTAAAGTAGTAGAAAAGTTTTGTTGCTGGATGTATGCGGAAGCCGCCATTTTTAAAACACAACCCACAATGGACCAGACCAGCGAGCGATTGATTGAGGAGGTCAGGAAATATGTGCATATCTATGACTCCACCTCAAGAGATTAAAAAGATACGCAGATGAATCTAAATTCATGGAGGGAAATCGCCTACTGCCACCTGCAGGTCTGGAAATGAAACAGCAGCACGACGCTTTCAGCCCTACGCAGAAGTATAAACACAGCAGTGGGTACAGCGGATACGGCGTAACCTGCGCGACTGACGCGACGCAGAAGTATAAACCAAGCTTTAGCCAACAAGCCCCGCCTCCTCCTCCGTCACATAACAGCACTACCTGATTTCTTTAACCAAAAAAACTATCATAATTAAAGAAACCAGTAATAATATTTTCAGATTTGAATCACAGATTTATGCAGCTTGTTCATGTCCTCAGAGGCTTTGGGTAGATGGCCAACATGGATGTAAATAATCCCATCAATGGGATTATTATGGGATTAGGTCACATTTTCCCCGACATTTTGAAGCATTTTTTTTTTGTTCCCTCTGTAGAGGAAGAGCAGACTTGAAGGAAGGCCCGCTGTGGATCCATCCCCTTGGACCAGAACCGGAGCCTGTTACTGTTTAAGCAAGTTGCAAAAGTTTCATTTTTGTTGGGTTCGTGCTTCTTGTTCCCCCCGTCAGCACTTTAATTCATTCAGTGATGATCCAAGCTTTCCTAGCTGTATCCAGTCCGACCGAGATAAAGGTTCGGACTTCTAAAAACCCATTTTTTATGATTAGCGTTGCAACATAAGTTGGGAATTTTCTGGTGTTTAGATGTGGCTCTGCATCGAGGCCCAATTAATCTTGTGGTCGTAACGGTTGGAGCAAATCCGTGGGGAGGAGGGTCGTGACTCAGAGGCCATTCCTGGAAAAGATTTTGCAACAGGCGCTGAAACATTAAAGACTGCACCACTCTGGTGCTACGGCGGCTTGCATCAGCAAGTTGGAACGTCAATATTTCATGTCTAGAAACTAGGGCTGGGCGATAAATCGATTTTATCGATTAATTCGAATTTGCAAAAATATATGGTGCCTGTTTATACAGTGACCAGGCCTGGCTTTATTTACCTACTGAAAACTTTGGACGCCAGGTATGTGCTACCAACTTTGCACACAACTTTGAATTCAGGTAGACTCCCAAAGGAGATATTAAAATAGGAGTTTAAAAAAAATAGATTCTGTCATTTGTTATTTCTGTTTAAGTAAGTAAAGGGAGAAAGAAAAAAATCGATTAAAATCGGAAATCAGATTTGGTGTAAAAAAATTGATATTTTATTTTTAGGCCATATCGCCCAGCCCTACTAGAAACTGATTTTGTTGTCGTTAACCTCTTAAACCCCACTGCAATTTCCACCCTAAATGTTTTCAGAAATGCATTCCCAAATTAAAATTAAAGCAATTCTTGAACCACAAACAAAGGAGATGATTGTAGCTGTCAGAAGAAACAGGGATAAGTCAAACACTGTTTCCATCATGGGAGAAGAAGTGGAGGTGGTTGAGGAGTATAAATACCTCAGAGTTCACCTTGACAACAGACTGGACTGGAGACTGAACAGTGAAGCCGTCTACAAGAAGGGACAGAGCAGACTGGACTTCTGGAGGAAGCTTAGGTCCTTCAAGGTTTGCAGCAAGATGCTGCAGATCTTCTACAAGTCTGTTGTGGAGAGTGTAATCTCTTCAACCGTCATCTGTTGGGGTAGCAGCATCAGAGCCAGGGACTTAAAAAGGCTAAACAACCTGATAAAGAAGGCTGGTTCTGTTCTGGGGACGACTGTGGAACATCTGGAGATGATGATGCAAAGAAGGATTCTTTATAAAATCAACAAAATGATGGACAACCCTGAGCATCCTCTTCATGAGACAGTCATACAACAACAGAGCGTCTTCAGTCGGAGGCTTCTTCAGTTTCGCTGCAACACAGACCGCTACAGGAAATCCTTCCTGCCCACAGCCATCATGATCTACAACAACTCCTTAAAGAATTAATTATATGAGCTACAACAACACTTAATTTCCCTCTGGGATCAATAAAGTATTTTTGAATAGAATTTGGAGTAGAGACAAGGCTGGGGGGTCTCTTTGGAAAGAAAACACTTCACTGGTGGATGAAGGGTCAACTGATGAGCCTCACTGACCCTGTATCCTCACAGCATGATGCTGCCACCACCATGTTTCACAATGGGTTCAGGGTCATATGCACTGTTGGGGGTTTAACATGTCGGCCAAAAATTTAACGTTTTCTGGTTCCTTGGCATGACGTTTGTTCATTAATATTCACTGAAAACAAACATCTGAGACTGAGGAGATGAGTTTACTCTGGGACTAAAGTCAGAACAACGACTGTTTACCAACAGGTTGACTTCAGAAGGTCAGAGGTTGAAACGTTTTCTTTATTTTAGGTACAGTAACTTTCCTTTTTGATAAAGCTTATAGTTAAGAGGGGCTAAGGTCATCCTGAGCTATCTCTGTAGTTATGCTGCTATAGGCTTAGACTGCTGGAGGACAGACTTACCAATTTTCTTCACTCTGCTACTTTTCTTTCCTACTACTCTCCAGTTGTATTATTTGCTGTTATTTCGACTCCATAGAAGCTCCACCTGGTCTGGTATCCTGCTTGGCTGCAATGCCCTGTTGGACGGGGGGCATCGACTGGGATGATGCTCCCAGTAACTGAACATCCACTGTGTCCTGTTATCAACTTTTTACTTTCTGTAACATAGAAAGTTCTCTTATATCAGATCTTTTGTTCCTTCTGTGTTTCTGCTCTGTCTTCTCAAACCCCCAGTCGTCGTGGCAGATGGCCGCTCCTACTGAGCCTGGTTCTGTTGGAGGTTTCTTCCTGTTAAAGGGGAGTTTTTCCTCTCCACTGTCGCTACATGCTTGCTCAGTATGAGGGATTGCTGTGGTTGGAGTCTGCATCAACGGGAAACAACTCCCAGTCAATGACTTCATTCAATCTGCTAAAACTTTTAAACTGATTACAATGTTCGTATTGAAATGATTTTTCTTGTAAAGTGCGTTGAGATGACATCTGTTGTGAATCGGTGCTATAGAAATAAACTGAAATACTTTGGAAAAATATTCCCTTTTGAAACAGGCTTCTTCAGGACAGCAGTGACATAGTACGATTTGCATCACTATTTTTGAATCTACTGCCATTTACTGATGCGCTTATTGAACAACCATTGGAGAAAATAACATTATTAAGTAGAATTTATTGTCGTCTTATCGTTGATAAGAAATTTGTCATGATAAAAGATACGATAACCCCCCCCCCCCCCCACCTCCAGACAGTGTCAAATATGTCAATTTTCTCCCACTTTAGCTGGGTCCGTCACATAAGATCCCCCCCAATAACAAAACTAAAATAATCGATGATTAGGGCTGCAACAAGGGTATTAATACTTTTTCATTCCTGTTTTAAAAAACAAGTAAAAACCAAAACAGTGATATTTTGTGTTACGGCTGGACGAGCGGCTGGCGACGACCACGATGATACTTACATAAACTCTTTCAGAGGGCATCGTCTTTCAAATCTGCTCCATCATTGCGACCTTGACATCAGCAACGCTGCAAAAAAAAAAGAGACATTATCCTGTCATCATCAGCAGAAGGTGATATGGCATCATTCTCAAACCTGCAGGGGCTATTTCCCTCAATGTGCTTCCAGGATGTTCGTCTGAGCACAAATAAAGCCCTCCTAAACATTACAACTGCTTTAAATCGAACAACTAAAACACCCAGAGGAGACTTACGGTTTGGGTTTAAGCAATTTCCTGTGTCTCAAGTTTGAGGTTTCCTCCTTAACAGCTCAGACAACACGTCATTAATTACAGCTCCCACTACACCAAGTCCCGTTTAAAGCTCAACTATAGTCTGGTTTTGGATCTGTGGTGGTTTTGGATCTTCCTTTCAGACACAAGTTAAAAGGCCTTCGGGATCAGAGCAAATAACCTGCAGTGATCAATGAACCGGGCATGTAGACGCAAGTCTCCCTCAGCAATAAACTGGCCGACATCAATGGACGTCTGGAGGCCTGCTTATCCATAATACAGCAGCACCGGGTAACCCATCCAGACAGCAGTTTAACCGGATTAACTGGCTTTAAATCTGCCCGAGTCAAAGCAGAGTTTCAATATGATTATTTAACAAATGCTGTCAGCGGCTGAGTTTGACTAGAAATCATCACTAACGTCGTTTTAGGAAGTTATGTTTGGTAGAAACACCCCAACAGGAGCGAGTGACAGTAAAAGCAAAAATAAACGACCCCGAATTAGATGGAAAACAGCGTTTTTGTTCCGATTTAAAGGCGACACTTTACGCTGCTACCAGCTAAATCAGTGATTCCACGCTGATCGATAATCCATGATGGTCAGGAGGACATTTAAACATCTGAATCTGAGGAGCCTGGCCCAGACGGAGAAGCTACAAACTAGCTTGCCTGCTAGGCTAGCTCCTCAGCGGCTAGCACAGCGCAAAGATCCGAGAACACAAACTCACCTTTCTGGAAAAATAAGAGCCGACTGGTTTGAATGTACATCACTCCGGAAATGAAGGTTTAAAATAAAATCAACAAAGAAGTTAAATAAGTTGTTGGTGGAGAAGGGGGGGGGGTAAACCCCAGAACTGGAGCAGAAACTTGCAGAGAGCTAGCTAGCTAGCGGGGGGCAGCAAAGCGAGAGAAAAACTTCGACTCTAAAGTTGTTTGTTTTTCTCTTTTAGAGGAGAAAAAAACGGAGAGACAGAGTTTGTCTTCGAGTCCATGTAGAGATGAGTTGAGCGTGTGAGAAAGTCGGAGAAAAGCTGCCTGTTTCTTTGTGCTTCCCCTTCTAGCTACATCACCGCATCACTTCCGAGCTCCCAGCAGCCACCAGCTGATCTCCATCCGCACAGGGCCGGTCATCCAGAATCTGGGGCCTGGTCCTGCTCTCTCAGGCACCTCATCATGCCTACGACACAGTCAGATCAGAGAAAAAATAAAATATTATAATAATAATACATTTACATAGGGTGGCCATATTTATGTTTCTAAAAAAGAGGACACTTGGCCCAGTCCTGAAACACTGACTGTGACCAGACTTTTGTTTTAACATATTTAAAGCATGTATTCTCCATGTGGTTAGAATGAAAAGTTTAATAACAAACTTCAGAAAGGCTTTCACAAGTGCAAAAATGACTTTAAAATCTCTAGAAATTAATTAATGTTAGAAATAATTACTCTTCTGAATTGGAAAATGTACCAGAAACGGTAATAGTTCTCAGTGAGAATGATAGATGAGAGGAAATGTGTCGTATTTCATGCATCGCACCAGTCAATTTAAGTATGCTGATTAGTCCCCTTAAAAACGATGAAAACCCAAACATTTTCTTCAATCTATGAAAAAGTGGACATGTCCGGGGAAAACAGGACGGTTGGTCACCCTAATTTACATATTTAAGGGTGTCTTTCTTTTTTTTTTCTTCTTTAAAAAAAAAAAGTCCTGTCTTTCACTTTGATTTCATTTTAATTAAGTATGCCGATGTCATGGCTTTGGTTGGGTTAATGAAAAAAACAAGAAACTATGGCTGAAGCATTGTTTTTATCTCACATTAAAGCCCTGGAGTCGTGGTGTGAACAGAGCAAGCTAGATATTAATGTAGCTGAGACAAAGGAACTCATCATATCTCTCAGACAAGATTTTAAAGTGGAATCAGCTTTACTTGCTGACCAACCTGTTGAAACTGTGACACATTTTAAATATCTATGCTCACTTCTAGATTGCCGGTTAGATTTTGTTTAAAAAAACTGATTGCATCTTTAAGAAATGCTCACAGAGACTTTATCTTTATGTATTTTCTTATTCACTCGCTTTTTAGTATTTTAATATTTTAATGTTTTATGTTTTTTGCTGCTTGTTTGTTGTTGTCTGTTAGTATTGATTGTCATGGCGTGTGCTGCTGCCTTTCTTGGCCAGGTCACCCTTGTGAAAGAGGTTTTGATCTCAACGGGTTTTTATCTGGTTAAATAAAGGTTATATATATATCTCCTGAGAAAACTTAGAAGCTTTGGTGTTAGCCAGCAAATTCTTGAAATTGTTTATCAATCTACTGTTGAAGGTTTTTTTTGACCTTACATCTCCCGGCCTGGTTTGGTCAACTGCAGATTGAAAGGGAAACTCTTAATATTGGTCTCCTGAGCAGGAAAAATAGTTGGCAAGCCACAAATACAGATCCCCCAACTGGCTGCCGAAAGAACAAGAAATATAGCAAGGAACATTGTGGCAGATAATAGCCATCCACTTTTAGCCAGTTTGAACCCTTGAGCTCAGGAAGGCGTTATAGGGCACCTCTGGCAATGAAAAGAATATATAAGAAGTAATTTGTTCCTAATGCTGTAATGATCCTTAACCAGTGTAAATGACAAGATCCGATTAATGGTAAGTTATTTTTACATTGAATGTGCACATGTAGGAATGTTTCTTTTATTCCTGAGAGCCGAAGAAAATAGTCCACTGAGGAGGACAATAAATTTTTTTCTATTCTATTCTATTCTTCTACAGGACACATTTCCTAGATGCATTTACTAGCATGTAACTAATCAATTAATTCACATTTTGAAATACTCCCATCACACTCACATAAAAAAAAAATCTTCTTTTTCATGGTGTGATATCTCAAGCGGTCATTGGGTGAGAGGTAGAAACGATGGACACACACTAACCTAACAACTATCTAGAGAGACCATAGAAGTCCACAGTCGTGTCTTTGGACTGTGAAGGAAGCTGGAGTACCTAAGGAGAACCCTCCTTTGAGTCAGTACTTTCTTGAACCATCAGCTTCAGGTCTTTGTTTTTTTTCACAAGTGTCCTGTCTGGCAGTATGGCAATTGTCTGTCTGGCAATTGGTGAGTACCAAGTAGAAGCCCAACAGATTTACTTTCACAAGTGGAGCACCACGGCTTTTGCTATAGTCCTCCACTTGATATATATGTGTGTAAGAAATTGCTCTGTCTTTTGTTTGTTTGTTTTTCTTGATATTATGGACATGGAAAATGAAGGGGAAAAAAATAAATAGGATGGCAGAGAGAGGGAAAAAAGCAAATCAAACAAATCGAACTGAGAACTACACAACCACAACCCACAAATACATATATAAATACAACAACAGCGTCACTGAAAAGCTCAGGGTATCGATTGTTACAAGATTTAGTTTGATCTAAGTCCAAGAATGTATCCGTAAACACCTGAATCCCCACACCTGTGTATGTGTGTGAGTGCGCATGCTGCTGCATGTAAGGTTTCTCCATACAAGTGTTCAATAGCTGGTGTGAGGAGCCATCCATCCCAAGGCCACCTTACAGAGAACAAAAAAAACCTCAGAAAAATAATACATGCACAAACAATAAACAAAACATTCATCGAGTAGCAAATAAGCAGACAGGACAACAACCAAAATCTAAAGAGTCTAAAGGGATTAAGGCTGTTTGAACAGGTTGTTTTAAGCTGTGATTTAAATAAATGAAGAGAATCAATGTTTCTGATGTCAGGATGAAGTGAGTTCCAGAGCGACTGAAAGCTCTGCTCCTCATGGTGACAAGCTGGGCAAAAGGGAAGTAGTGGCGATGTGAAGCAGGAGGGGCGAGGCTATGGTGGCACTTAAACACCAAAATTAGTGTTTTAAAGTTCATCCGGGATTCTCTGGGCGACCAGTGAAGCTGGTGAAGAACTGGGGTTAACGTGTTCTCTGGAGGGAGTCCTGGTTCTGATCCGAGCTGCAGAGTTCTGGAGGAGTGGGAGTTTATGAAGGGACTTATTGGGGAGACCAAAAAGAAGAGAGATTCAATAGGCAAGGCAATTTTATTTGTATAGCACACTTTCAACATCAGGGTAATTCAAGGTGCTTTACATGATTTGGTGATTTAAAAACCAAAAAACAAAACAAACAGACATGGAATATAACATTGGAAATTAAAAGTAAAAGAAACACACATTATACATGATACACAATAAAGCATGAACACATTTCATACATATAACATCAAGCATTTACTCGAAGGCAATTGTAAACATATGGGTTTTAGTCTTGATTTAAAGCAGTTCAGAGTTTCAGCAGCTCTACACTCGTCAGGAAGTTTGTTCCAGATAAGGGGAGCATAGAAACTGAAAGCTGCTTCTCCATGTTTAGTTCTGAGTCTAGGGATGTTTAGTAGGTTAGAGTTGGAGGACCTGAGTGGTCTTGGTGGTTGGTACCATGACAACAGGTCTTCAACATATTTTGGTGCTAAGCCATGTAATGATTTATAAACTAGTAGGAGTATTTTTAAATCTATTCTCTGAGCTACAGGGAGCCAGTGTAAGGACTTTACAATAGTCGATCCTGTGGGGGAGGGATGGGAATGTGATGTATGTGGGGTCATTTTTCATCTGTAAAGCACTTTGAGTTGCAATCTTTGTATGAAAAATGCTTTATAAAGATTGATTGATTGATTGATTGATTGATTGATCCGGGGGTGATGAGGCAATGGACAAGGAGGGCAGCAGCATGGGGAGTAAGGAAAGGACGAAGTCGGTTAATGTTACGTAAGTGGAAGTATGCAGACCTGGTGATATAAATGACACTGAAATGAGAGAGTACTATCAGGTACGACACCCAGACTCTTTACCTGAGGGGAAGAATTCAAATTCAATTCAAATTCAAAATTACTTTATTAATCCCAAAGGGAAATTAAATGTTGTAACTCATTATGCAAGTTCCTTCAAAGATTTGTTGTAGATGCTGATGGCTGTGGGTAGGGATGATCTCCTGTAGCAGTCTGCAGATCTGAAGAAGCCTCTGACTGAAGACGCTCTGTAGTTGTATGACAGTCTGATGTAGAGGATGCTCTGGATCTATGGCGTCTTCTTTTCAACTCATCAGGGTTTTGTGGCTGAAGTTGAGGTATTATTTGAGCTTTTGTGATGTTAATCAGCTGCTGCCAGTTGTAAACCACCTTGTTGCCATGGTTATGCATCATAACAAATGTCCAAAAATAAAAAGTATCAGCAAAAATCCTTCCAGCTGCACAGCATTCAAAACCAGAGAGAACAATTGTCCACAAAAACAATGTTTCTACCAAAAATGGAAGAATTAAAGTTTTAAAAAAGAAAAAAATATGAACCAAAGTAAAAGAGCTACTCCAACATGCTGCCACCTTGAGCGGCGCAATTCCGGAATGAATAATCTTATGAATAATTGATGTTAATGGAGAAACTTTGGAGTTTGGTTGAAGTGGAGGCTGTGCCAACGAGTAACACTTCAGTTTAATTATTGTTGAGTTTGAGAAAATTAGAGTGGAACCATAATAGAATTCTAGAATTGCGCTGCTCTGTTGTGAGAGGCAGTTGTTTACATTCCACCTTCAGCCGTTGCCGACACTGCATGTGATGTCATCAGTTCCGTTGTTGCTAAGCTACAGACACAGCACTCCAATGCATTTGTGGCAATATCTGGTGATTTTAATCATGCCTCGCTCTCTACTACACTTCCAACATTTCAACAGTTTGTCAGCTGCTCTACAAGAGAAAACAGGACCTTGGATTTGTTTTATGCAAATGTAAAGGATTCATACACGTCCAAACCAAGACCTCCTCTGGGACAATCAGATCACAATCTTGTTTTTCTCTGTTCAGATTATAAACCACTTGTTCAGAGGCAACCTGTTACAAAACAAACTGTGAGAAAATGGTCACAGGAAGCTGAAGAAGCCCTGCAGGGTTGTTTTGCAACCACAGACTGGATGACTCTTTGCCAAGCACATGGAGAGGACGTCAATGCCATGACTGAGTGTGTGACTGACTATATAAACTTCTGTGTGGACAACATCATCCCCACCAGAACAGTGAGATGCTTCCCTAATAACAAACCCTGGATCACCAGTGACCTGAAGGAACTGCTAAACAAGAAAAAAAGAGCCTTCAGGGAGGGAGACAGGGAATTATTGAGGAGTATGCAGAAGGAACTTAAGGTCAAGATCAGAGACAGCAAGGAGGCATACAGGAAGAAGCTGGAGAACAAACTACAGAGGAACAATATCCGAGATGTCTGGTCAGGAATGAGAAAGATCACAGGCTATAAGGACAGGAAGGATTGGATAGATGGAAGTCTGGACAGAGCCAATGAACTGTACATATTCTTCAACAGGTTCAGTTCAGGAACTAGCTCAGCATCCTCCTCTCCTGTTCCCAGCCAAACAGACATCCCACTCTCCTCTGATCAACAGCTCTCCTGTTACACCTCGGATGTTTTATCCTTCACCTCAGCCATGGACTCTTCTGATTCCACAAGTTTGACTTCAACCAAGTCAGGAAATGCTGCTACCCCCTTTCCCTCCCCCTCCCACTTGTCTGTCTCCAAAAGTCAGGTGAAGAGGCAGCTGGAGAAACTGAACCGGAACAAGGCTGCAGGTCCAGATGGTGTCAGCCCCAGAGTCCTGAAGGCCTGTGCTGAGCAGCTCTGTGGGATTCTGCAGCACCTCTTCAACAATAGCCTGACTCAGGAGAAGGTTCCAGTGTTGTGGAAGACATCCTGCCTTGTTCCAGTACCAAAGAGAACTCACCCATCAGTCATCAATGACTATAGACCTGTTGCCCTGACATCCCACATCATGAAGGTCCTGGAGAGACTCCCGTTGGCACCCCTGAGTAAGCAAACAAGAACGTATCAGGACCCACTACAGTTTGCCATCATCCACCTACTTCAACCAACCCACTGTCATCTGGACAAAGCAGGCAGCACTGTGAGGATCATGTTCCAAGATTTCTCCAGTGCATTTAACACAATTCAGCCTGATTTGCTTTGTCAGAAACTCCTGAAGACACAGGTGGAGCCCTCAACAATCGCCTGGATCAATGACTACCTGACCAACAGACCACAGTTTGTGAGACTGAAGAATTGTGTGTCAAACCAGGTGGTCAGCAGCACAGGAGCACCACAGGGGACCGTACTCTCACCATTCCTTTTCACTCTGTACACCTCAGACTTCCAGTACAAATCAGAGACCTGTCATCTGCAGAAATACTCAGATGACTCTGCAATTGTCGGGTGTATCAGAGATGGACAAGAAGCTGAATACAGAGAGCTGGTGGACCGCTTTGTGACATGGTGTGGAAACAATCGTCTAACCTTGAATGTGAACAAAACAAAGGAGATGATTGTAGATTTCAGAAGAAACAGGGATAAGTCAAACACTGTTTCCATCATGGGAGAAGAAGTGGAGGTGGTTGAGGAATATAAATACCTCGGAGTTCACCTTGACAACAGACTGGACTGGAGACTGAACAGTGAAACCGTCTACAAGAAGGGACAGAGCAGACTGGACTTCTGGAGGAAACTTAGGTCCTTCAAGGTTTGCAGCAAGATGCTGCAGATCTTCTACAAGTCTGTTGTGGAGAGTGTAATCTCTTCAGCCGTCATCTGTTGGGGTAGCAGCATCAGAGCCAGGGACTTAAAAAGGCTCAACAACCTGATAAAGAAGGTTCTGGTTCTGTTCTGGGGACGACTGTGGAACATCTGGAGATGATGATGCAAAGAAGGATTCTTCATAAAATCAAAAAAATGATGGACAACCCTGATCATCCTCTTCATGAGACAGTCATACAACAACAGAGCGTCTTCAGTCGGAGGCTTCTTCAGTTTCGCTGCAACACAGACTGCTACAGGAAATCCTTCCTGGCCACAGCCATCATCATCTACAACAACTCTTTAAAGAATTAATTATATGAGCTACAACACTTAATTTCCCTCTGGGATCAATAAAGTATTTTTGAATTGAATTGAATGATCTGATCTCCATGAGACAGTCTGAAAAGGAGGGAGGTGGAAAATTGTCCTCTGTTTTAATAAATATGTTTTAGATTCAGGGAAACTGTTTTTTAATGAAAAAACATGTTTTCAAATTATTATTACAGTTTCTGGCTTTTAGTTGTTGACTTGGCTGTCTCTGACCCTTATTGTGTGTTTTTTAACATCACCAGTTTTATCCAGCAGGAGACCTCTGTGAGAACTGTCAGGAAGCGCCATCTAACCCCTGAAGTGGCTGCAGGTTTTCTGGAAGTTTTCTAAAAGTTTCCTCCTACTCTCTTACCTGCCCCCTGTGATGTTATTGTCAGTGATTTTAACAGAAGACTTCAGTCCGCTCTTGACCTGCTGGCTCCACTTAGAGTGAAACGCTCACATTCAAAACTTGCAGCGCCATGGAGAAATAACAATCTTAAAAAACTAAAGAGGGACTGCTGGGCGGCAGAGAGAAAATGGAGAAAAAATTAAACCACGATAAACCATCTGTCATGTTTTGAAGGTTAAGGGAGGACCCAAATGCAGCAAAATTCAAAAAGATGATTTAATAACAAAAACACAAGGAAGGGGAACTTACAAAACTCAGGAGGATCAAAAGGCAGCAAAACGGGGAGACAGGAACCAGACGGGCAACAGGGAAGGCAGGAACCAGAGAGGGAAGAATGACGGCAGGGAAGCGAGGGACCGAGCAGGAAAGGATGACGACGAACCAGCGAGTTGTGACTGAATGAGAACCGAATTTATACTGAGGAGGAGAGTGAAGAGTGGAACAGAGAAGGAGCAGGACTAATTAAGGGAAGCGGTTGCAGCTGACGGGGAGTGAGCAGGTGGAAGTGATTAGCAGCTGGGATGGAAGGTAGCATGGCTAGGAGACAGAAGACTCTAAAGAAACTAGAAAGGATTCTTAAGAAACTAAGGGAAACGTAAGGACACTGGAGAACAGAAGGAGGAATTAAATAAAGAGATAAAAGGAAACACAAATGGGAAGGTGAACATAGACAAAGGTGAAAAACATCTACAGAACCCAGGGAGTGCCAGAATACAAAAATATAATTACACTGAAGGAAAACTACTAACTTAAGACACAAACAGGAGGAGCAAAACAAGAGGGCACCTTGGGGTAAAAAGGGGAAGAAAACCAAGTGGAAGGAAAAACTTAAACTTGCTGCACAAAAATCCAAAGACCATGACACCATCAGTTATACACAGAACTTCTCAAATCCTATAATAATGCTGTAAGAAATTCAAGAAATGCTTACTTTGTAAAAATCATATCAGACAATAAAAATAATCCTAAAATCCTTTTTTCCACCATTGATAAACTTTTTAACAGAGCTACTACTGCATTTCCTAAAACCCCCTCAAACACTCTTTGTGAGGAGTTTGCAGACCACTTCAGAGGGAAGGTAGACACCATCAGATGTAAGATTTTATCTTCTCAGAGTAACATGGTTTTAGACAAATCTGAATGTGTGTCTCTACCAGAGGAAACGCTGGACAGTTTTGTCCTGGTAGAAGCTGGGACCCTTGATAAAGTTTTCTCCTCAGTGAGGCCCACCACATGTGTTTGGGACCCGATTCCCACTTCATTTTTTAAGTCACTTTATGAATCTTTTAGAGATGAGATTTTAACCACGATGAATTGCTCCCTTCAGACGGGGGTCTTTCCTGCCGCCTTTAAAGGGGCGGTAGTGAAGTCCCTGTTAAAGAAGAGCAATTTTGATTTTAATGATTTTAACAATTTTAGACCGGTATCCATCCATCCATCCATTTTCTTCCGCTTATCCGGGGTCGGGTCGCGGGGGCAGCAGCCTAAGCAAAGAGACCCAGACTTCCCTCTCCCCAGCCACTTGTTCCAGCTCCTCGGGAGGAACCCCAAGGCGCTCCCAGGCCAGCCGAGAAACATAGTCCCTCCAGTGTGTCCTGGGCCTTCCCCTGGGCCTCCTCCCGGTGAGACGTGCCTGAAACACCTCACCAGGGAGGCGTCCAGGAGGCATCCTGACCAGATGCCCGAGCCACCTCAACTGACTCCTCTCGATGTGGAGAAGCAGCGGCTCTACTCTGAGCCCCCTCCGGATGACTGAGCTTCTCACCCTATCTCTAAGGGAGAGCCCAGACACTCTGCGGAGGAAACTCATTTCAGCCGCTTGTATCCGTGATCTCGTTCTTTCGGTCACCACCCAGAGTTCGTGACCATAGATGAGGGTAGGAACGTAGATCGACCAGTAAATCGAGAGCTTCGCCTTTCGGCTCAGCTCTCTCTTCACCACGACAGACCGGTACAGCGCCCGCATAACTGCAGATGCCCCACCAATCCGTCTATCGATCTCCCGCTCCATTTTTCCCTCATTCGTGAACAAGACCCCCAGATACTTAAACTCCTCCACTTGGGGAAGGACCCCATCCCTGACCCGGAGGAGGCACCCCACCCTTTTCCGGCTCCAGACCATGGCCTCGGATTTGGAGGTGCTGATTCTCATCACAGCCGCTTCACACTCGGCTGCGAACAGCTCCAGCGAAAGCTGTAGATCACGCTCCGATGAAGCCAACAGGACCACATCATCTGCAAAAAGCAGAGACCTGATCCTGAGGCCACCAAAACGGATCCCCTCAACGCCTTGGCTGCGCCTAGAGATCCTGTCCATAAAGGTTAGGAACAGGATCGGTGACAAAGGGCAACCTTGGCGGAGTCCAACTCTCACTGGAAACAAGCCCGACTTACTGCCGGCAATGCGAACCAGACTCTGGCACCGGTCGTACAGGGACCTAACAGCCTGTATCAAGGGGCCCGGTACCCCATACTCCCGGAGCACCCCCCACAGGGCCTCCCGAGGGACACGGTCGAACGCCTTCTCCAAGTCCACAAAACACATGTAGACCAGTTGGGCGAACTCCCACGCACCCTCCAGGACCCTGCTGAGGGTGTAGAGCTGGTCCAGTGTTCCACGGCCAGGACGAAAACCGCATTGTTCCTCCTGGATCCGAGGTTCGACTATCCGTCGGACCCTCCTCTCCAGAACCCCTGAATAGACCTTACCAGGGAGGCTCAGAAGTGTGATCCCCCTGTAGTTGGAACACACCCCGTGGTCCCCCTTTTTAAACAGGGGGACCACCACCCCGGTCTGCCAATCCAAGGGAACTGCCCCCGATGTCCACGCAATATTGCAGAGCCGCGTTAACCAACACAGCCCCACAACATCCAGAACCTTTAGGAACTCCGGTCGAATCTCATCCACCCCCGGAGCCTTGCCAGCGAGGAGCTTTTTAACGACCTCGGTGACCTCAGCACCAGAGATTGGAGAGCCCGACCCCAAGTCCCCAAACCCTGCTTCCAGATTGGAAGGCGTGCTGGTGGGATTGAGGAGGTCTTCAAAGTATTCCATCCACCGACCCAAAACGTCCCGCGTCAAGGTCAGCAGCACACCATCCCCACTGTAAACAGTGTTGGTGGCAGACCGCTTTCCCCCCCCTGAGACGCCGGATGGTGGACCAGAATCGCTTCGAAGCCGAACGGAAGTCGTTTTCCATGGTCTCTCCAAACTCCTCCCACGCCCGAGTTTTTGCCTCAGCAACCATCCGAGCCGCATCCCGCTTGGCCTGTCGGAACCTATCAGCTGCTTCAGGGGTCCCACAAGCCAAAAAGACCCGGTAGGACTCCTTCTTCAGCCTGACAGCATCCCTTACCGCCGGTGTCCACCAGCGGGTTCGGGGGTTGCCGCCGCGACAGGCACCGACCACCTTGCGGCCACAGCTTCGGTCAGCCGCCTCGGCAATGGAGGCGCGGAACATGGCCCACTCGGACTCGATGTCCCCCGTCTCACCCCGGTATCTAACTTACCTTTTTTAAGCAAGGTTTTAGAAAAGCTTGTTTTAATTCAACTTGATGATTTTATTAATGAGCACAATGTCCCGGAGAAATTTCAGTCTGGTTTTAGGGTGAACCACAGCACAGAGACGGCCCTTCTAAAGATTTTAAATGATTTTAGATTAAATTATGACGCTCAGAAGGTGACAGTGTTGGTTCTACTGGATCTAAGCGCTGCCTTCGATACAGTAGACCACACTATTCTTTTAACCCGTTTAAAACAGATCGGCCTCTCTGGTGCTGTTCACAAATGGTTCACATCCTATCTCACAGACAGGACTTTTATAGTAAGTTTAGATACCTGCTCCTCTAGGGTCCATAGGATTACATGTGGTGTGCCCCAGGGTTCAATTTTAGCCCCAGTGCTTTTTAACCTTTATATGCTCCCTGTTGGCAGCGTCATCAAGAGACATGGAGTTAACTTTCACAGTTATGCTGATGATACACAGTTGTACATCTCCATGTCTCCCGATGACACATGGCCAATAGATGCACTTTTTAACTGCCTTTTAGACATTAAATCCTGGATGGCAGAAAACTTTCTCCAGCTCAACCAGGACAAAACTGAAGTTTTAGTCATCGGTCCTGAGGCTCAGAGAGAGAAACTTTTACCAAAACTACAATCACTGTCTTTTAATCCTTCTTTACAAGTGAAGAACCTGGGCGTGATTTTTGACTCTGACCTGACTTTTATTCCTCACATAAAAAATATTACTAAAATAGGTTTTTATCACCTTAAGAACATCGCCAGAGTCCGCCCCATTCTCTCTAGGGCCAATACGGAGACTCTGATGCTTTTATCACCAGTAGGATTGATTACCGTAATGTCCTGCTTTCTGGTCTTCCAAAAATAGTATATCACCTTTACAACTCCTACAAAATTCAGCAGCACGTGTCCTGATGAAGACCAGGAGGCGGGAACACATTACACTGACCTTAAAATCATTGCATTGGCTCCCCGTACATCGACTTTAAGGTTCTTTTAATGGTTTTTAAGTGTCTTAATGGTCTTGGGCCTTCTTATCTATCAGAGCTACTTTTATCATATGAACCTTCGCAGTCTCTGCGCTCCTCTGCGCTCCTCTGCAGCCGTCTCCTTGTCATCCCTAAAGTCAGGACACACATGCATGGCGAGGCGTCTTTCCATTTTTATGGCCCTCACCTCTGGAACAGGCTGCCAGAGAACCTCAGGGCCGTGGAGAACGTTCATGTTTTTAAAAGTAAGCTCAAGACTCACCTTTTTAACCTTTTTAGCCTAGCTTTTAATTAACTGCTTACTATTTACTGCCTGTTATTTGCTTTTCATGCTTTTATTGATCAGTGTTTTACTATTTGGTCTTGTACTTATCTCCTTGATTTAATTTAATTTATTTATTAATTTACCTACCTATCGATCTATGTATTTATTTATTTGTGTATTTTAAAATGTTAGCCTGTTTTACACGGATAAAAAAAAAAAAAAAACATAGACACATCGTTCCAGTGTTTCCTCTATGGGAGCCCTCTGCCCTGGGAGCGGTGGTCGGCTGTAGCTGCCTGGGTGGAGGTCACAATCCTGGCCTCCCCTCCTCTGGACAATGCACAAATGCACAAATGAAACAAAGTCACTGACGTCTGTCAGTCTGGAAGGTGTTACACTGTCATTTGTAAGGCAGACAAACCCCAGTTCTAACCCGTCTTAGTTAAGGTCAGAGGTCGCGATTCAACAATACCAAAGAGACTGAGAAAAAATGGCCGCCATGGAAGAGTTCCAAGACCAGAACCACTGTTGATCTAAAAGAACATAAACATCATCTTGATGGTCCTCAAGACTTCTGGGAAAATATTCTCTGGACTGGTGAGACAAAGTGGACCCTTTCTGAAAGGTGTTGGTCCCTTTACATCCAGAGTAGAACTAACAGCATTTCAGAACCAGGACATCATAGCTACAGTCAGACATGGTGGTGGTAGAGCCATGGTCTGGGCTGCTTTGCTGTAGTTGATGAAACCATGACTTGTTCTCCTCAAGGAGAATGTCCAGCCGTCTGTTTGTGACTTTAACCTCCAGCATATTCAGGAAAGGCAGCAGGACAATAATCCAAAACATACCTGCAATTCCAGACCGGACTTCAACTAATGCCCCAGTCCGAGTCTGGAGTTAAATCCATTATCCATATCCATTAAATCCATATTATTGATATGTGTGCATTGATTGGCACCTTTGGGACGTGGGTGTGTCACTGTGGGTGTGCGTTCTCACCTGTTCAGGTGAAGCTGGCTGGAAGTAGGATGAGGGCGGGGTGAGCTTGGGTGTGAAAGACTTTGTTGACTAAATGGAAGTTGCAGTGCCCGATGGTGAGATTTGAAAACGAACAGAGGTGTGGACTCGAGTCACATGACTTGGACTCGAGTCAGACTCGAGTGATGAATTTTACAACTTGAGTTGAAAAAATTTTCAAGACTTTGACTTTACTTGGACTTCCACACCAATGACTTGGGACTTGACTCGGACTTGAACCTGTTTACTTGAAAAGACTTGATGTTTGACCCGATAATTAAAGTTGAAAACATCTATTATTTTATTATATAATCTCGCTGATCCCATGTCAACAAGCGAGGACCGTCTCTATGTGTGCGAGAGCCGCAGAAGAGCCAAATAAAATAATTATGATAGTTTATTCTGTGAAATTAAAGTTTAAATGAAGACTATTCTTTGTTGCAAGTTTAATTAAAACTGTACAACATAGAGGTGCGAGTTCAGAGGTACTTTTGGTAAATGTCAAAGTTCAGTTGCTCTTGTTTCATCAGGTTTTGAAATAAATAAAGATTCTAAAAAGAACAGGTTTTATGATTTACATTGAACATAGAACTGCAACATTTAAAAAAATGACTTTAAAATAACTTGAAATTCAGAGTTTATGACTTGGGAAATGACTTGAAACGTTCCTGTACTTACTTGAGACTTGACTCGGACTTGAGGATAATGACTTGAGACTTACTTGAGACTTGTAAAACAGTGACTTGGTCCCACCTCTGGAAACGAATAAGCAAAGAAATGCAGTTGAACAGCACTGCGCGTCATCGTTTTCTTCCCATGTTTTGCCTGCTGCAGCAGTAAACGAATTGGGTTCCAGATTGCTGCAATATTTGATATAATGCAAATGAAAGCGATAAAGCCCAGCATTAGACACCAAGACTGAAATAAGAACAAACTTGATCTTATTTTCAAGTTGCACTGTTACTATTAACAGCTGTGAAAAATCTCAGGCTGTTTAAAGCCTGTGATAAAAGAGGATTTAATATAAATGATTCATTCCTTATGGAGATCAACCCCCAATAATCTAAATATCAGCTTTTATCATGAGTCTTATATATAAAAAATAATTTTAATGTTTCTCTAATATACATTACACAAAGAACATATAAATGCTCAAATTACTTGGACCTGACAAAAGGTTGACTGAAAGTTGGTAAAATATGTTTTTGATTGACATTGGGCCGTTCCCAATAAATCCTGTAAATTCATAAAATGATGCAATGCTTAATTTTTAATAACTCCTTTGACGCCAATTATTAAAGCTTATACATAAACAACTATACATATAAATAAGAAGGTATATACACTTCATACCTAACTACAGTAATACACAATAAATTACTATATGCCATCTGAAGAGGCTATTTTGTCAGGTTAAAATTACTTTTTGAAAACACCCTTTAAGCATGTATTAAACATACTTTTCATTAACATTTCTGTATTAAAATGTTTTTTATTGGTTTGATGTAATATTCCAATCGTAAATATCGTCTTTTTATTGGCTGGAAGCCGAAAATACTCATAATTAAGTCTGTATGTAATTAATTTGTAGTTTCAATGAGTTACGAAGTTGCTGGAATAAAGGGCATTTTAAATAACAGAATGAAAACCACTGAATATCACTAGATGCGAGTTTACGAGCAGTGTTGCTTTTAGACTACGTCATCAACCGGCGACTGCGTCAGCTCTTTAAATGCAGCAAGGTAGGTCACGTTTCCTTCGGTTTTACGCTTCAAATGAACATGAATTTGGGTTTATTTTGAAAAGAAGTGACCATTTAACATTCCTGTTGGTATCTCATTTATGTATTTATGAATTATTAAGTAACTTCAGTGTTTTGAGAGTTTTAACTATCGATAAATTCAGCGATGTGAAAAAGTATTTACCCCCTTCACAGATTTCCACACCTTATTGTTTCAGCTCATCCGGTAGATTTTAATATCAAAGATGATCAGAGTAAACACAAAGAGAGGTTTTAAATGATGATTTAATTTATCAGAGGAGAGAAGAAGCTTTCTATGCCTGATAACTGGTTGTTCCTCCATCAGGTGTTTCTGATACCTTGAACTCTGACCCCACAATCGATTTTGGAGGTTGTTGGGTTTTTTTTTTACTCCAGCAGTCTGTATCAGGCCACGGGATCTCAGTAAGATTTAGGTTCGGGCTTTGACTAGGCCACCCATCAACCTTTTTTGTTTTGGTTTGTTTGAATCATTCTGAGACCTACTTGCGGCTTCCTTTGGTTCATGTTCTGCTGCAGAACCCAGGTGTGTTTGAGCTTCAGATCACAAACCGATGGTCGGGATGTTCTGCTAGAGAGCAGAATTCATGATTCCAACAACTACAGAAGGTTTTCCAGGAGCTAAAGCAGCTCCAGAGCATCACTCTACCACCACCATGCTTGACTATAGCCATGATGTTCTGAAATGCTGTTAGTTTTACTCCAAATGTAATGGGACGGACACCTTCCAGAAAGATCCAGTTTAGTTTTCAGGATCATTTGGATGCTTTTGGAAACAGTGAGCCGGGTCTTTTTGTTCTTTTGGGTCAGCAGTGGTTCTGGTCTTGGAACTCTGACATTTTCTCTCTTTCTTATTGTTGGATCATGACCTCTGACCTGAGCTGAGGCGGTGAGGCCTGCAGAGCTCTAGATGTTGTCCTGGGTTCTTCTGGACCTCCTGGATGAGTCGTTGATGAGCTCCTGGAGTAGTTCTGGTGGGTCAGCCTCTCATGGGGAAGGTTCTCCACTGGTCCAGGTGTTCTCCATGTGTGGATCATGGTTCTGACTGAGGTTCTCTAGAGCCCTGAAGCCTTCTAGACGGTTCTGTAACCCTTTCCAGACTGATGAACGTCAGAGACCTGGTTCCTCATCTGTTCTTGGAAGTTCTTTAGATCAGAGCTTGATGTGTTGCTGTTTGAGATCGTCTGGTCTTCTTCCTGCTTTCAGACTGGTTCTATTTAAAGGATTTCTTGATTCTACGGGTCGGGCAGTAATCGTGTCACGTTTTAACCAAAATTTTTGGTTAAACGGGGAAACGAGGCGGGTTGGTTCGTAGCTTTTTCCCTTTTAATAAAATAAATCAATAATTGAAAATTGTATTTTGGGTTCATTTTAGTTAACCTTAGTTTAATATTAAACATTGATTGATCTGAAGCATTTAAGTGTGAGAACACGCTGCAAAACGTGACATTCGGAAGGGCCACATACTTTTACACAATGATGTGTTTAAATGTTTTAACTTTTATAAGTTCAAATTAAAATCTATACATTTTATTATATATATATATATATATATATATATATATATATATATATATATATATATATATATATATATATATATATATATATATATATATATATATCCCAGTTATTCTGTTTTTCACTGTAAATCATAATTATGGGAGTTAATCCAGTTAACAGCTAAGCATGATAACAATAAAGGTTATAATATAATTAACAGCAGCAACAATGAATTCAGTATTTGTATTAAAATGTGAACCAGATTTCATGGTTGCTGCTATCAGATCAAAAGCTGTTCTTGGAGGTCAGAACTGCCCCCTTTTGGACGAAAAACACACGACAAGCATTTACTTTTCTAATTACTGACCCAGTATTAGACAGGTTATGTTTTTTATTACTTAGAGGTAAATAGTTTTTAAATATCTAAAAGAAAAATCTTAAGCATAACATTTAATGTTCTAATAAGCAGGTAGGGAAATAATTGCATTGAATTAGGAGTTAATTAGGAGTTCGGGAGAGCAGCAGATTATCATGTCTAACTTGGTTCTAATGTTTCCTGGTGGTTCTCCTTCATTCTGCAGCTGCTTGGTGGTTCCTGAGACCCGAATGGCCCAGATGACGCTGTCCACTCGATCCACCGTGTTGTCCCTCTACATGCGGGTGTTTCGCATCGCCCGGGCCTGGCAGGCCCAGACCGGCGTCACGAGCGACACAGAGGCTGAGAGAAAGTACATGGTGGAAGAGGCCCGTACTCTGTTCAGACAGAACCAGCAGGTGTGAGCTGCTTCAGGTTCAGAGCAGCAGCTGCTTTATATCAACCTAATGCTTCTCTCTTTGTTTGCAGCTCACAGATCAACAATCAATACGCAGATGTATAGAAGAATGCGAAGCCAGGATAGAAATAGGTATGAACAGATTAAGTCTGGTTTTGATAAGCTGGAACCCTGAGTTGTATTTGAAAAGCTTTTTATTTTAATGCAGACTCTGACCTATACATGCAAACAACTGTGCAGCATGAAATGTTAAAATCAAACTATTTCTATTCAGGTCTGCACTACAGGAATCCATACCCAAGAGCTGTGAGTAAAAACCATGCAGCAAGACCGTTCATGATGCGCCTGCATGCTTCAGAGATGTGATCTAACCAGCTGATGATGTTCCTGTAGACGTATCTCCCACCTCTGGGGCTGGCCACTCAGAGGGGCAGGAAGCTGCGAGCTCAGCAGCGCCTCAGGAAGCAGGCCAAACCGCTTTACCTGCAGTCACATGATGACACCTGAAGGCTGAAACCCCCCGTCCACTGGTCAGGTTACCAGGGATCGGAAACTGGAGTCCAGTCTACAGCCGGCATCAGCTGTTACTGATCCGAGAACAGTCGTCGTTAAGGAGAAACAAGCTGAGCTCCGGGAGGTTTAGTTACTGCATGTTTTATTCATCATCATGTCTAATTTAACTAATAAAGTGTCTGAATACTTACTTAGCCTCTGTCTCATTGTTAAACCCAATAAGAAAAGTTTGTTTGTAGCATTCGTTGCTTCAGACCTTCGGGGCAGATGACACCGTTCCTCAACATAAACAGGAAGAGATGTAACTGCTACACTGACTGTTTCCACACAGCTGACAGCTGTTGTAACTGCTTGCCATGCATTTTGGTGCTTTGATAAACCAAACGTGACTTTGAGCTGCAGCACACCCCAGAGCTTTGCTATGAAGCTCTTGCTTCCCTTAAAGTGAGAAGAGAGGGAAAAGCAGCCGCTCTTTGGGGGGGATTTGTATGAGCTCAAACAAATGATGCAGCGTTGAGGTGGATGCAAAGAAACATCTGTTGCTTTTTGCGTCATTAATGTACAACGGACTGAACGCAAAATCCATGATCTAAACCCGCTTGTCCTCGGAGGGTCACGGAGCGGCTGGCGCTTTTCTTCAGCAGTCACTGAGCAAGAGGCCGGGCTCACCCTGGACAGGTCTGTGGTCAAACAACCATGGACACACACAGACAACACACACAGACACCTAAGGGATTAATTAGAGAGACCAATTAGCAGTCATGGTTTTGGCATATGGGAGGATACTGGAGTACCCAGAAAACCCACGCATGCACTGGGAGAAAATGCAAACTCCTGCAGAAAGACTCCACACTGGGATTTGAACCCAAGACCTTCTTGCTGGCCACTGTGCAGGCCATTTACAATCATATTTTTGCTACGTTTATGTACATGTCACAGTAAAACTTGAAATAATTTATTTTTAAAAAGAAAAGCATGCATTTTCCTAATTTTTTAATCCCCCGCCCTCCAATTATTTTGTCTATTCTTATGATCCCTCTAAAATGGGTTACGGAGTCACTCTTTATTTGAAAAATCATATTGTGGACTTTTGAAGTCTTTATTTCAGTAAATGTCGCTGAATGTTTGAGTTTAAACTTCCCAAGGAAAAAAACGTGCCCTTTTACAAGATTTTTCATTAAAAGATTTAAAAATGTAAAAATCTCCCCTAAAAAAAAAATCACAAACTGATTCCATCTGCATCAGATGCCAAATTTGCACCATTCTTCAATTTAGGTCATGTGCCCCAGAAAATCATTTCAAGGGCCACAAAAGGCCCCAGGGACGCACTTTGGACACCACTACAATACATGCAGCAGCAGTCAGATTAATTGGCTTCCCTTAGAAATTATGTTTAAAAATTAGTTTTGCATTATCTCACACCGGAATTTTTTTTTTTATGCATAAAACCTTTAATTAGATTACATTTAGCTATTCATGACCTCCTGTTTCCCCTGAGGTGACGACGGCGTCCATCTCCAGCAGGTTATGGTCAATATGTGGCTAGACCCTGGACAGGTTGACCATGCATGGAGCCCCTCTCTTCTAAGACCAGCCCAGATAAGCCCATTTAACCCAACATGGATGAAGTCTAAGTGGAATGACTTCTCTTTCCTGAAGCTTTGTCTTTGCATCTCATTTGTTGCTATGCTGCAAGGTGCCACATGAGGGAGACATTTCAACAGCAGAAGCTGCAGAATGAGGTAAGAAGGACCACCTCAGGCATCTGGCCTGGGATTTCTCCTGGAGTAAACAGTCTGCATGAAGTTAAATGGACCCTGACTCATCATTCAAGGTCATTATCATCAGACCATTAGACCCCAGAAAAAAAGAGATGTCAGCTTTAACAAACAATGCAAACTGTAGACAGGTGCTTTTAAAATTTCTGTAGAATTAAGGAAACAAATGCTCTTTTTGGTGAGGAATAAGTTAGCACACCCCCACATTGATTCCCAGTTAAAATGGCTAAAATCCCACCCGGGTGCATCACCTCAGCTGGACATGATGTTGAGAACATCATGACTCAGCATTATTATGGAGGTTTGTGCTGTTTAAACCTCAGACATCTAGTCTGGTGCCCCTGACTGTTGAAAGTGAGAGTGAACATCATGGTGAGATCCAGAGATCTGTCTGAGGCCTTCAGAGAGAAGACTGGAGCAGCTTCTGAGTCTGACCGGCGATCTGAGGAAGGATCTGAAATCAGCCGTTCCACTGAGTGGAGAATAGTCTGCACAGTTTACGCCCGTGTACCGAACAAATCCAGCTGTTTTCTACCTGAACACATGCAGAGTGTTTATGTGAGGAACTCAGAGCGCAGCGCAACGTTTCCGCTGCTCATCTTTAAAAAGTTAGACCAAAACGAAACAGAAAGGCCTCCCAGCTGTCACTAAACTCTGCTATCTGGGAACATGAATGGTTCCTCATGCAGCTACAGTAGAAACAGACAGATGGGCCGAACCAGAACTTTGTCAGCGAACGCTTCTTCCAACAGCAATAAGGTCCATAAGACGCTCTGCACTGAACTGAATGACTCACCTGAAACAAAGTCAAGCTGAACGGAAACATCACTGATACTAGAGAAAAACCAGCTGATGTCAACATGGCTACCAGTAGCATCCCATCAGCCCAAACAACTTATTTTGGATAAAATGCAAGTCGGAGGAATCCCCTTGATGAGAAGGGATTTTTCCCCAACAGCTACCCCATGCTGCATTCAAGTACGGCTGGGAGACTAGACTGTCGAAATATCAAAACAACTCCAAAGTGATTTAAGCATGTTTTGTTTCATTTATATGGGCAAAGTATTATTTAAAAAATTTTAAACATTAACACTGACTGCTTTCAAGTGGATCTATTTCTTTCTACTTTGGCTATGTCTGCTTGTACTATTTTATTTATTTATTTAAAAATCCAATCACATCTCCAGTCAGTTCTATACTTTCAACTTTTTTAAGTTATAGAACATAATAAAAACAAATAAATTTCAGGAATAAAAACTAAGAAATTCAGGATAGAATGTTCTTTGTTTAATGCTGATCAAGGTAAAAAAAAAAAGAAGAAAAATAGTCATAATTCACATTTGTATTTATTTTTCTTGATCAAAGTGTATCAAAAACGAAGTGAAGCGTGATTTTTGCCTACTGTTGTATGTTCCCATGCTTTAACAGATTTGATGAGCTCTACTGGCTGTTTGTAGGCAAGGTTGGACAGGCAGCTGAGTTTTGGAGCGTTGGACGGAGGAACGGGACCAGGGGAGTGTAGACGGTCTTCCCAGGAAAGTAACATAGTTGTGGTCTGAAGCAGGAAGTGACATGAGCATCCAAGGAAGGTATAATCTGGCCAGGGTCGGGCCCCAACCACCCCAGGCCCTCTGAGCGTGTTCCTCATCCAAAGACAGAATCACTGAGTCTGTGGTTCCCACTGTTTCTGAACTAAGACCTGAAACCTTTAAGGACTGAATGATAAACAATCATTTTATTACCACACGAATCAACCAGGCTGTTCCCTTTTTGTTATCTCTGCGCAGAGTTGACAATCAACCTGGAGTCGTCTGAATAAACTCTCAAACATTTTTAGTTTTAAACCTTTTGTGTAAATGAAGCGATAAACTTCCTCTAATCAGAGTAAATGTCACCCACTGTGTGTAATTTTTATTTACAAAATATGCAGATGAACTTTGAAGCAGTTTAAATGTTTTCACGGATGTTTGATGACTTAAACAGTTTAACTACAGAAACAAAAAGATCTTGTTTGGATGATGAAGTCAGGTTTTATTTTTGTGCTTCCTGGAGGATCTGCCTCATTTAACGGCGCTAACATCTGCTCCTTGTGTTTCTCAGTGAGGAGCCAATCATTCAGGCAGACCTTTGCTCAACAACACTGAGAAGGTTTCAGGCCCTGCCTCTGTCACTTTAAAGGTTGTATATTAACACGGCGCCGAGGAAAGGGCAGCTCAGAGGAACCAAGGGAGTGTGGATCTGAGACCCGGAGAGGGAAAACCTGGATTTGGTTTTAAGCAGGATTCATCTTTTCCATTCGGTGGATCAGATCATTTGTCCTTGAAGCGAGCCTTGAACGTCTCCAACGTACCATGGAGTCTTTTTAACCACTCGGGTTCATCCGCCCGGACATCAGAGGTGAAAATGAGCTCATGCTGCTGGTGGCGGTTGCTGTGCACCTTGGGGGTGGTTGCGGCTTCGTGTCGAGGAAACGGACAGTGTTTGGACGGGATCAACATCAACGTGATCCTGCTGGAGGATGAGGACTCTCCCTGGAGCCTGATGTATGTGCAGAGAAAAATCCTGGACGCAATAGAGAAAGATGCAGCTATTAGTGTCAAAGAAGGTAAAAGAAGAACACAAAGATAAATTATACGGATGTGACTGTCGCTATAATAAGATAAACATCAGGTTTACTGCTGTATTTATTCATTTCATTAGGAGAAAAACAGATGAAACTTCACTGAAGTTTCTTTAAAGTGAATTTGCTTCTTCAGGATCCTTTTTAGCTGCTATTTTCATACAGATCTGTCATTAAGAACTATATAAATCAAGCAGTGCCAATTTATCAGGAAACCAGATAAGATATAATGTGGTCGGTGCCATAAATGATTAGATAACAGCCATGAAACTGTGAACAAGAGTCATTTGCATTGTGTACTTTATGTTTTCGGTAAGCAGGTCGGTTTGTCTACAGCAGAGCCGGCCCAAAGCACAAGCAAACAAAGCAGCTGCTTGTGGCCAACGCACCAGCAGGGGGCCTCCAAGAGCACCAGTAATAAAAGAGGATGGGTTTAAAGATGGATGATTAGGAAGTTAATGTCACCTAACAGGAATGAACAATTCTGTTTGATAATTTTTATCCTCTGCTGCCAGAAATAACTTTTTTAAACATGCTAACGACACGCTAGTGCTGTGGATTATGTGGCATCAAAATATTGTTTAATAGTGTTTTTTTCCCCAGTCAATTTTATAATCTCAGATGTATGATGCGCCAAGAAAAGGATGAGATAAAGCAGATATTAGCTGACCTAAGCAATCCCCAATCTGATTCTGCTTAGGGCCCCGTATAATGTAGGACCGGCTCTGGTACAAAGAACCAGGCTCGGAACAAAAGCAGAAATAAAATAATTATGTGGAAATTCTTTTTTCTCAGTCTTGATAATCTATGCTCTCAGTTTGGTAAAGGGATGATGTAGAATGTAATGTAGAAAGTTGGACAGTGTGGTAAATATAGATATACATAAATCTCCTGAAGTGCAAGAAAAAATATTTTAATAAAACTCCCACGCAAATTTGAAAAAAAACCTCTAAAATGTCAGGCCGTAATAGAGGTAAATCTGATAAAAGCAGCAGACCCACCATTAAATAGGACCTGAGACAGTTTGTCCAGACCCAGAAACAGCTTCTTCTCAGCGATATATATCTAAATATTAGAATATCAGCATGCAGTCCTTCGCTTCTAAGTAAGCAGAGCAAGAAGAGATTCATCTGATTTGTGCTGCAGGAAGGACGCATGTTAAGGTTGCTGGATAGCAGCTCTCCAGGACTGGACTTGGGCACCCCTGGTTTGCAGGAATAAATCAGAAACAGCCTCCCTGGGAGAGTTCCTTATGCTCTGCTTCCTATGAGCAGACCTGAAACCTGCACACAGAGTAGGGAGAATCATCCACGGACCAAGAAGCCCACCTTCCTGCATATTTTTAATGTATCTCTGCTTCATAAATCTGGATCGGCCCAAATGAGTCACTAACGATCTACTGCAGACCTAGATGACCCGTTGGAAAATGATCCAATCAGAACCAGGGGTGGTGCGTGGGGGTAGTGGTAGGTTATATGGGGTAAAGTTACACAGGCAGAAGTTAACAGCAATAATTTGGGTTATTTAAGATAAATGAATGGGGTTTCATTTTTCTAAGTCATATTTGCATCCATGTTATTTATTCATTAATAAATGTCACCGTTTCAAGCTACATATTTAGCTAGCAAGCTACATTTTTGGTACACAAATTAAATATTTAGCTTCAAACTAAACATCTAGCTTATCAACTAAATATTTAGTTTGAAGCAAAATATCTAGCTTGCAAGCTAAATTGGCTAGCTAAATATTAGGGGTGTGCCAAAATAATCGATTCACAGAAGAATCTAGATTCTCATTTGCAACAATTCAGAATCGATCTGAAATGTCCAAGAATCGATTTAATAAATAAATAAAATCATCTGGCTGTTCGCCTCCATTTTTGTAACTAGCCTCTACGGGACGGTTCATGTCCAGTTTCTTTCATGATTTGTTGAAAATCATATCATCAGTTGCACAGTTTACAGTTCTATTGTTGCAAGAGGCGCAGTCATAAACATGACAGGTAGCTTAGGGGTACCATTCATTTTGAAAGAAGCACTTGATTTTCATAACTTGTTATTCTTCAAGTTACTGAGTCTGACTGAGAAATATAGATGTTTTTTGTCTTCACCGGTTGTGTTCTAAATATGTGGAAAACTACTGCAACTTTCCTGGGAAATGCATCTATTTTAAACCATTTTTTATTAAGTAGAAGCACTTTATTTTTGTTCCAACTTATTTTATAGCTACTAATGAGTAGCAATTGAGAACCAGACAATGTTTTTGATAAAAGGCACTTCCCTGAACATTTTACTTAATAAATGTGAAAAAGACACTTTAATGTCTCCGTTTGTCATTCTGTATGGCAAAGCAGATGAGAGTAGATGATGATCAGAAACCCGATTAGAAAACATCATGAATACAACTGAATCGTTTTGAATCGAAAATCGTTTTGAATTGAATCGTGGCCTCAAGAATCGGAATCGAATTGAATCGTGAGATGGTAAAAGATTCCCACCCCTACTAAATATTTAGCTTAAAACTAAAGATTTAGGTTACCAACTAAATATTTAGTTTGAAGCTAAATATCTAGCTTGCAAGCTAACCATTTAGCTCAGAGCTAGATATATAGCTAATAGGCTAATACCTTGCCGATAATCAGAAGTGGACCACCAAAAATAAAAGCTTGGCCTTGCGAATCTCTATATAAACTGCTGGCGAGACAGATGATGCCTTCCATTGACCTCGGAAGCTGGAGCTGTGTTTGACGTCAGAGTAAAGAGCGTTCCAATTAACGGATAAGTCAGGATTCCAATTTGGAGATGCCCAGGTAGCCATCGTTGGCAGTACCTCTTATAAACATCGTTAAAAGCTGTACTTTCCATATGCAAACACCACCTTTATTTTGTTACGTTTAGAGTCGCAGGCTCTACATGTAACGCTGATTTTCAATGCATTCTTACAAGTGAGTCTTTAAAATTAACATGTTTCCACCACAGCTACTATTGTTGATGCGAGAAGCGGCCATATTGAAAGCCAAAGTCAGAGCAAGTCTCCGACTTTCCGAGTGGGAAGCCCGACTTTGGGGGGGGCAATCCAGTTGATTATTACCTCTCGGAAGTCGGAATTTCGAGTTCCGACCTCCGAGGCAAATGGAACGCACCATTAGCTCTGAGTTAAATATTTAGCTTCAGACTAAATAAGTCCCAGTCTCAGGTCTCCTGCAGCCTCTAACGGGGTTTCCACCAGGATTCTCCTTGATCCATCTTACCACCAACTCTGACCTGCTTCTCCACATCATGATGCTTCACACGGACGACTTCTTGCCTCTCCTCCATGATGGCCAGATTTGTGTGGTTTACACCCAATAGCTGTCCTGTCAAAAAATGCTCCCATGTGAGCTGTGGATCTCTTGGCTGCTTCTCTGATTAAAGCTCTCCTGTCAGTCCAGATGAACGTCCTGGTAGGTCTTCAGGTGGTCCATCGTCTCTCCAGGTCCAGATGATGGACTGAACAGAGTAGAACCTAACCCAGCTTTAACCTGGACCAGAACCTCCGCCCTGACCCGTCTGCTGGGTTCCTTGGTTTCCATGATGCTGGATGTTCTCTAAGGCATTGGTTCCCAAACTTTTCACCTTCTGACCCACATGGTAAAAATGTAAGAGGGTCATGACTCAAACTCTTGGTTGAGCGTACAAACATTTTCACCGTGTCGGGTAAAAAGTGATAAAATGACAAAACAATCAGGACCAACAGTCAATATTTTGCTTGTATTTATCTTTCAACCTGTTTACTTTAAAAAAAATCTTTTACAGCATTTCTACCTTGCACGCGCTTTCTCATCATAATTTTTGGTATTTAGGTTGATTTATGAAGAGGACGTCAAGAAGACTTGCATACTCGTGACTCCAAGTGGGGTCCGGACCCCAAGTTTGGGAACTACTGGTCTAAGGAACCTCTAAGACCAGAACCAGAACAGCAGGACTCTGTTTACTGGTTAGGTGACCTCTGAAGGCAGTTCAAAGAGGGCTGACAACAAATATAAACCAAACCAAGTTTCTTATTTTTTTCCACTTCACAGTTATGAACTACTTGGTGTCTTATGGTAAAATTTGGGGCTGTAACAAAATGTGGAGATGTTAGAGAGGTGTGAATACTTTTGCGAGGCTCTGCACATGCAGAGCAGAATTAAATGTTAAGAGAAGATCTAAATAAAAAAAACTGCATCATCTGTTTTGTTTCTGCCAACATCTCGGCCATAAAGGAGCTGGATTCAATCTCACAGCCAGCTTTGAAGGCTTCAACACCACCATCTACAGCCAGAGAGGCTGCAGCAGCAGCCCATGCGAGGCGGTGGAGACGCTGCAAACACTCATGGTGAGTCTCTACATTTTCCTCTAATCTGGAACAAACTTCCAGACAACTGCAAAGCTGCTGAAACACTGAGTTCTTTTAAATCACAACTAAAAACGTTTCTGTTTAGAGCTGCCTTTGATTAATGCTTTCATGTATCAAATGTTTTATGTGTGCTTCTTGCTTTATTGCTGTTTTTACCTTATATGCTTTGTCTGTTTTATTGCTGTTTTTATTTTACCCCATAATCATGTAAAGCACCGTGAATTACCTTGCTACGAAAGTGGGCTATGCAAATAAAATTGCCTTGCCTTACACACCTTAGACTCGAGCAGTGGTCTTCAACTCTAGTCCTCGAGAGCTACTGACCTGCAGCTTTTAGATGCATCCCTGCTCCAACACACCTGAATCAAATGAGTGGCTCATAACCAGAGCTTTGCCAAACTTGATGGCATGCTATTGAATTAATTCAATCAATTGATTTAGCTGTGTTGGTGCAGGGATACATCTAAAAGTTGCAGGTCAGTAGCTCTCGGGGACTGGAGTTGAAGACTCATGCCTCAGGGGCTCCTAGGCAACATAAATGTATTGCATCCATTCGCTTCTTTGTTTTGTATATTTATATGTTAAATATGCTCATTTTTAGCCTTCTGTTTATTTTCTGCATTTTCCATAATTATGAACTGGTTAACGTCCAAAAAGCCTGACAGAGGAGCTTATTATGGGGAAGCAAGGATAATGGGTCAGCTGAGTATGTGAAGCCTGAAGCAACAGTTTTCAAAGTCGCATATTATTGGATCAGTTCAGCTGTATCGTACCTAACTGCTGTGAAAGCTGCAGTAATAAATAAACCAAATGCATCTTTCCTTCATTAAATCTGTGACTCATTTGTTTGTAAAAAATGATCCTTTAGTATATTGATTAAGTTCACTTTATTTTTAATATATTAAATCCTGAGAAATGCATTGATGATAAGCAGCTATTGTTAATAGCGGTTATCTGGCCACAAAACAACAATTAGGAAATCCTGCTAGTTTTCTGAGTTTTCAGAGTTCTTGTAATATTTCAGCAGGCTTAGCAGTAAGATAATGTTATGAGCCACCAACATCCCATAATAATCCACCAAAGTGACTGGGCTAATAACGCAGCTCACCCTGTCACTGTAAAACATGCAGCAGCTGCAGCCTGTAGCTCACATGCCGATTTCCTTTCACGCTTCATCATGCGAGATAAAAACTGGTGCTAAGGCTCGAGTCTCAGTCCACGAGCCCAAGTTAAGCCTCGAGTCTTTAGGTTACAAGTCTAAGTCAAACAATTTTAGGACACAACATGAGGGGGAAAGTTCAGACACAGTTCAAAGAAAGATTTTAGCAGAGCTTCAGAAAGCCGGAAGAGAAACTGGTGAAGATCAGGTTCAAAGATTACGACGGAGTCTGGCAGCTTCGAAGCAGAATATGGAGAAATAATGGAAACGCTGTGGAGCTGGGAAGTTAGCATGACAAGGCAATTTTATTTGTATAGCACACGTTAAACAACAAGGTAATTCAAGGTGCTTTACATGATTAAGGGGTAAAATAAAAATAGTAGTAAAACACAGACAAAGCATATAAAGTAAAAACAGCAGTAAAACAAGAAGAATACACAAAACATGATGCATGAAAACAATCAAATGAAGCTCTGAACAGAAACGTTTTTAGTTGTGATTTAAAGGAACTCAGTGTTTCAGCAGCTTTGCA
Organism: Valencia hispanica; assembly: GCA_963556495.2. Lineage (NCBI taxonomy): Eukaryota > Metazoa > Chordata > Actinopteri > Cyprinodontiformes > Valenciidae > Valencia > Valencia hispanica. The sequence continues at coordinate 2,930,020 of OY747721.1, read as the reverse complement.
GTTTTCTGGAAGTTTGTTCCAGATTAGAGGAACATAGAAACTGAAAGCTGCTTCTCCATGTTTGGTTCTGATTCTAGGGATGTTGAGTCGACTGGAATTAGAGGACCTGATTGGTCTGGGGGGGGTTGCTATAGTAACAGTAGATCTTCAACATATTTTGGTGCTAAGCCATGTAATGATTTATAAACTAGTAGGCGTATTTAGAAGTCTATTCTCTGAGCTACAGGGAGCCAGTGTAAGGACTTTAGAACTGGGGTGATGTGCTCTACTTTCCTGGTTCTAGTGAGGAACACGAGCAGCAGCGTTCTGGATCAGCTGCAGCTGTCTGGTTGACTTTTTAGGCAGACCTGTGAAGACGCTGTTGCAGTAATCAATCCGACTAAAGATAAACGCATGGATGAGTTTTTCTAGGTCCTGTTGTGACATCAGTCCTTTAATCCTAGAAATGTTCTTCAGGTGATAGAAGGCTGACCTTGTTATTGTCTTAGCAGCGTAACAGTGGCCATTATTGGAAACCTGCCATGTATGTGAGCATACAAGACATGGCAGCATGGAGTCTCAGTTTAATGCAGCAGCATCATTATGCATTTCCCAGTTTAGCTCCTGGATTATAGTGAAAGACAAACACGTGGTCAGTAGAGCTGGGGGTCGATTCAAATTTCAAGAATCGATTCAATTCAGACAATTAAAAATGTTTTTTGAATTGTTAGCTTAATTATATGGCTGTAATGCAATGACAACACTGGGTGAGTAACAGTTCACAGGGAAAAACTTAAGCCTTAAAATGGCTGTCTGGACTTTTCCTTCCTCTTTTAGCTGTAAAAAAAGGGGCAAACAATGTGAAACAATGAAACCGATTTTTGGACTTGTGAATCGTTTCGATATCCATTCTTAGAATTTTCATAAGAATCGATTCAGAATCGATTTTTTTCAACACAGCACTAGTGGTCAGACATGGCTGTTTTTTTTACGTCTTCAGTTAACAGGTAGACTCGGCTGTGCTGTGCTCGGACCAACCTGCACCTTTGCAACGTTCCCATTAGTTGAGTAAGTGACATTCTTTCACCAAAAGACACATCTGGAGATGTTTAGCTCTTCTGCCATGAGCTTCACCGGCTCCTTTTGTCTCGTGTGTTTCCTCTGGTTTACCTTCTGTCCTGCCAGTGCAGAAAAAGGCTTTGACCTCAGCACGCCCATCATCTCGGCGGGAAGCTTCGGTACTTCATGTGACTACGCTCTCAACCTGCAGCGGGTTCTCCCCCCGGCACGGAAGATCTCAGACTTTTTCATCCACTTCTGGCTGGAACAAAACATCGTGAAACCCCGGTGGAAGACTGCCTATGTCTACAAAAAGCCCAACAACACGGAGGACTGCTTTTGGTCAGTGACATTAAGAAGTAACTCAGAGTTATCCGTCTGTAATACACTGTAAAAACTGCGTAACTGAGTTATTTAGGTCTTGAATCGAATATGAACCCATCCAGGCCTGGGTTAATTTAACTGAACACGGTGGGTTATGGGTTTGACTCAGTGTAGATAGAGACTTCTTCAATGTTTTAAAAACTAAGTGCTCTCCGTTAACACAACAGAGCAAATCATACCTTGTTTCTGGTTTTCATCATTCAGGACAAGCCAGAAAAAAATATTTTCTTGGGCTGAAACAGCAAAAAATGTATCAGCAAATCTGTAGAAGCTGGTGATCATGCCCTGCAGGGGTGTAAGGGAAGATGACAAAGGGAGTAGCTAGAGGTGTGGTCAGCGCTTGTCCGAAGGAGATTTAACAGTGAACTACAGTTCTCCCCTTCTCACCATAACGAGTTTATTGTGCTTCTTCAGGTATATCAACGCTCTGGAAGCAGATGGCAGATTCACAACAAACATTTCGTTAAGAACACTGCGCCGACCTGAAGAAGTGAGAGAGACACTCGCATGGAGGAACAGGACGAGCAACTGTAAGTTGACTTCTGGGACAATCAGAGCGAGGGCTTCTAGATCACCAAGGCGAGACTCAGACTGAAGTTATGAATGAAGGTCCCACATAATTAGTCTTCACAGCATTTCCCGATTATGACTGTAACCTTTCACCTATTGTCTGTTAACCCCTCCGCCTTAAACTGTCTGCTGATTTATTGCAGCTAAATCGCCTGTTGATGCATATTCGAGGCATACCACGGATGGTACTGAATGTACTTTACTGTGTGAATATTATCTAAGTCTGATTTTTGTTATTAGTCTAAAGCTGTAATCCTGTGGTGAAGGACCACAAGGCAATGCACAGAAACGTAGTTTCAATAGCTACCAGTTTAACAACACGTCACTGAAGCTTAATTAGTTTGATTATTATGCTTAATAGCACAGGTCTGTTGGTTTGGTATGCATATGTACCAAAGGAACGCAGCGTTTTTTTCTACCTAAACACATGCTGAATGTTTGTGTGTGGAACTAAGTGCACAAAGCAACGTTCCGTAGGGCAATTTTAAAAAGTGACACCAGAACTAAACAAAGAGGAGTCCCAGCTGTCACTGAGCTCTGCTATGCAGGAACATGAACGTTTAATTTAGGGTGGGCAAGGAATGTGTTTATTATTGTGGCTAATTAGAATGACTTCAGTTTTATTATCATTTAAATGTAGAAAATTGGCTGCAAGTCACATCTTCACCTCTTGGAAGCCGTCAAGAAAGAGAGAATGTGAATTTTGAGAACCGAGGCTGACGTAGACTTGGCAGTTGGCTGCGTACTGGTGATACTGGACATACTTTTTAAAAATGAGACTGAGGGGCAGTATATACAGGGAAAAAAGAAGGACTGAGAGTGGAACCCTGGGGTACCCCCCCAGGAGAGGTAGAGATAAAGCATTCGCCCAGCATTGTCTGAAAGGTTCTATTTGAGAGATAAGACTGCAACCACATGAGTGCAGCACCAGTGATTCCTACACAGTGTTCGAGTCTATGGATGAGAAGTTCACAATCTATTGTGTCAAATGCAGAAGAGAGATGAAGGAGAAGCAGAAGAGCCCCAGAACCAGAATCTGAGATAGTAAAAATATCGTTAAGAACACAAAGGAGAGCTGACTCAGTACTATGAGCTGTTCTAAAACCTGACTTAAACTTGTCCGAGAGGTTATGATCATTAAGGCGGGTAAGGATTTGATTATACACAATGTTTTCAAGAACCTTATAAAGGAATGGAAGTTTTGAAATGGGACGAAATTATACCTAATGTCACCAATTTGCATCACTCCTACATTTATATTTAAATTTACATCTGTTGTGTGGGCTATATTCAAATTAGCAATCTCTTTTTATTTTAGTATTGAGTTGGTGGATTAAACGCTATTTAAATAATTTTTTTTATAGAATTGTGAAGAAAAGTAAAGGATTAAATCTAGGGACTTGTGATCAGTGTGTTTAACCTCTAAAGTATAACCATATGTTGGCAAATGTTTCAGCGCCATGAACACGTGAATCCTTCATTATGTTGGTGTAGAGTCTCAGTCATCCAGGACGTGATATTCTTGCATTTAATTTAAGGCAACTGGACATTTCTTGAAAACGTTTCGTCTCTCATCCAAGAGGCTTCTTCAGTTCTGAAAACTGGATTGGGAACATCAGAAAAGTCCAGCTGCCTTCATTTAAACTCTTAAGAGGAAACTCATTGTTTCACACGAGGCACCTATAAAACAAGCCTCCTTGGTTTTAGCATTAACTCTGGTTTCAAGGTTGAGCTGAACATTTTAAATGGAAATGAGAGTTTGACTCTCTGTTGTACTTCCCAGTAACATATGACCAGTTCTCTCTTTGCAGTATTCATCATGTGTGGTTCAGTAATGGACTTACTGGAGGTAAAAAATGGCTCCAAAGCAGCAGACAGCAGCGATTTCCTCTTCATCATCATTGATCTTTACAAGTCAGTAAGAGTTCAGCTAAACCTCTGTTGATATCTCCAACTTTCATTTGAAAGTTTGTCTTTTTTCTCTCTTAACTGTTTCCTACAAACTACAGTATAGCAGAGAAAAGTGAATCCATTCAGAGTCATTTTAAAACAATACAGAGTCCCAAATCAATGTCATGTATGCAGTAAAATATCACACTATCACAGAGTTTACTAGGTTGGAGAAGCTGCTGTAATAAACCAGGCTTTAGTTGTAAATGAGTGTAATTAGATTGGAGCACAAGGGTAAAGGAGAACAAGACCTGAAAGTTATAAAAATCTAAATCTTTATTGATAAAAACAATTTGGCAAAGGTAGGACACAAACTATCACTCAACCGAGCAAAAGTGTGTGGCTCCAACCAGAGAGCCATACCACCAGAGGTGGGTAGAGGGGCCAAGTAAAAGTAGCACTACTTCAACATGTTTTACTCAAGTTAAAGTACAAAGTAGTATTCCAAGAAATAACTCAAGTAAGAGTTAAAAAGTATTTGGTAAAAAGGCTACTCAAGTATTGAGTACCTGAGTTTTTGTTCTGAGATTAAACCAAATGATTTAAATTTTTTTTTAATATATGTAATTGGAAAAAAATATAGTTATGTTGAAATTCTAAAGATTCTAAAGACTAAAATAAATAGAAATACATGACATAACTCTAAAATAACAAATTTTAGTGTAGAGAAATATTTTTTCCAAATCCATTTCTTTCAAAGTAAAACTAATGAAACAAATATTTACAGTAGGTAATATATATATATATCTATATATATATCTATATATATCTATATGTATATATATATATCTATATATATCTATATGTATATCTATATATATCTATATGTATATATATATCTATATCTATATATATGTATATATATCTATATCTATATATATGTATATCTATATATATATATCTATATATATATATATCTATATATATATATCTCTATATATATATATCTCTATATATATATATCTATATATATATATATCTATATCTATATATATATATATCTATATATATATATATATATATATATATATATATATATATATATATATATAGATATATATATATATGACCAGGGTAAGGTACCCCCACTTTGACCTACATATGGCACAACAGCCTCAGCAGATAGAAAATAATGTTAAAATGATGAAGCTGGTGTATAAACAGGAGGTCTCACTTCGACATAAACTCTGTTTCTGAATCTCAGGCATTTTTGGTTAAAACAAGCATTTAGTTTCATTCAGTAAAGTTACTCATTATGGGTAGAGCAGCCAGAAACTTTACTCAAGCAAGAGTACTTCATGAAAATATTACTCAAGCAAAAGAAAAATTATGGTCTAGTAAAACTACTCCAAAAGTACATATTTTTCAAAAAGTTACTCAAGTTAATGTATGACCATGCTGTTGTGGGAACAGTTTGGGGGCTGTCCCTTCAAATTCCAACATGACTGAGCACCAGAGTTCAATACAAGGTCCATAAAGACATGGATGAGTGAGTTTGGTGAGGAAGAACCAGACTGGCTCACAGAGAGTCCAGACTTCAAGATGTTAGAGCATCGTTAGGATGAATTAGCGTGGAAAGTGTCCAACATCAGTGTCTGACCTCATACATGAGATTCTAAAAGGATGGCTCAAAATGACCATAAACCCCTAAACTGTGTGGAAAGCCTGACTAGAAGAGTTGAAGCTATTCTTGTTCAAATAAAAATATAATAAATATGTTATTATGGGTATATACATGATTAGATTTTTTTCTACAGAGCAGTACATTCCTCTTTAAGCAGAGTTTAACTGCATTGTCCTTCCAAAACGCAGTGATGTGTACTACACCAACCCATCATCGCTGCCAGAGATGAAGAACGTGCTGGTGCTGACCATGCCCAACACCAGGCAGTACTCCATCATCTCGGACCTCAGAGACAACAACACGGTGAGGAGGACACGGGATGGAAACATTAGTGTTTCCAGTTGGCAACGACTTAATAATGAAAAAGGGATTCTACTGATGCCTAAAACTATGGGGTGCTGTTTGTTACAGAGTCAAAAATTAACAGCAGTAATTTGAGTCATTTACCCTGTCAAAAGAGAAAAAAATCGGGAATAATTTTCAAATTCAAATTTTCACCATGTTATGTATTCATTTATAAAAGTCGCAGTTTAGAACTAAATATTTAGAAAGATGTGAAATGAGCAGTTTACATAAAGGTCAGCTTTTATTTTGGTAGTCCACGTCCGCTGACTGGGAAGTGAACTTGCATATTAGCTAAACATTTAACTCTCAGCTTAATAATTAGTAAATAAGCTAAATATTTAGTTAACAAGCTAGCTATTTAGCTTGTTCAGTACTGAGCTTGCTAACTACTTAGCTAGCTAACTAAATAGTTAGCTTGGAGCTTGCTAACTATTTAGTTACCAAGCTAAATATTTAGTTAGCAAGCTAGCTATTTAGCTTGTTCAGTGCTGAGGTTGCTAACTTATTAGCTTGTTCAGTACTTAGCTTAGTTAGCAAGCAAAATATTTAGCTTTTTAACTATTTAGCTAGACTACTAAATATTTAGTTTAGAGCTTGCTAACTATTTTGTTACCAAGCTAAATATTTAGTTAGCAAGCTAGCTATTTAGATTGTGCAGTACTTAGCTTGCTAGCTAAATAAATACTTAGTTTAGACCTTGCTAACTAAATGTTTAGCTTTCTAACTATTTAGCTAGCTAACTAAATATTTAGTTTGGAGCTGGCTAACTATTTGGTTACCAAGCTATATATTTAGTTAGCAAGCTAGCTATTTAGCTTGCTCAGAACTTAGCTTGCTAACTAAATATTTAGTTTAGAGCTTGCTAACAAAATATTTAAATATTTAGTTAGCAAGCTAACTATTTAGCTTGCTCAATATTTAGCTTACTAACCAATTTGGAGCTAGTTAACTAACTTGCTAACTAAATCTTTAGTTAGGAAACTAAATATTTAACTTGCAAACTATTTATCTTCCTACGTTTTTAGTTTGGAGCTAAATATTCAGCTCCAAACATAAAAATTAACACAACATTAACATGGTGAAAAAAATATCCCCCATTTTTTTTCTCTTATGACAAGATAAACCCAAATCATTGCTTTTCATTTTGGACTATTTAACTTTACAAATCGTACCCCATATAAAACAGCTAAACTAGTTGAACTATTTGTTTTGTGTAGTTTTTAGTTGGTTTGATTAGGTGTGTCAGACTTTTCACCAACAGAAACGTCTACTGACCTTCCATCAGCTGAGCAGCGTCTTACACGGTTCACTTAGTGCCTCCAGTCATGTCCGCTCTTTCTGCAGATGAATGACTACATGGCTGCGTACCACGACTCAGTGCTGCTCATAGGACAAGTGATGAGAGAGATCGCCGCCAGGAATCAGTCAGAGATTGAAGAAATGGACTTTGTGAATGTGAATTACTTCAGAAACACCTCCTTTAAGGGTAAAGATTAAGAATAACAATGTTTGTCACAAATGCAGTTCCTTACTTTAAAACATGTGAAGCTGCATGCTTGTAGATGTTGAATGGTAGTTTTCCAGCTTCCAGAGAAGTGACAGCTAGGCTCTGATGTTTACTTTTTTAAATGATAATGCAACACTGACTGTTCCTCAGCAGTAAAACAAACAGAAGAATCAATCAGAACCTTGTGTTTGTGGGTTTTCTGTTCCTGCCCAGGAATTGCTGGAGATTATAAGCTGGACATTCACGGAGACAGAGATGTGAACCTTTCAGTCATTTACACCACAACTAACCACGAGGTAACGCTCTCTTTATCTTACATACATCTTCATTTATTATGAAAAATAACTTTGTCTGCCAGAGCAAATAACGGGACAGCTCAGAACTCAGAGTTGGGATAAATGTCTTGTTAATTTTGAGCTTTTGATGATCCAGAGAGATCATGCAATTACAATAAAAGAAAAGTTTTTCTTATATATATATAGTTAGCAGCAGCTGCTGGTGGTCAAGGGTAGTAGTGAGGCTTCGGGGCAGCTAGTCACTGTTAGCCAGAACCTGGACTTATCCCATCGGCCGGATACAGTTGCCTGATCACCGATCAGCGGACTGTACAGAAGCCTGCTTCCTCCCTCGCCAGCGAAGGACGGCGTTTGCGTGCTGTTCTCTCCAATGTGAGCCTGGTGATGACCCACGGATAAAGAGGCGGAGTTCCGGCGAGCACCTAGTTTATTTAGGTTCAAGATGTCCCACGAAGCCCTCCTTTTCCTGTTTAAACAGAAATGCATTGTGGGATTAGTTCATTCTGACTGGAGGTCTGTGTTTCGGTCCAGTAATCACAGCTGGTTATATAGCCGGTTATATTGTTTTCTACTCTGGCTATGTCTACTTGTACTATTTTATATATATATATTTTAAAATCCAAACAAATCTCCAGTCAGTTTTATACTTCTAACTTTTTTAAGTTATTGAACATAGTAAAAATCAAATTATTCCTGGAATTGAAATGAAGAAATTCAGGACAAAAAGGTTCTTTAATACTGATCCAAGTAAAAAAAGAAAAAAAAAAGTAATATGCACATTTGTATTTATTTTTCTTGATTAAAGTGTACCGAAAACGTACCCAAGTTTTGTTCACCGCTACACACCAAGTAAATGTAGAATTTTGACCATGTGTTGATAGGACAAAACGTACCTTTAATTTGAACCCAATTTTTGCTTTCTTTGTTCAACCATCTCTCCGCCCAGGAAAACAGAACGACCTAAAACGCAACTTTAAAACCTTGAACCCAGTATGACCTTTTTGCTGATGATATGTAAACTATGCATGTTGGTTCTTTTTCTTGTCTCATTCTCAGTACAAGCTTTTGTTCACCTTTGACACCGAGTACAACAGGACAAAAGTGGAAGACAAGGTCCCGGCCTTCGTCTGGGGGAAGAAGCTTCCTGAGGACGAACCAGACAGCGGTAAACTTGAAAAAGACACACTGTGCCTGTGCCAGGATCTGTAATCATTAACTACTCTCCCACACAAGCTCTCTCTCACACACACACACTCAACACCTGTTTGGTGTTACTAACCAGTGAAGTGCCAACCGGAGATGCTATTATGTGGCTCTAAACTGATAAGAAGATAAATTTAGCAAACATTTATTGTCTCTGAGGAGGCGGGAAAGGTGCCAGTTACAGAGATTTTAGTGTTCCAAGATTTAAAGCGCTGTAAAGACACTTCTTCTGCTGATAACACATTATGAAAAAGGTTATCTGTATTTTATGTGATTTTTTTTCCCTCCACCTGAACCATTAACCTGGTTTAACCCAAAGTGTTTTTAAAATCTAAGTTGTTTTTTTAACTTCAGAAAGCTTTTTCAGGAACCAGGCAGTAATTAACTGTCCCTCTTCATCTACCCGGCTAAAAACAGCTTTGGTAGCGAGGTGGTACTGTTGTTATTACCCTGAACCCAAGTGGGGTGAGTCTTTGTTATGAGAAGGTGCCAAGCAATTCGGGTTGGCTGAAATCCCCAAACTTAGAGATAATTTGTTTTCTTTATCCATTCCTTAGCCAAGTTAAACTATCCCTTCCGTCTCTTAAGCCTAGTTTATGCTTCTACGTCTGCGGAGTTGCGGAGACACCAAGGGTCAAATGTGAAGCCAACGTGGAAATAACAAAAATTGTAGTTCCCCCAACATCCCCTAGGGGCTGGCTGCAGAAAGGAGCAAGTTCCCATTGACTCCCATGTTAAAAATGCCAACTTCACAGCAGAAATAAACATGTTTACAGCCTGGTACTAAAAACCATTTTAGGTGTAATAGGTCAGGTTTACCGTCATGACAACTCTGAGGGGGCGGTGTTAATTTTTTATAACTCATCCACTTAGATATAATTTAAGCTTGAAACTATGAATAATAAGGGGCGTGTCCTTTTGACTGACAAAATTCAATTCAATTCAAAATTACTTTATTAATCCCAAAGGGAAATTAAATGTTGTTGTAACTCATTAAGCAAGTTCCTTCAAAGATTTGTTGTAGATGCTGATGGCTGTGGGTAGGGATGATCTCCTGTAGCAGTCTGCAGATCTGAAGAAGCCTCTGACTGAAGACGCTCTGTAGCTGTATGACAGTCTGATGTAGAGGACGCTCTGGATCTATGGCGTCTTCTTTTCAACTCATCAGGGTTTTGTGGCTGTAGTTGAGGTCTTATTTGAGCTTTTGTGATGTTAATCAGCTGCTGCCAGTTGTAAACCACCTTGTTGCCATGGTTATGCATCATAACAAATGTCCAAAAATAAAAAGTATCAGCAAAAATCCTTCCAGCTGCACAGCATTCAAAACCAGAGAGAACAGCTGTCCACAAAAACAATGTTTCTACCAGAAATGGAAGAATTAAAGTTTTAAAAAAGAAAAAAAATATGAACCAAAGTAACAGAGCTACTCCAACATGCTGCCACCTTGAGCGGCGCAATTCCGGAAATAGGTCTCAGATGAGCCGTCAGCGCTAGCGCTGGTGGCTAGCGCTGGTGGCTAGCAGCTTCACAATCCAAAATAATCTGCTGCTAAAAATCTTGATAACTCCCATTTCTCACAAAGTTTTCATCATAACTACTGTTAGCATGCTCATATTAGCCTACAGATAACACAGCAACGCCTTTCTTTTTTAGCGCCACCTACTGGTATGGAGTGTGCACCAGAATGTCACCCAAGGTTGCACTTGCCTCTCTAAGGCTGCTGATGTATTAGCATCGTCCCTTCTTGTGCTAGCTTGCCACTTGTTTTCATTAAGCCAAACTCTAATGTCCATTTTGGCACACAACAGTATTTAAAGTCTCTTCTTTACTACCTCCAAGCGTCCTGATTTATAGCCTACAGCGCCCTCTGCTGGTTGTCTTGGGTCAATACATTGCATGTCTGACGTTCACGCAGATTAATCCAGACTCAATTCCACAGTTTGTGTCGGAACATTGAGAAATAGGTTAAAGATGTGAAACTTGAGGGATAATACAAACAGAACTGCAGCTTGAAGAACCTATTTATACACAGCTGTATTTCAGAAATGGTAAGTTTGTGTTTTCCCACCTCAATGCAGAAGATCTGGAAATAATCACAGTATCTATAAACGTAGCTAAGTTTCTGAAACTTCTCCTTTCTTTGTTTTAGAAAGGCCAGATTCTCTGAGCTCTGCTGCAGGAAGAACCTCTGAACTGATGGCTTGTTTTTATCTTTTGACAATGACAGGCCCTGCTATCCATGACATCATCGTGGCCGTGCTGGCTGTCACAGTGGTCGTTGTGGCGACCATTGCATTTATTTTCTACAGGTGAGCCGTTGCACATTTATGTGTCATTGTAAATAGACTTTTGCTTTGACTCGCACGATGAAGAGGCAGTTAATCCTTTTAGTCTGATGACAAGAGATAACGAAGAATGGATTTATGACCTGAAATGAGATATTGTTGGATTTAAGAGAACAGCATAGCAGCCGAACGTGGCTGTTGTGCAGGTTTTCACCTTCTGGGCATGTTTTATTCAGACAGAACAGGAAGGATCGGCTGCTCCGGAAGCGTTGGTCCCACATTAACGCCGACCTCATCGCTCTGCTGGAGGACAGCGAACACAACATCATCTCATTACAGGTGAACAAGCCGATAAACATCAGAACAGAACCAGATCTATCTGCTGGATCATTGAAAAGTTGATTTTTGTTCTGTAATAAAAACAAGCATTTTTGATCTTATTGTCTATATTATGCAACCGCCTTCACATTTATTAGCGTCCTGAGAAAGATGTGTAGCAAAACGAATAATTGTGTCTCATACTTTGTTAAACCATTGCATACTCCCTCCAAATCAGTCTTACACCCCCCCTCCTCCAGGTTTCCTACGTAATTTATCTGGACACGATCCTTTAGGTCAGTCAAACGACTTCTGATCGGAACAAAACGAAGAAATCCACAGATTATAGTTTAAAATGTACCGGCATCTCAAACAGGTTGGGAAGCCATATGTTATGACAAGCCTTCCAAGTACCCAGGCCCACAGGATCACAGACCCTCTACCGTACTTAACCGTGGGCATGAGGTGCTATTCAGTTCCTTTGCTTCATGCCAGACACCTGTGGAGAAGCTAAATCTTAGTCAAATCTGATGAAAGGACGTAGTTCCGGTGAAAACCAGAGTGAGGTTATATTTGTGATGGTAGGACAAATAAACAGCTGTCGTCCATGTAGATAAAGTCTAACGACGATTAGAGCTGATTGGTTACTTGCAGAGGTGGGTAGAGTATCCATAAATTGTACTCAAGTAAAAGTAGCACTACTTCAGCATATTTTTACTCGAGTAAATGTGCAAAGTAGTAATCCAAAAGATGACTCAAGTAAGAGTAAAAAAGTATTTGGTAAAAAAGCTACCCAAGTATTGAGTACTTAAGTACTCATTTTGAAATCATAGCATAAAATCTTATATTTAAAAATGATGTAATTAGAAGAATATATAAAACTATGTGCAAATTCTAAAGACTAAAAAAAATCCAAATTGGTGACTTAATTGCAAAATAACAAATTTGAGTAGAAGAAACATTTTTGCAAATCTGGCGATACGATATGTATTATTGTTGTTTTTAACTAATTATTTAATTTAAAAGTATGTTATGTTTTTGTTTTTACTTAATTTCTCTTTTACTTCATTATTTATCTGCACCAATACATCAGAGCAAATTCCTTGTCTGTAAATTTATTTATTTATATTTTACTGGCAATGGCAATAAAGTGATTCTGATTCTGATACAGGGGAGACGATACGATATATCGCGATATATTGCGATACTATGAGTAAGACTATACATTGTGATTTTTAAAACTTAATTTAACTGTAGAAAAACTGTCCCAGCTTTCTAAACACTCCAACCTGTTTCATACTTTAACACATCCAGATTTATTACTTGATCTGGTTGATCCTCTGGAACGAAGGTGAAAACAGCCACAAACTACCAGTTATACTTTTAATGTTACTACAAAAAATACTGTAATCAATAATGGTTCCATTCAAATCCTAAAAAAATCAAATTAAAAATAAATAAAAATCGATATTCTTTTGAATAACGATACAATATCGGGAAATAAAATATCGTGATATATCGGCGTATCGATATTTTCTTACATCCCTAGTGTTTCTCATACATTTTTGCTTGTTCCTCGTTCAGTAAAGTTACCCGCAGTGGGTAGAGGAGCCAGTAACTTTACTAAAGTAAGAGTAGCGATACTTCATAAAAATATGACTCAAGTAAAAGTAAAAAGTACGGTGTAGTAAAACTACTCTTTAAAATACATTTCTTTCAAAAAGTTACTCAAGTAAATATAACTGGGTGAATGTAACAAGTTACTACCCACCTCTGGTTAGTTGAAGCCAGTCTTCCTGCAGGTCTCTAGCAACAAGCTTTGGAGATGTTGTTGTTAGTGTTGAAAGTGTGCTATACAAATAAAATTGCCTTACCTCGTTATTTTTGCCTCTTGGTGAGCTGTGTGAGTTGATTTTAACCTCGCCATGCTTCCTCTGACTGCTGATACGGGCAGGTTATGTTAGGGGGTGTGCAGCTGTTCTCTTGCAGCAAGATCAACACACATCTTAGCTCGCTTTTAGCCCTTACTCGAGTGCTCTCTGGTCTTTCCTATTTTGAGTAGCAGGGAAGATAAACAGGCCTCTGTGTGAAGTCATATTATAAACCCAGTGGTGTATGAATAATTAAAAACTCCTGGACCTTTTCATCCGCTTAGAGAAGTAGAGCTAACAAAAAAAACTTTGTTTAAATGTAGTTTGTAGAAATAGCTAATTAGTGTGTTTTTACACACTTATGAGCCTATTATTGTTCCACTTATGTTGTTAAAGTGATGGAAATTATCTTCTTGTTCGTTCTTTAGATAGAAGAAGAAAAGGAGAAGAAATTACAGATCCGCCGGGCGCTCTACGACAGGAAGGTCAAAGGAAAACGATCTGCAGCAGCTTCTTCCCTCTGAACACAACATGCTGATAAATAAGGGTTCTGCTCCATTTCTTCTCAGATTGTGATTCTGAAGGAGCTGAAGAACTGCGACGGGAACTTCAACAAAACCCAGACAATAGATCTGAACGCGGTGAGAGGGCGCGACCCAGCTGGACCCGGTCCAGTGCTCTTTGAATCGATCCCGAGTCTCAGATTTTTATGGCTTCTCTGTTAATATTTGTCGAAGCTCACCAGCGCTCCGTGTCTTGTTGCCCCCCCGGCAGCTTCTGCACATCGACTATTACAACCTCACAAAGTTTTATGGCACGGTGAAGTTTGATGAGGGCGTGTTCGGCGTGTTTGAGTACGGAGAGCGCGGGTCACTCCGGGTACGTATGCCTCAGCCGCATCCACTCGCTGCTTACAAGGAACACATCAAATCAAGCCTGTTTCACCAACTTCTTCCAGTATGTGCTGAACGACAAGGTGTCGTACCCAGAGGACACCTTCATGGACTGGGAGTTCAAAATCTCCGTCATGTATGACATTGCAAAGGTGAGCCGCATCTCTCTGATTGTCAATAACACCGTTGTGCAACTCACAGGACAGATACCGTAAACAATTTATGGTCTGATGGGCGAGTGAGAGCGTGCAGCTCGCTGCTCTGCAGATGAAAGACCAGCTTTGAGTCATAATGGAGCGATACGAGAGGCTTAATCAATAACAGCGACCATAAGCAGCGTCAGGGAGGATGTGGCCTTCTGCCCTAGAATATAACTAGGTGAAAATCGAAAAATTAGAATATTCTGCAAAAGTTCATGTATTTCAGTAATTCAACTTAAAATGTGAAACTAATATATGATATAGACTAAAGCACTTTGAACTGCATTTTGTTTGTAAGAAAAGCACTTTACAAATTAAGTTTGATTAATTGATTGATTGATTGATTTAGAGCTGGGTATCAGTTAAAATTTCAAGAATCAATTCGATTCCGATTCTCAAGAGTTAGAATCGATTATCACGATCCGATCTGCTCCAATCTGATATTGATATGGGTCAGTGCTGTTAAAAACGTTTTTTTTTTACTGTTACCTTAATTATATGTCTGGAATGCAATGATGCAACACTGGGTGAGTAACAGTTCACTGGGAAAAACTGTACCTAAGCTTTAAAATGGCTGTCTGGACGTTTCCTTCCTATTTTAGCTGTAAAAAAAAAGGGGCAAACACTGTTAAACAATTAAACCGCTTATTGGACTTGTAAATCGATTCGATTGAATTTTTCAAAGAATCGATTCAGAATCGATTTTTCCTTTTTATTTTTTTACACAGCACTAGACTCATTACATGCAAAGCGAGATATTTCAAGCTTTTATTTGTTATCATTTTGATGATTATGGCTTAAAGCTTATGAAAACCCCAAATTCAAAATCTCAGAAAATAAGAATACCGTGAAAAGGTTCAAAATTTTAGGCTCAAGGTGTCACACTCTAATCAGCTAATTAATCCAAAACACCTCCAAAGGGTTCCTGCGCCTTTAAATGGTCAGTCTGGTTCAGTAGGAATCACAGTCATGGGGAAGACTGCTGACCTGATAGTTGTGTAGAAAACCATCATTGACCTCCATAAGGAGGGAAAGCCTTAAATAGGTCATTTCAAAAAAGTTGGATGTTCCCAAAGTGATGCATCACAGCACATGAATAGAAAGTTATGTGGAAGGAAAAGCCAAAAAACTTAATTTAACTAATTTTTAGGGAAAAAAATGAAATTCTCTGATGTTGAAAAGTTGTACATTCGGGAAAGAAAACTTCCATTATTTAAAGGCATACATTTTTGATATTTAAATGAAGGTATTGATAGACAAGACATTGTAGAAATAACTCTGAGGGGCGAGAATCCAACAGAAAATGCCAGTCCAATAAAGTTTAATTGTTAAATTTACAAAATGCACATCTGGATATTTTCAAAAGTGTTTGTGGTTCATGTGGCTCTTTTTTACCAGATCAGAACGACTTTCTCCTGGGTTCAGAAGAGACAATGAACGCCTGCGTAAAGTAGGTCTCATTGAGCAGTGTGCAAGTGTGTAACTTTAGTTATTGCAACATAATAAGAGCCACTTAAAGCGGCCATATTGCAGCTTCTTCCTCACAGTCTCTCCCGTTCGAGGCGTTCATGAATCCTGGAGAAAGTCGTTCTGATCCAGTAAAAAGAACCGCATGTACCTTGGACACTTTTGAAAATATCCAGATGCGCATTTTGTAAATTTAACACTTAAACCTTATTGGACTGGCCTTTTCTGTTGGACATATCTGATTCTCGCACTTCAGAGTTGTTTTTCTGATAGATTTACGAGTTATTTTTACAACGTCTTTATCCAGATGCGCATCTCGTAAATTTAACACTCTAGGACCGGCATTTTCTGTCAGAAATATCAGATTTAAAATCTCAGCAAACTTCAAATTTTTTCAGATAAATCTATGCATTTATTTTCTTGAAAAATTCTGATTTTAAAATGTGAGAAAATATCTTAAAATGTATGCCTTTAATCACGGACAAGAGTTTTCTCTTGGAAAATTACGACTTTTCGACAGAGATTTTTCGAGTTTTTTCTTAAGAATGTGTTTTTGGTGGAAATTTACTCCCAAACGTTTTTCTTTATTCTACAATGGCCCTAATACTCAGTCGTAGAGTTCCTACTCTCCTAAACTCAAGTTTCACACCTAAATCAAACAGACCAAAGCAAAAGTCCTCATCTGTCAGACACAGCTGATTAACCTAATATAGAAGTTATTATTTATCCCAAAATTATCAATTAACTCCTTCTAAATATGAATCAACGTCTGAATCAGATTTTTTTCAGCATGATTTAAGTCATCAAATTAAGCTTAATAGATTCCTGCTGTAGTTCCCTCTATCCGCCAGTAGATGTCACCAGAATGTTTGAGTGTAAATCTCATCGCCTCCATCAGCTCCCTTCTTCTTCATCATCATGACTCCTCCTTGCAGGGCATGTCCTACCTCCACGCCAGCAACATCCAGGTGCACGGCCGCCTCAAGTCCACAAACTGTGTGGTGGACAACCGCATGGTGGTGAAGATCACAGACTTTGGCTGCAATGCCTTCCTCAGCAGCAGCAGAGGTAGAAAACCAGAGCCATGGAGAAGAACCCCCCCCCCGGTTCCGTGTGTCTGTTCATCTTCTTCTTGTCCTTCTCTCAGATCTGTGGACAGCTCCGGAGCACCTGAGGAACCAGGGAACTTCTCAGAAAGGAGACGTCTACAGCTTCGCCATCATCTCCCAGGAGATCGTCCTGAGGAAGAGCACCTTCTACTCCAAGTCCTGCTCCGACCGATCGGGTGTGAAAACGCTCCTCGCCTCCAACTCTCGCTCTTTAATGACACGAAGCTCCTCAGAGCCATGTTTGTGCTGAATGAAGATGTCTTCTTGCAGAGAAGTTGTCCAAGGTGATGACATCCTGCTTCAGACCCGATCTGGACGTTGAGACGGCTTCAGAGAAAGAACTAGAGGTAATGGAGCGATTCTTTCCACTCAGTGATTAATATTTGTAAAAGCTCACATCGTCTCCATCCCTTCAGGTCTATGTGTTGATAAAAAGCTGCTGGGATGAAGATCCCGAGAGAAGACCCGACTTTAAGAAGGTGGAGAACTGCCTGGGGAAGAACATCAGGTAAACCTCGTCCTCCCCGTGTCTTCTGTCTGGGAAACGGATCGGGTCTTTCTGCTCGGGCTCGATTGAAAACCAGCTTCCCTCTCTCAGTAAAATTCACAACCAGGACAACGAGAGCTACATGGACAACATGATCCGGAGGCTGCAGAACTACTCCAGGAACCTGGAGCACCTGGTGGAGCAGAGAACAGCCCTGTACAAAGCGGAGAGGGATCGGGCCGACTTCCTCAACTTCATGCTGCTTCCTGGGTCAGTGGGTTCTGACGGGAATCCTCTTTTCTTTACAACATTGGAGTGTTATTTTGAAACAGGAGGATAAAAGTGAGAAGATCAAAATAAAGGGTTACAGACGTCCTCCCTGAATCAACTAATCCTCTGGGCTGTTCTGATCTCTTCAGTTTGTTTTTATCTCATTATGATTTATATGAAAATAAGTTCAGGAAAGGAAAGTGAGAGATTTTCACATAAAAACCACAAACTTTAATGCATTTTATTTGGGTTTTATGTTACAAACCAAGGCAAGTAAAATAATATATGGTTTTCATTTCAAGTGAATTTTTTTTTAAATGTGCCTTTATATTCAGCCTGTATTTTCAGACCTGTAGACCACCTGGGTTGAACTTCTACACGCTGAAATGTTAGCTCAGATTTAGTCAGACTGGATGGGGAACTGCCACAGTACCGCCAGTGGTACTTTAACAAACGCCGATATAATCCATCCCATAATATCTCTGGCTGCATGTTCAGGGTGGTCGTCCTGCTGGAAGGTGAAGCTCCACCCCCAGTCTGAGGTCTTCTGCAGCCTCTTAACAGGTTCTCCTCCAGGGATCGTCCTGATTTTACTCCATCCATATTCCCATTAGCTCTGACCTGAAGAAAGGCATCCCCGCTGCATGATGCTGCCACCACCATGTTTAGATCTCCTCCAGAGTCCTGCTTCTGTGATTAAAGCTCTCCTGTCAGTCCAGCTGGACGTCCTGGTAGGTCTGCAGGTGATCCATCCTCTCTCCAGGTCCAGATGATGGATTGAACAGAGTAGAACCTAAACCTTCAATAAACTGGACCAGAACCTCCTCCCTGACCCGTCCGCTGGGTTTCTCGGTCTCCATGATGCTGGTTGTTCTCTAGAGAACTTCTGAGGCCAGAACCAGAACATCTGAACTCTGTTAACTGATTAGTTCTGAATGTAATTGGTGCAACTATAATTTAATTAGGGGGTCACAGAGAGCGGACTGAATACTTACTATTTAGATCTTTATAAAAAAAATAAAAAAACATAATTAAAAGATTATTTTTCTTCCATGTCAGAAACATTTAAAATCCCAATAAAATACGTAAAGCTTTGTGGTTGAAATGTGACAGAATGTTGGGTGTTAATACTTCTGTAGAGATATTTATGAATTCATTACGTTGGCCCTCTAACCTCAACTTCCAAGTCTTTCTGGGATGCACAACTGACCTTTTGATGAGACATAACCATAAACTATGTGTTATGGTCAGATCACGGCCCATAACCTGACCAATCAGATGATACTATTCTACCTGGGAGGCGGGTCTTAGATTTAGAGGTTATAAAGAACAAAATACCACCAGAGTTTGTTCTGGGAGTCATTCAGCTTCCAGAATAATGAACTTTAAACGTTAGCTAGCTGTGGATAAATTATAAAAACATGTTCAACATGTTAAAGGCAAAGGAAGGTTTATGTTTACAGCAGCACTCATACACGAGAGAAGCGGACGTTAAAATCCAGACATTAAAGACCAATTTAAATCTAAAATCTCCAAAGCTGCTAACTATGGGATGCCGTTTGTAAAGTTACACAGTCAAAAGTTAACAGCAATAATTTGGGTTATTTAAAGAAATAAATGTCATATTTGTGTCCATGTTATTTATTAATTTATAAATGTCACAGTATCAAACTAAATATTTAGATTGCAAATTAAATATTTAGCTTCAGATTAAACATACTTAATACTTTGAATTAAATACTTACCTAAGCAAGCTAAGCTGGCTAGCTAAATGTTTAGCTTCGAACTAAACAGCTCAGAGCTAAATAGCTTTGCTAATATGCAAATTCACTTGCCAATAAAAGGAAGCGGACTACCAAAATAAAAGCTGGGTTGTATGAACTTCCTTATAAACTGCTGGTTTCCTTGTTTCTCGTCTGTCTGTGAACGAAGGCCGGTGGTGAAGAGCCTGAAAGAGACCGGTGTGGTGGAGCCGGAGCTGTACGACGAGGTGACCATTTATTTCAGCGACATCGTCGGTTTCACCACCCTGTGCCAGTACAGCACCCCCATGGAGGTGGTGGACATGCTCAATGACATCTACAAGGGCTTCGACAGCATCCTGGATCACCACGACGTCTATAAGGTACCAAAGGAGCGGAAACCGTCCACATTCGTTAGCCCTAATGTTTATTAGACTCTCTGGGAGCTTTAAACAGACAACTATGGCTTTGTTTCCCTCTGGATTACTCATGTGGCCATGTCACCGAATTCTATTTCTCTTAACCACTTTACATCCCATTCAAGAAAGGCAAATGTATGTTGATCTTATCAGCTGCTTGCCCAAAGTTACACCAGATCTACTAGAACAACCGGAACAAGGCTGAATGAGGACCCAGGCGAGTAGCATCTTGGAGGCACATCTTGGAGGCACCAGGTCTCTAGAACAACCAGACTGTATCTAAAGGCCGGACGGTTGTTTCTGCGGTTTACGTTTGTTATGGTAGGACAGTCCTACCACCACGAAAGCAAACATGTGGACCTGGTTCAGCTCTAATATGACTTGAGCTGTGATCTCTGCTCTGATGAGTCTTAGGTGGTTCTGGTGTGGAAAAACACCTCATGCGCACTGTTAAGCATGGTGGAGGATCTGTCATATTGTGGGGGTGCTTTAGGGACCTCGGCATTGTGAACTCTTTGGAACGCCAGGAGGTTCTAGATTTAAATCTGGTGACCAAAACAATGGAACTGGGTGTTTGTTTGGCTTTCTAGTCCCAAATCCAGAAGAAAATCTGAGCATAAGAGACTTTAAATCAAATTAATTAGGTTCTGCTGCTACAGTAAAACTTTATTTGACTCACCCTCACCAAAGAATATAGAGGGCGCTCTGCACATCACCTGCTAACAGACGCCACCTTTGACTTTCCCGCTCAGGTGGAGACGATCGGCGACGCCTACATGGTCGCCTCCGGTCTGCCGAGGAGGAACGGGAACCGGCACGCGGTGGACATCTGCCGCATGGCGCTGGACATCTTGTCCTTCATGGGAACCTTCCAGCTCCGACATCTGCCCGGCATCCCTGTGTGGATACGCATCGGCATTCACTCAGGTGAACCACAACATCCCTGCCAGCATGTTTGTAGTTCAGGAATCTCGGTCTCCAGCTCCTTAACAGCCAACTGTCCTGTAGCTTTTAGATGCATCCCTGCTGCAACACTTCTGAATCAAACGACTATGGTGAACCGTTTGATTCAGGTGTTTTGGAGCAGGGATGCATCTAAAGGCTGCAGGACAGTAGCTCAAGGACTGGAGTTGGATGCTTTATGTCTTTTGTCAAGATAGACGAGCAAAAACATTAGATGATACTCTCCACAACTTCGGACTGACCCAGCATGTCAAACAACCAACACACAATAAAGGACACACTCTGGACTTAATTATCAGCAAAGGTTTAAATATTTCCAACATCTCTGTAATTAATATTGCATTATCTGACCATTTCTGTATTTTCTTTGAAAGTACCATGTCTGCTAAATTATTCAGCCACAGTAAGACCACTATAAAAAAGCGTTTTCTAGGGGACAGTTCAGTAGAAACCTTTAAACGTATTTATCCTTCCACCACATCCCCCGCATCTCCCAACTCAAACTCAGTAAATAAGCTGGTAGATAATTTCCTTGCGAAAATCTCAGACATCATGGATTCCATTGCTCCAACTAAAGTGAAAATAGTCTCAGGTAGAAAGAAGTCTCCGTGGACAAGTAATCCACTGGTACGTAGTGAAAAAAGAGAGTGTCGACGAGCCGAGAGAAAATGGCGGAAAACTTGACTCCAGGTTCACTGTGAGATCTACAAAGAGAGACTGAATAGATATTAGCTAACTATAAAAGATGCTAGGGAATCGTTCTGTTCTGAAATCATCAACAGAAACATTAATAATGCACGGACTCTGTTTGCAACAGTGGAAAGACTAACTAATCCTTTAGTGACAGTAGCCCCTGAACTAAACTCTACCAGGGCCTGCAATGAATTTGCAGCTTTTTCACTGAAAAGATTCTAACAATCAGACGGTCAATCTGTACCTCAATATCGAACCCACAACCAGTGCCATCCCCAATCAAAAACAATGTAGAGAAAATGTCTGAATTCCACGAATTAAACCAGAACAGCCTTGAAAAAAATCCTTATCCAACTAAGCTCCTCCTCCTGCTGTCTTGATATCCTACCCACAGCTTTTCTAAAGAAAGTTCTTCCTGTTATTGGTTCTGATCTTGTTCAAATAGTGAACTCATCACTGCTATCAGGTGTCTTCCCTCAGGCTTTAAAAACAGCAGTTATTAAACCACTGCTAAAGAAGAAAAATCTGGACAACACGTTAATGCAGAACTACAGGCCGATCTCTAATCTTCCATTCATCAGTAAGATTATTGAAAAAGCCGTGTTTCAGCAGTTAAATGGCTTCATAACAATGACAAACCGTTTCGATGTTTTTCAGTCTGGTTTCCGCGCTCACCACAGCACTGAGACTGTCCTCGTCAAAGTATTTAATGACATCCGCATAAATACAGACTGTGGAAGAACCACAGTGCTGGGTCGGACTCTCTGGTACACTACTTGGCTGGTTCGAGTCTTACCTAAAGAACAGGGACTTCTATGTTTCAATAGGAAACTTTTCATCAGAACGAACAGAAATCACATGTGGGGTGCCCCAGGGCTCCATCCTGGGGCCCCTCTTATTTAATATCTACATGCTCCCACTAGGCAGGATTATAGCAACCAATAACATTAGCTACCATAACTACGCAGATGACACTCAGCTCTACATTACAATGTCACCAGGTGACTCTGAACCTATTCAAACCCTAAATCAATGCATTGACCAAATCAATAGATGGATGTGCCATAACTTTCTCCAGCTGAATAGAAACAAAACTGAAGTGATTATTTTTGGACCTAAAGAGGAACGATCAAGAGTCAGTACACAGCTTCAGTTAATCCAGCTAGAATCTACTGATCAGGCCTGAAATCTAGGTGTAGTAATAGACTCAGACCTGAACCTCCAGGGTCACATAAAGGTCAATAACAAGGTCAGCGTTCTATCACCTGAAGAACATCTCTAGGATTAAAGGACTGATTTTGCAACAGGACCTAGAAAAACTCATCCATGCGTTTATCTTTAGTCGGATTGATTACTGCAACAGCGTCTTCACAGGTCTGCCTAAAAAGTCAATCAGACAGCTGCAGCTGATCCAGAACGCTGCTGCTCGTGTTCCTCACTAGAACCAGGAAAGTAGAGCACATCACCCCAGTTCTAAAGTCCTTACACTGGCTCCCTGTAGCTCAGAGAATAGACTTCTAAATACTTTTACTAGTTTATAAATCATTACATGGCTTAGCAACAAAATATGTTGAAGACCTGTTGTCATGGTACCAACCACCAAGACCACTCAGGTCCTCCAACTCTAGCCTACTAAACATCCCTAGACTCAGAACTAAACATGGAGAAGCAGCTTTCAGTTTCTATGCTCCCCTTATCTGGAACAAACTTCCTGACGAGTGTAGAGCTGCTGAAACTCTGAACTGCTTTAAATCGAGACTAAAAACCCATCTGTTTAGAATTGCCTTTGAGTAAATGCTTGATGTCATATGTATGAAATGTGTTCATGCTCTCTTGCTTTTTTTTAATCTTTCTCTTGCTTTATTGTGTATCATGTGTAATGTGTTTCTTTTACTTTTAATTTCCATTGTTTTTTTTGTTTTTTAAATCACCAAATCATGTAAAGCACCTTGAATTGCCCTGCTGTTGAAAGTGTGCTATACAAATAAAATTGCCTTGCCTTTACATTGGGGCAAAAAAGTATTTGGCAGACACCGATTATGCAAGTTGTCCCCCATGAAAAGATGAGAGGTGTGTAATCATCATAGTTACACTTTAAATGTAAGAGGATGTAAAAAAAAATCCAAGGAAATCTTATTGTATGAATTTTAAAGAATGTATTAGTATAATGGTGCAGAAAATAAGTATTTGGCCATCAAGAAAAGTTGCCCTCAATCCTTTGTTGTCAATGCCAGAGGTCAAAGGTCTCCTGTAGGTCTTCACCAGGTTCTCACACTGTAGCTGGTATTTTGGCCCATTCCTCCATGCAGATCTTCTCTAGAGCTGGGATGTTTTGGGACTTTCATCTCCCTCCACAGATTCTCTATAGGATTGAGGTCTGGAGACTGGCTAGGCCGCTCCAGAACCTTGAAATGCTTTTTACGTAGCCACTCGTTTGTTGCCTAGGCGATGTGTTTGGGATCATTGTCATGCTGGAAGATCCAGCCACGTTTCATCTTCAATGCTCTCACTGATGGAAGGAGGTTTTGGTCCAAAATCTCACCATCCATGGCCCCATTCATCCTTTCCTTCATACGGATCAGTCGTCCTGGACCCTTTGCAGAAAAGCAGCCCCACAGCATGATGCTTCCACCCCCATGCTTCACAGTGGGTATGGTGTTCTTGGGATGCAACTCAGCATTCTTCTCCTCCAAACACGGCGAATGCCATTAATACCAAAGAGTTCTGCTTTAGTCTCATCTGACCACATGACATTCTCCCAATCCTCCTTTGGATCATCCAGATGGTCTCTGGTAAACTTTAGACGGGCCTGGACATGTGCTGGCTTAAGCAGGGGGACCTTTGGAGAGCAGCAGGATTTTAATCCATGATGACGTAGTGTGTTACTAATAGTAACCTTTGTTACTGTGGTCCCAGCTCTCTTCAGGTCATTGACCAGTTGCCCCCATGTAGTTCTGGGCTGTTTCCTCACCGTTCTCTAGATCAAGTGTTCCCCACCAGGTGAGATCTAGCATGGAGCCCCAGGTAGAGGGAGATTGTTCTAATAATTGCTCTAACAGTTGACTTCTTCTCACCAAGGTGCTTGCCTATTGTAGATAGGCTCATCCCAGACTTATGCAGATGGACAATCTTGTCCCTGGTGTCCTTGGACATCTCTCTGGTCTTGGTCAAGGTGGAGGTTGAAGTCTGACTGTTTGAAGGTGTGGACAGGTGTCTTTTAAACAGAACAGAGTTCAAACAGTTACCATTAATACAGGTAACGAGTGGAGGATAAAGTGTAACTGAACCATTGACTGTATAAATAATGGACAGCGTTTCCGCACTCCTCCCCGTTTACCACAATGACCACGTTCATGGGGGAAATCATGGCGGATTTACAGACTCCTCCTCCTCCCCGGTTCTGACGCAGCATGTTCCTAAAAAGGGCATAAGGGCGGGATCTTCACTGTAGACTCTGCCCCGCTTGGTGTGTATTTCTGTCGTAATCCCGCCCATTCTGCTCCCGCGCCTTTAGCTCTGATGCTAAACCTGGCTAGCTAAGCTAAAGGCTAATCCGCTCATTGACTGCATGTATAGAGCTCCCGCTTCATTCTACTACAGCCATCTGTGCACCTCTGACGGCTCTCTTTTCCCCAATCTCATAAGGTAAGAACTCATAACTTAAAATAATTATTAAGATGTAGTGTTACTATAATTACTGTCGAACGAAATACAGCAATTTAAACTGAATTATCACAACGTGATATCGAAGACAATTGGATAAAGAGTCTCGAGACAGATTGCTGTCAAAATGTATGTAAAGCCGAGTGGATGATGTTTTTTAGCCTAGTCTAATCTGCAATATGTTCACATGTGTGTAACATTGACTGTATATATAGTGTAAAATAATAGTGTATATGAATGGATTAATACGGTAATAATTGTAATTTAATAATGATTTAAACTCTACTCCCCAGAAATGAATACAAATAAGGCCGCGGTCGACAATATCCTGATACAGCCGAGGGCTTGGAGTCAAGTCAGGAGCACGTTTTTCACCTTTATTGATGATTTATTTTTTTTATTCTTGAAAATAAAAGTTGTTAAAGATTGTGAAAGCCTTTCTGTTTCTCCCACAAACATATGCTTCATTATCAGAACAAATAATACTGATCCTCAGAGAGTTTGCATCTTTGAATTGATAATAGGTTAAGGTAAGGTTAATTAAACATTTCTATTAAACAACATAGGCGAACACCTTCATAAATGAATGGCTGCAGTTTACACGTTCCGTCTCCGCAGCAGAGTTCAAGAGGGGATTCTGTGCAATCAACCCAGAATCCTGCAGAATCCCTTTGACAGACTAGAGGAAGAATGATAAAAACACTCAACAATCTTCCCTTCATCTCTGCACGGAGCCCGGCAGGGGTCAGGTGCAGAAATCATTTTGAGGTTCATATGTACCCTCAGTTTATGTTTTATGTGTGCGCTGATTTGGGCATCATGCTGGACCTTTTCAGAGCTTTAAACTGAAAAAAGGCTATTATTCCTTTAACTTTTAAATAATACGACTAAGATCTCACTAGTGACCAGGTTTGTTTCAACTCCATGCACAACAAATATTTGTTTTTATACGGCTTTGAAGACAAACAGATTGAAAAATTTGTGGAAATGGTCCTAAAAGCGCTCAGTGTGTGTTCGTCTTGCCTCTGGGAAGCATGGAGCTGGTAGCGCAGCATAATTAAAACACCTTGCATTAAAGAGGATACTGAATATATGAACATTGCACTGGTGGATGCACTGTTTATAAAACAAACAACAAAGAACATCAGGTTTTTAAGTGGTGGGGACAAAACTGTAATTACCAAATATTATCGGGGACATGGTCCCGGCTACAATGACTCAAATATCTATACTTTCCTGCAGGACCCCAAATCCGTGCGCATGGTTTAATAAACTGAGGGTATGGAGGGATTATTACATCTGAAAAGTATTTTTGGACCTGACCCCGGCTGGGTTCCAGAGGTGAACTTTTTCCCCACAGAAAAATATGCAGAGAGAGTTATGGGTCTGAGAGGGCGGACAAGGTGCTGATGCTGCCACGGGGAAATAATAATCTCACCTGCTATGACTGGATAAGTCAAGTGAATTCTTATCTTTGATTTTAATCATCTTAATATATTTGATCTTATCTTAATTTTTTATATCAACACTAATTTTGTTTTTCACATTTTCTGTCAGTTTTTAAAGGGTAAAATTATAAGCAAGATGCCCTGCAGCCTGCATACACAAACCTGTCGTTATTTTCATGAATAAAAAGTAAAAAAATAAAAATAATATCCCCCCTCTGCTTTTTTCACAATCGCACACTGCATATCAGCAGCAAAATGTTATAGTGGTCAAACAGACGAGCGGGGGGGAAATTAAACTTACATTTTGTAATTACATGTAAAAACATGTTTTACTTAGGCTCACACATTATTCAATAGTCTAATATATCAAAGTGAAAAGCCTCAGACAGAAAGCGTTAGGTTGAGCTCAGCTCCACAGCCAGATAGCCTCTGCTAGCACCATGCGGCTGTGCAGCGAGCTATTAGCCTAGCCGATGGGCCAGGCAGCGACGTAAACGACCTGTCAATCAAAGTCCGGCCCTCATTAATTATGCAAGATTTATAACATTTATCCTACGTTAACCAGCCTGGTGCCTCTGGTTTTTTTTAACCCAGCGTAATCACAGGAGCAATATGTAGCTGTAGACAGTTTTAAAAAAATAGGCACCGGGCATTAAAGTTGTTTTTAACGTGTCTAAAGTGCAATGTATTCCAATAGGGGACTAGCGGCTATATGGCGCTACTACAGCAATGGCGCCCCCCAGTGTCGTAGTCAAAAAGCAGAGCAGCCAGCGGCCATTGAACTGAACCCTGTGAAAAATCATAACCCCGCCCCCAGACAACATTTGAAAATTCTACAAAGTGGGCGGTGCCAAGAAGAACAAAGGGGCGTGGCCAAGTGTGGAGGATGAGCGGAGGGGGGAACGTGGGGGTGTGTTCCGGAAGACAGTGACAGCTCGCTTAATCTGACACTGAAACATGGACAGTGACCAAAGCGACGTTGGCAGTTTTGCGACCGATCGTTTTGATCAAAGTTCATCTGTTTTGAACGTTAGCCTATGTTAGCATCACCACTCAGAGACCGGACTCCTCCTGTCTCCCTCTGCCTCAGCAGCACCGGCCTCGAGCGGCGCCCTGAGCCAGCGGATCTCCACCGTCGTCACCGGAGATAGAGGAGTAGAGGGAGGCTTTATGGAGCCCAGCGGCCGCGAGCCGTATCAGTTCGAGCCGCCGGCTTGGGGCGCTGAGTCAGCGCTGCCTGAGGCTGGCACTGCTGCTGAGGGAGAGAGAGACAGGATGGGTCCAGTCTCTGAGTGGTAATGCTAACATAGGCTAACGTTCAAAACAGTATGTTAGCTATGCTAACTAAGTGCTAATGTGATAATAATGGTAACCTGAAAAACGCAATCCAACTCCAAACTCGCCACGGGGGAATATGTCTGATAGTTTTATACCCAAACCAACGGGGCGTGTCTGAGACCACGGCTGTGACGTAGAGATGTACCGCTCTCCACCAATCACAAAATTCGAATGCAGTAGCCACCGTTCAACCCTAAGGGGGCAGCACTAAGACGTTTTAAGACCAAAAAGTGTAGAATTAAACAAGTTTACACGAAAATGTAACAAAATCCCCAAAAACTGAAAGACTGCATTGGTAATGACCCATTTATACAGTTTAGAAGCAAAAACAAGTTGTTTGGGGGTTTAGTTACTCTTTAACGAAGTAGTAACAGGTCTGTAGGCGGTTGTAGGTGCTAAATACTTATTTTCTGCACCATTATCCATCCATCCATTTTCTGTATCTATCTCCAGCTGTCATGGGGGCGAGAGGCGGGGTACACCCTGGACAGGTCGCCAGTCCATCGCAGGGCAACACAGAGACACACAACCTACCACACACACACTCATACCTAAGGGCAGTTTAGAGAAACCAATTCACCTAACGGTCGTATTTTTGGACTGTGGGAGGAAGCCGGAGTACCCGGAGAGTACCCACGCGTGTACAGGGAGAACACGCAAACTCCATGCAGAAAGACCCCAGGCTGGGATTTGAACCCAGGACCTTCTTGCCGCAAGGCAACTGCGCCACTGCTGCACCATTATACTAATAAATGAGTTAAAGATCATACAATGTGATTTCCTGGATTTTCTTTTCACATTGTCTCTTACAGTTGAAGTGTAGCTATGATGAAAACTACAGACCTCTCTCATCTTTGTAAGTGGGGACAACTTGCACAATCTGTGGCTGCCAAATACTTTTTTTTCACCCCACTGTAGCTCAGCTTCCTCCTTTAGTTTATAAGAACGGCTGTGTGTCCAGGTCCCTGTGCAGCAGGAGTCGTGGGGATGAAGATGCCCAGATACTGTTTATTTGGCGACACGGTCAACACGGCGTCGCGGATGGAGTCTTCAGGACAGCGTGAGCAGAGCAGACACTCGTACAGGCAGTTAATGAGAAAACTGATCTAAACTGACATTTCCTGCAGCAACTCCCTCCGTTCACGTTACTCCACATTAGTCTCTCACTGCAACTCGCTCTAGAGAAGTTACCGAAGCGACCAGAGAACCCGGTTAGGTTCATTTCACCCCATGTCTGTCTGGTCTCGTCCTCCAGCCCTGCGGATCCACGTCAGCGAACCCACTATCCACATCCTGCAGAGGACAGACTGCAAGTTCGAGTACGAGATCAGA
Source organism: Valencia hispanica (assembly GCA_963556495.2). Classification (NCBI taxonomy): domain Eukaryota; kingdom Metazoa; phylum Chordata; class Actinopteri; order Cyprinodontiformes; family Valenciidae; genus Valencia; species Valencia hispanica. The sequence goes on along the minus strand of OY747721.1, from coordinate 2,900,605 downwards.
GGAGAAACGTATCTGAAGGTAAATCTGGGAGTCTTCATCAGATGCGTTAAAGCAGTCGGTGCAGCTGGGAGTTTTCTGACTTAAATGGTTCAAGAAACCCGAACTGTGAGGAAAACATGTCTGCTTGGTGTTTTTCCCCAGGGTAAAGGTAAAGAGACCACCTACTGGTTGACAGGAGAGACTGGAGAGGACTACGACCTGCCTACTCCACCCACAACGTGAGCAAACCGACACACACAGAGGATGTAAAGCTTATACACCACTGTTAAAATGATTTCAAAAGCGGTTTCTGGATGTGTAGAAGGTGGAGAGCCTCTGTAGGCCTGCTGGGAAACCCTGGCTCTGGTGGATTCATGGAGAGAAGGGTTCAGGATGGTCAGAATCAGAAAAGGTCTCACTTTGCTCTCAATTTATAAATATAAACATATAAAGAGAAAGTCTTTTTTTAAATCAATATATATACACAACAGTTTTCTGGACTGTTGATCTGAGAAGCAGCCTGGGGGAAGAAACTGTCTCTGTAGCGCCACCTGAAGGTCTAAACAGTGTCCAGGGTGTGTTGGGTCGGCCACAACAAGGTCAGCCTTCTATCACCTGAAGAACATTTCTAGGATTAAAGGACTGATGTTGCAACAGGACCTAGAAAAACTCATCCATGTGTTTATCTTTAGTCGGATTGATTACTGCAACAGCGTCTTCACAGGTCTGCCTAAAAAGTCAATCAGACAGCTGCAGCTGATCCAGAACGCTGCTGCTCGTGTTCCTCACTAGAACCAGGAAAGTAGAGATGCTAGCTGCCCCTTTCCCGACCTTTGACCTGTACCTCCGTGTTTTAGAACAAGTCGACTTTGGTACAGATCTGGACCCTCTAGGAGAACACAGATACTGATGGTTAGCTATTGATGCGAATCGCTGATAAATGATGCTAAAGAAAGATTAAAAACTCCAAACCATTTTGTCCGCATGTCACCTCTGCTGCCAATATAAATAATTAATGGCTACACATGCCAGGAAGGACAGACCGAAAAGGCTCTTAGAAAAATTGGTTTTGCCAGGTTGAGCTGATCGGTGCATCTATATCCTGTCCCTCCACACTTTTCAGAGAGAACGTCCAGCGTCTGCAGCAGGATCTCGCCCACATGATCCTGACGTGTCTGGAGCGTCGAAGACTGGGCTCCGTGCGGAGGAGGAAGGTGTGTACAGGCGAGGAGGACGACGACGAAGGCCAGGGCTCAGAGGCGGAGTCCGATGGCGGCCACCCCGAGTATCTGCAGCTGGCCACCGTGGATAACACCCTCAGCACCTTCCTGTAGCAGCGCTGCGCAACCTGATCCAGAGTTTCAGCGTCGTCACGTTGCTCTATTCAAGCTAGAAATGAGCCTGAAGGAGGAACAAAGATAGTGGACTAATGTTTCCCCCCCCCCGAAATTGTTCCAAGACCTTAAGGCAGCTTTTAGCCACATCAGACACATTGTTTGAAGGTGACTTTACTGCTTGTGTACTTTTTTTATAAAGTGTTTAACATGTCCCTCCTGTTGAGGCTAAACTCCAGCTGTGTAGCTATGAGGTGCCGTTTGTAAAGTTACAGTAAAAAATTGAGGAAAAAAAAATAAAGGTTCATGTTTCAAAGTTATATTTGCATCCATGTTATTTTTTCCATTTATAAATGTCCGGTTTTTTTGTGTGTTTTTTTTACAAATTAAATATTTAGTTAGCAAGCTAAAACACGTAGCTTCGAACTATTTAGCTAGTGCTAATTAATTTGCCGACGAGCCTAAGTCGACTATCAAAATAAAAGCTGGGTCTGAACCAGGTGGTCACTGTTATTGTAAATCCATCGATAAATATCTGTATTGCCGTTAAAGTGGCTCATCCTACGTTTTAGGGTGAAATGCTGGGAGAAAAATAAGGATAAAGACGCGACTGTCAATCAATCTCGCCAGCAGTTTATATAGAAGTTTGCAACACTCGGCTTTTATTTTGGTAGTCCATTTCCGCTTATCGGCATGCAAATTTCCATATCAGCTAGTTAGAAGCTAAATATTTAGCTAGCCAGTTTAGCTTGCTAGCTAGTTAGCTTCAAACTAACTAGATATTTAGTTTGTAAACTGTGACATTTATAAATGAATAACATGGACACAACTATGACTTAAAAATGAACCCTCATTTTTTCCTCTTATGACGGGCTAAATAAGCTAAATTATTGGCGTTAACTTTTGACTGTGTAGTTTTACAAACATCTCAGATGTAGCGACTATTTTTCCACTGGTTTTGCACATTATTCTCTCTCCTGTACATCCAAGCAGCTTCAGTGATTGGATCATAACAGCCTTTCTTAGTCAGGCCGTTGAATCCATTTCTTTTTTTGGGAGTGGGGGAGGAAATGATTTAAAAAAAGCAAACATACATATTAAGCCAAATTAATGTTTATTTTTGTATACGACAGTGACAGACAGTAAATAATAATAATAATTAAAAAAAGAACAAACTTCCTGTTTTGTTGGAAGATGACGTGTTTTTCGGATCCTGATGAAACTCAGCTCCACCACATTAAAACACAGCGTCACTTAAAGCCTGTACAGATTTCATCAGAGGCGATACATTTCATGTGGCACATTGTTTAACAGACAGAAAATACATTACTGCTCTGTGGACAGCAGATGGAAGAAGGTCCAGCATCAGAGAGAGAGAAAGAGAAATGTCTTCCAGCCATTATAGCCCCACATATCTAATTGTTTTTTTTAATACAGAATATTAAAGATGCAACACTAGGTGGACACTTCTGCATCAGATGCTGCATGATGACAGAAACCATGTGTGCATCCAAAAGTAACAGGACATGCAAAGGGAGGCAGCTGCATCTCAATAAATGAGAATATCATCAAAAAGACGTTTTAGGAATTTGACTCAGATTCGTCACACAGTGATGCATTTAAAGTTTCTGTTCATTTGGATGATTCTCGCCCACAGCTGACGAAAACCCAAAAACTTTTATTTTCTCTAAAAATTACAAAAAGCTAAACAAGAGATTTTTAACACAGAAATGTGGTTCTAATGAACAGTAGCTCCACATTCTGCACAGAATCTGCTAGGGATGTAAGAAAATATTGATACACTGACATATTGTATTATTTTTTTTAGGATTTGAATGGAACCATTCATGATTAAAGTAATTTTTGTAGTAAAATTAAAAGTATAACTGGTAGTTTGTGGCTGTTTTCACCTTCTTGGTTCCAGTGGATCAACTAGATCTAGTAATAAAACTGGATGTGTCAAAGTATGAAACAGGTTGGAGTGTTTAGAATGATGGGACAGTTTTTCTACAGTTAAATTCAGTTTTAAAAATCACAATATATCGTCTCATGCCGCGTTTACACCGCCCAAAGCGTCAACGCCAAGAGCGGCAAGATTACATGTTAAGTCTAAGGGAGAGGCCGTCAGAGTCTCAACGGCGCTTTGGCCACTTCAACTTTTCACACTTTTGCCGCCCCTTTGCCCAGGGTGACCTTCAGGTTGTCTCGAGTTCTGCCAAACTTTTTCCTTCCACTCAACTTTCCATGAATAGGCTTGGCTACAGCACTGTGAACAGCCACCCTTCACCATGATTACATAGTCCACAGACTGGTAAGAACAGAACTTTTCTGTATTACAAACTATCTTTAGTTGGTCTAATGTAATATTCAGATTTTTTAGCAGAATTTTGAGTTTTCACTAACTGTAAGCTAAAACCAAAAACGAACACTTGAAACATATAACCACACCTTCTTTTAGAGTTTAATTACTGGAATAAATCAACGCTACGCTGACGTTCTAGTTTATTGAGATAGGGCAGCATAATCCACAGAAGAGGAAGAACATTCATGTAAACTAATCAGAAAACCTGACGGTTCTCGTCTCAAAGTAGAAAATAAGCAGAACTCCTCTAAAGACCACACCCATCCACACAGAAACGAAAACCATGAAAACATTTCATCGGAATAATGTACAGAAGTAACAAACCCTGGCTGTCAGAGTGTAAAATGATTCATTCAGCTATGAGCATGATGGTCAGTCTTCCTGCTTTACCTCAAGGCACAGAGTAACAAAGATGGCCGCATCTCTTGTCAGTCTGTCTGAAACCAACGATTAGGGACGCACCGATTGGAAAATTGGGGTGGATGTCGATACCAATATTGCTGTTATGGCCGATATTTACCAGTATTATATAGATTTTCCTACCCTTTTGAAACGCGCTGACGCTGCTTCTGTTGATCATTACTTTCACCATCACACGACCAACCCTCCCTCCCCCTCCTGAAACACAAACGGCAACAAGATGGAAATTAATAAATCGGCCCAGTTTTACTCATCAGACTGATACCGACTCGTAAAAAAACCCGACAGACTATTATCATCTACACATTCTTAAAGTTTAAATCAACTATTCTAACATTTACCGGGTTACGGCTCCTACAGATACTGGAGCTCTGCTTTTATTTTAACTACAAACACAAAGACGCGGTTTGAAGTCTTGATTGTCTCTAATTGGCTGTTCAGTCTGTGCAGCAGACATCCCATCATTTTGCTTCCAGCAGGTCAGAGCTTCCTGTAGTTTATTCAGTAGGTCAAGATGAAAATATACGTTTTGTTCAGTTCTCATCAACTCCGGCTGCTTTTTCACCCATTTTCATGTTTTATAAATGTAATATTGGTACTTCTGTTAAAGATGTGAGCTACAGCCTTAAAATAAATGGATGTTATGGAGGCTTGGTGACCTCAAGATGGCGCTCTTTGCTGCTGTTCTATTGCCATGACTCTGGAGGTTGGCGGTAAGAGAAATGAACTTGTTCAGCTTCCATTTAGCTTGTTTTTCCACTCTTCCATTATTGCCACGACTTTGGAAGACCAGCGTCTGCCCTGAACGGCATGTTCTCTCATCTTTCCCATTTTCAACAATGTTTCTATGATCAGATTTATACTGCAGGGAAACAAAGTTACGGAGTACTAATGGGACACTGGAAAAGTAAAGAAGTGCCTTTATTTTATAGGCTGCCAACGGTAATATTAGCACCGTAGATATCCAAGTAAGTAAGTAATCTTTCTACTTATACCAGTGATTTTATGTTAATACATTAAAATCTTTAATTAGTTTAAAGTTTTCCCCCCACATTTTTAGAGATGCTGTGTCTCCAGCAGAAGAACAGGAAATTAAGCCCCAGTCTTCATGCTAATTGATGCTAAATTCGTTTTTTTTCCGTTATCTTGTTTCCTTTTATAGATTCAACAACAGCAACTGAACTAAACAGTATTTAGGACAGGCAGCTGAAGACAAAGGGAATACAAATCCACGTGAATTGATGATCTGTCTGTTAGCTGTGGTCAGTTAAGGAAAAAAAAACAACAAAAATCTCTTTAAAGATGCCATAAAAGCAGAAAAAAGTGCCAAATTCATTAATAATAAACCTATTTATTAGGAAAAACTTCTCTGACAAACTGGAAGCAAAAATGAAGCTGAAGCATTCATAATGAATACAGAGGAGTCTACAGGTCTCTTGTCCTCTCTTTTAGCTCCCTAAGGTCTGCCTGACTCAACAGCAGCGGCGGCCTCTGGAGGGGCAGCAGCACCAGGGTACTCAGGTGTGTGATCAGCAGCTCCCCATCCCGATCCAAAATGTCTATTTCTACACAAAAACATCTAAAAAGACCCATAATGTCTCTTCTATAACCAGTTTGTTTTATTTACAAAATGAGATTGTTGTAGTTTAGTATTTAATCACTTGCACCTGTTGGCCACGCCCACTCACCGTTCCTCTAGTGGTTCTGACACGATGGAGCAGCGACTCGGTATCGTCAGCGTTAAAATAAAAAGGTGAATGTAACCTCAGGTAAACAGAAAGTTGTTCACATTTTTTTCTTATTTATGGAACAAGAAGCCAAACATGGAGTCAGGATGGAAGCGCAGAGCAGAGCCGGTGGCTCCAGAACGTCTGATTCCTCCGTTTCTACGCCGGGAAGGAACCGAGTGGGTGTACTTACTTTTCTGTCGGCCTGAATGTTGCATGAATAAAAATAGGGCAGTGCTGCCTCCATCACTGTTAGGGGCGATGATAAGTGACAGACGGACATGTCATGATCCAGATGCTGATTCACGCCGTCAGTCAGTCACAGCCTCTCAGCGGGTCACAGAGGTCCAACCCCGTCCCCTCAGGGTTCTGACCCGTGGTTCGGCCCGCTGTGACATCAATCTTTGGTTATGGTTTACTAAGCTCCACTGCTGCCCTCCGCCGCTCTACGTAAAATGACACAGAGCGATCATTTGATGCTACGGCGGAGCAGGACGTTTCTAAAAAAATAAATTAAAAAAATCAGGGTTTCTGATGGCGGCCTGTCGAGGAAGGGAAGGGGGCGGAGTCTTCTACGGCGTCCTGTTTTTACATGCGGGACCCGTGGATCTGGAAAAGCTGTAAAAACAAAGCAGAGAGAGAGAAAAATAATCAGGCTCCGTTACAGTGACGTGGTTACCACGGTGATGGGACAGAATCACCTGGTCCGATTTGAGCTGTGGCTGCAGTGACTGAGCTGATGATGATGATGGATGTGATGAAGGGCATGAAGGTCAATGACTAAACTATCAACGACTCATGACGCGTCGCTGCTCTGACGCTGCAGAGAAACGGCAGGGAGGCATCATGGCTGCAGGTTTTCCTCCACATCCGTATTAAGCCACGCCCACCCCGAAATAAAACATAAAAATATCTGAGTCTGACTACAGATGTTCTGGTTCTGGTGTCAGAGGTTCTATAGAGAACAACCAGCATTATGGAGACCCAAAAACCCAGCAGCAGGTCAGGGAGGAGGTTCTGGTCCGGTTTAAAGCAGGTTCTACAGGGAGGAGGTTCTGGTCCGGTTTAAAGCAGGTTCTGGTCCGGTTTAAAGCAGGTTCTACAGGGAGGAGGTTCTGGTCCGGTTTAAAGCAGGTTCTACAGGGAGGCGGTTCTGGTCCGGTTTAAAGCAAGATCAGGTTCAACAGGGGGGAGGTTCTGATCCGGTTTAAAGCAGGTTCTACAGGGAGGAGGTTCTGGTCCGGTTTAAAGCAGGGTCAGGTTCTACAGGGAGGAGGTTCTGGTCCGGTTTAAAGCAGGTTCTACAGGGAGGAGGTTCTGATCCGGTTTAAAGCAGGTTCTACAGGGAGGAGGTTCTGATCCGGTTTAAAGCAGGTTCTACAGGGAGGAGGTTCTGATCCGGTTTAAAGCAGGTTCTACAGGGAGGAGGTTCTGATCCGGTTTAAAGCAGGTTCTACAGGGAGGAGGTTCTGATCCGGTTTAAAGCAGGTTCTACAGGGAGGAGGTTCTGATCCGGTTTAAAGCAGGTTCTACAGGGAGGAGGTTCTGATCCGGTTTAAAGCAGGTTCTACAGGGAGGAGGTTCTGATCCGGTTTAAAGCAGGGTCAGGTACGTTTGGTTAACCATCTTCTGTTTGTCGTTTTAGGCTTTAGTTCACCCCGAAGTTACACCCATCTCCTTTCTTTTGTCTTGTAAATAATAATATTTATAAATAAATCCCTCATAAAGTGCAAAAATATAATGTGTGGTTGCTTGAGGTCTGCTTTTTACATGTTAGGATCTGACCAATATCGGTATCATGAATGTCGGGAAAAGAGCTGGTTGTGGCACAATCTGTCGATATAATTTACGAACTGCTAAAATGTAAATAAATAGTCTTTGCGTTTGATTAATAATTCCTAATGTTAGATTCTACTAAACATCGTCTCAAATTCACGTAATGTGGCACTACACAAATAAAAACAGATGTAATTAGATTGATTTAGTAATATTTAAGCACACACCTTACCTTGATAAGTTATCTACACATAGATAGTTGATTTGGCACATATGATCTAGATTAGTAGTTCACAAAGTTGGGGTCGGCCCCCAAACTTGGGTGTATGCATTTTTCAAATGAGAGTAAAAAATTGAAAAAATAAAAACAGGTCTTGGATTACTAAAAGAAACATATATTGGTCAATAAAATGGCTTCTGATGCTGATTGTGTTGCCATTGTAGCACTTTTTTTAACCGACTCAGCAAAAACACAAGAGTCGGAGTCGTGGGTCAGAAGCTGAAAAGTTTGGGAACTGCTGATCTAGATCAGGGGTGTCAAACTCCAGTCCTACACAACTGAACCAAATGGTGAAATTGCCTCCTCAGCAGGGAGTTAGTTGGGTTCTACGGGATCCTGCTGATGACCTAATTATTTGATTCAGGTGCGTTGAAACGGAGACACGTCTAAACGTTGTGGGACGCCCGGGCCCTTGAGGACTGGAGTTTGACACACATGATCTAGATGTCCTGACTCCAGAAGCTTGACAATCTTCTCACGGCTGCGGTCATCCCTGTTGCTAGTGCATTTTTTTCCCTTCCACTCAACTTTCTATGAATAATGCTTAGAACACAGCTCTCTGCTTCTTTAGCAGCGACCTTTTGTGTCTTCCCCTCCTTGTGAAGTGTGTCAGTAAGTGACATGATTATGGTGCCCCTGACCCAGACTGAGACAATCTACAGCAGAGGTGTCAAACTCATTTTTGGGCCACATTAAGATCACGAATGTCCTTAAAGGGCCGGTTGCGGCAGAAAGTATTGGCAAAACTATCTTTAACAAACTGTTAAGATGTTCTTCTTAAAAAGAAATAATAATGAACATGTTTTCACAACAATGTGATTTAGGACTATTCAAATAAACCCTGATTTTATTTGGCTGATAAAACGGTATTTAGGAACACATAAATAGAGCTTAGAGGTTCCATTTATGTGGTCCTATCGAGTTCAAAGGGCCACGTAAATGGCTATGGTGGGCCGGATTTGTTTTTACAATATTCTAATTTTCTAAGATGTTGAATGTTGTTTTTTTTTTTCTTCTCTGTAGCCAGAATAAATAAAGGCTGGAAACATTTCGCTCTCTACGTGTGTGTGCTGGAGCTTCACTTTCTCATTTTTGAAGCTGCACTTAGAAATATTTAACCCGTATTAGCGCACCGTCGTGTCTTAGCTGATCGTCATTTGTTTTGCAGCGTGATTATTGCAATAAGCTCAGTTTGAGCTTAGCGTCATGAAACTCCCGGTGTTTCTCCAGACGTACGAACACACAAAACACAATAGTCATCTAGCAGATCTAGATCTACACATCCTCTGCACGGTTCCTCACCCATTCCTGCCTCCCTTGGGAACAAAGAAACATGACTCCCTCATTCTCTAAGCCACTCATTCGCTGTGGTTTCTCTCCCTCCCTCTTCTTCTTCTTCCTCCTCTTCCTCCTTGGCTGCTTCCTCCTCCTGCGTCTCTGGGGGCTTGATTCAGCATGAGGGAAGGAAGAGGGAACACAAAGGAGAGAAAGGAAGGAAAAAAACGAGACAAAAAAAAAAAATAATAATGTAAGCGCTGATGAGAAAGGGTGCAGTGGGACGCTGAGAGATAAATACAGGAAGATACGCATCAATACATTCATGTGAGAGAGAAACAGAGCTGATGGTCTATGGAAGCTGTGAGAATGACATTTTGAGGCGAGTTACATTTGCGGCATGGCGCAGGATCAAAGCACGCTCTCATCCACTCCAGCTGGAGGAGAAGGCCGCCTACTCTCTCTCATGCATCCATCCATCCGTCGCTACAACACAAACAGAACCTCCATCAGCCGCTCAAGAGCCTCCCCTTTAATCTGTCACCTTGGTTTTGTGGCTCTGCTCGGTTCCCAGGCCCGACCCGGGCGTGTGGAGCTCCTTCGATACGACGCACAGGAACTCGGCCTGGTCCTCTGTCCCGTAGCTGTACGACGAGCCGATGTTCACCATCTGGAGGAGGAGCGAGGCGCACAGAGGACGGAGACAAGACGCAGAGGGTTAAGAGTTGGTTGGTTGGTGGGGCAAAGAAAACACAGGCAGGGAAAAGATCCTGTTCAAAGAGCTAGAAACTGTTGGTGCTCATGCGAGGTTGAGTTTTAGGGAAGGAAAAGGGAATCGAGATGAAAGCAGCAGTGGGCTCAGCGAGAAGCACCGTCACGGTTCTGGTTGCAGCAGCGCGGCATGCAGTGGAGCTGGGAGGCCAAGCAGCAGCGACAGGACAGAGAAAGAGTTTTGGACCTACAGCTGATCTATCTCAGAGCTAACAGGGGTGGGAGGGGGGTCACCATATGTTGTTTTTGTTGTGATGGCGATATAAAAAGCTTTCACAGCTTAATTTAGTCTGTTTTAGGTAACTGTATGGCTCTGATTGGAGGCCACAGCAGTCAATACTCCTCCTAAAACCATAAAAAAGGTACAACTAATCACTAAATTGATACCAGTAACTGTGTTAAATCATTTTTATTTAATTTTTAGTTTTCCCTTTTTTACTATGTTCTACAACTTAAAAAAGTTGAACGTATAGAACTGACTGGATAAAAATAAAATAAAAATAGTACAAGCAGACGTAGCCAGAGTAGAAAAGAATAGAACCACTTGAAAACAGTCAGTGTTAATGTTTAGAAATGCTTAAATAATACTTTGCCCATATTGGAGAATAAAACATGCTAAAATCACTTTGGGGTTAATCTGATATTTTGACAGCCTAGTCTCCCAGCTGTACTTGAATGCAGCATGGGCAGCTGTTGGGAAAATCCCTTCTTAAGGAGTTTGGGCTGATTGGATGCTGATTGACATTGTTTCAGGCGAGTCATTCAGATCAGTGCAGAGCAGAGCGTGTTATGGACCTTATTGCTGTTGAAAGATGCGTTCACTGAAAAAGTTCTGGTTCGGTCCATCTTTCTTTTTCAACTGTAGCTGCATGAGAAATCATTAATGTTCCCAAATAGAGTTTAGTGATGGGTGGGAGTCCTTTCATTACATAATTACATCCCTAGACAATACTGTCAGTTTTTGGGGTTCTCAGATAACATTAACTGGAATTTTTTTTGTTTTGACATTAAATCAGATTTTCACGATAACCATAAATGATACGATAAATGCCCACGACTAATGTCTATCATGTAAAAAAATGCGGGTATCAGCTGCTTTTCTCTCTTCTTACAGAAAGCCAAGTGAAGCAATCCACACCAAACTGATGCAAAGTTGGCTGCTAATAATGACAAGAAGTTGAGGAACGGTTTTCAGTTTCCAGTGAAACCACATTTAGGTAGTGAGCGAGTGGCAGCCCAGTCGTCACATAACTGTGTACTTATGGCAAGCTATTTGTGTATTTATTAAATATGCTGAATATCAGCTAATTTATGCCAGCTATTTACAACCTATATTTAATAACTGCTGTTAAATTTGCCATCATTCCCACCAGACTATTAACAGCGGCACCTATTGCTCTAACACCATCACAAACAGGGGAATGACCGTTTAATATTTTATAACCAATTTCTTGTCATATTATCCCAAGAATAAAAAGCTTTACCATCAGACTACCTGTAGTTAAACCTCACTCTGACTTACAGGCGCAACCCTCAGTTACTGAGTCATAAGATTTTAGTTTAAGAAGTGCAGAGAGCAGGGCTGAGGTTAGGGGACCAGACCAAGGGTCAAAAGTGAAGAGGTCAGCAGCAGCGTGAGTCCAACCCACAGTCCAGAGCAGTCCGGTGCGGGGCTTTCTGCAGGTGCGCACGCTGACCTGCTCAAACTTCCAGCCGTCCGACATGGTGGAGACCATCTGGGTTAGCTCCTCCTCCTGGCACTGCAGCACCCGGTAGACGTGCTTGGGGGGTACCTGCTGGAGGAGGGGGACATTGATTAGATAAAGAAACATAGCAGATTTTAGTCATTTTACAGCCCATAACTAAAACTAGGGCTGGGCGATAAATCGATTTTATCGATTAATCACATTTTCTGTTTATGAAGATTTCATTTTTGGATAAAATCGAGAAAATTGGAAAAAAAATTCACCAATGCACTACAAGGGTTTCAGTAGTTCAAAGTGATGTGAATGTCTTTGACTTTGAATTCAGGTGAACTCCCAGTAAGGATGCTTAGAATAAAAGCAAGTTTTAAAGATATTTTCTGTCATTTTAAGTTTCTTTTCAGGAATAGAAAGAGAAAAAAATTAAATCAATAAAAAATAATAATAATTGAAAATCGGTTTTGGCATCGCACAAATCGTAGATTTTATTTTAAAGCTATATCGCCCAGGCCTAACTAAAACTATGAACCTGCTGGTCAAACAAAGCTGAGCTCATGAGCGGCCATCAAACACGGATCATATAAAGCGACCAGAAGCTAAAAATCCTTCAATTGTCATATTTTGCATCATATTTATCCTGAGGCAGAGCAGAGCAGCGAGTCGGGGACAGAGGAAGTGGGCGCATGTTTCAGAGGCGTTATGTAAGACTGAGTAAGAAAAGCAAAGCGGCTCCTGAAGAAAAGGTTCTTTGTACCGTGCCGTGAAAAACTAACGTTATATAACCGTAAATATTCAGGAGCCATTCATGACTAACTGTGATGGTCAGGAGATGTGATACAGGTGGAGTTTACCAAATATTAATCACACAGTTTTATAACAGGGATGCACCGATATGAAGATTTGGGCCGATAACCGATATCTACTAATATTTACGCTCTCGACGCTGAAACAACCTCACCACTGACGTTGCTTCTCTGCTCCGGTGAAACGCCCCACAGCCCTGCATCACTATCACATGACCAAACAAATACCACAAGACCAGCCCCTTCCCGAAACACAAACGTCATCAAGATGGAAATAAACGGGTTCGACAGTTTTACTTCACAGACCGATACCAATATGTTAATGCCGATATATCGTGGATCCGTATGTTACAATATTAAAATATTAACCTTGAACCTCCTTGAAGAGATTTGGGGCTCTTATTATCGTGGAGCTGCACAGATAATCAAACAATGAATCCTGAAACTGGCCCGAGGAATCTTCTCACAGTATCTGGACTAAATGCATATTCCTTAAAGAGCAGTTTGTGAATTTTACCATTGTTTTGTTTGACAAAAAAAAAGAAGTTATATAATCCTTTGATTGGGGTTTATAGACTCAGTTTAAAAACCAAATTTCCAGTTGAGCCAGAATTTGTAGTCATTTAAAGACCAAGCAGCTATTAAAAGGACTGGTTTTTTTTTAAACCGAAGGAGTTTGCATTTAGTCAGTGACTCAAAAAGCAAAACAGTGATCCGGGTTTGATTTAGAAAATTAAAGATAAAATGTCTTAATTTAATATAAAACTATGTGAAAACCTTGCATCTACTAAGCATTTTTTTTTTTACTTTTGGTTCTTTAGAAAATAGAAAAAGAAAAAATGTGTGGAAAATCAAACCCTTTAATCAAACCTCGAAAATAATAAAAGCAAACTCCAGATTTTTCTAGACTGTACAGGAACCCAGTTTGTACCTAAACATAGGGCATCTGCATTAGCGATAGATAGCATGATGAATGCTTTTATTGAGAAAAGATAAGGAACGATTATGTGCCAATAGTTCAGCAGAAACTCAAGTGGTTATTGAACATTATTTTATCTGTTCTGATCTTTACACACCAATCTAAAAAGCTGATATTAGATGTTTGTTTAGTCATTTATCTGCTCTACTAGCTAGCCTGCAGCCAGCTGTAGTGTTGTGCATGGGTGGGACTAGTGGTGGGCGATATAAAAGGTATAAGGTCAAAATCATATAAATTTAGCCAAAGGTAGAGATTTTGACTAGACAGGCCTACCGCAATCATTTTGATGATGTCATCAGGGAGGATAAATACTTAAGTTTAGTGTTCCTCTTTACAGTACATATTGCTAGTTTGAAATGTGTTGTTTTTCATTTAACAGAAAAAATTAAACCCTGTTGAACTTGAAGCACTTAAATTCAAATATGTGTATCTTTATTTTTGTGCGATATTCAATTTAAAAATAAGTAACCAGGAAAGCGGACAATTTTGAACTTTGTGTATAAAAAACACACAAAAGAAAAACACACAAAGACATTTAGCTTTTGATTTATTTAAAATATCTTCTTCTTTATGTTTTGGGAATTTTTGTGTTGCATTTTTTTTATGCATTTTGCAAGATACATGTTCTTTAAATGGCATTCTACACTTTTTTGAAGTTGTTCTGCTGCAATGCATCTGGGAAGCGAGAATGTTCATTAACTGTCATTTTGACATATATAGAAAAAAGAAAAGAATAAATCGTAATAGATATCGTTTCTGCACATGTTTTAGATTATATCACAATATAGATTTGAGGCCATATCGCCCAGGCCTAGGAGGGACCATGAGTGGCGATCCTTCAGCTCATGTCTAGTTGATTCCTCATCTGTGTAGAAACACCAGTTGTTCTGGGGTATCTCGAGACACCTTTTTATGGTTGAATGATTTATATATTAGAGCTAAAAGGCTGAACATGAAACCTGTTCTTCTCACCATGATCGAGGAGGTGGACTGGAATGAAAAGGAGTGAAAAAGCTGAAAATGTCCAATAAAGAAAATGTAAATTAGCTTCAGAGAGCTGGAGACTTCTTCCTCAAGAATACGTTAAATATTAGAAGAAAATCTGGATCCTTAAGAGCTAAAATGTGTGGAAATATGCTGGGGGGACTCACATCTTTTGCACTATTCAGTAACTTGAGAATGTGTTGTGAAGTTACCTGTGTGGCTTTTGAGTCCCTCTCTATGATCCTCTCCTTTATCAGCTTGATCAGCGGGGTGATGTTGTAGAACTCGGCCTCCTCTAGGACACCTTGAAAGCAGAAAAAAAAAAACCTCACGTCCATTTACATTATATTAGAAACAGATTATATGTCTCTGCATAATATTACACAAACTATAAGCTCATTACTGTTATTTCTGTCATTTATCCCGAATCTGGTTGTTTGTTTATGATATAAGCATGCTCCTAAATATTTATATACTGCATCAGGTAGCAACCTGAGGTAGGAGCTATGGTCTTCAGATCATCTACATCTTGTCCAATTAAAGACATTTTAGAGTACCATTACATTCAACCTTGTTGTCATGATATATTACGTTTCTGCTAAGGCATCCATTGACCTGCAGAAGACCAACATGCATATAAACCTGCTTAAAAATGACGGTGTAGATTTTACATTTACAAGGCCCAGCAGGGCTGAACGATATCAGAAAACGGGCAATAGAGACTCCCCACACTGTGAGCTTTAGAATTCTGATCATTAAAAATATTAATCCAGTGAGGCCATCGAGTGCCACGGTGGTCAGTCCAATAGGCCAGAAATACTACTGACATGCCGAATTGCCATGCATGACACTTTAAATACAATGTAGGTCAACCAGATGTGCAGTTCTTTCCGTTTGCAGCATCGCCCACACTGACGTTACAATTCAATAAATTGTGTTGCAATGCAAATCCCTGCATGTTTCCATTTGCTACACAAGACAGCAAAGCAGCAATGATCATAGCACACATTCTTACTGTCCTGCTTCTGCGTCATACATCCTGCTGGGATACAGTCAGGTTAACTCAGCTTAGTTCTGCAGCCTTTTCTGCTTCTTCTCTTCTTTCCAAAATTGACAACACTGTTCCACTCTATAGATTAACTGAAGTGAGTGCATTATAGTGCTTTTATTAAGATACATATTTATAGTCTTAAGTCAATTACCCCACACCCTTAATACATCTGAAAGGAGTAAAAAGATGAGACCTTCCTCGGCGAGCTCCTTGTTGTAAACCAGTTTGCCGTGCCGCAAGTAGTTGAGGATGGGACCAAAGTAGGTGGGGTCTCTGTCGATTACATAGGCTCCAGTCTCATCCTGCAACAGAGAAAGAGACAGAAAAACAACATTTTACACTGTTACTGCATCAGATGGATGGAAGGCTTGATGGAGGAACGGTTAAATGAACTGATGGATGAAGCGACAGATGGACGGTTTGATGTAGGAACGGATGGATGGTTGGTTGGTTGGATGGAGGGATGACGGATGGATGGAAGGTTTAATGAATGGATGACGGATGGATGGATGACGGATGGAAGGCTTGATGGAGGAACGGTTAAATGAACTGATGGATGAAGCGACAGACAGACAGTTTAATGTAGGAACGGATGGATGGTTGGTTTGTTGGATGGATGGACGGAAGGTTTAATGGATGGATGGACGAAAACGTTTAATGAATGGATGATGGATGGACAGAAGGTTTAATGGATGGATGGACGATGGTTGGACAGAAGGTTTAATGGATGGATGGACGAAAACGTTTAATGAATGGATGATGGATGAATGGAAGGTTTAATGGATGGATGATAGATGGACGGAAGGTTTAATGGATGGACGAACTGCTCCAAGCTGTTCCAGAGAACTCCCTCCTCTCTCAGACTAAGGGATCTTCTCCTGTTTTCCTCTCTAATGGCTTCCTGAGATCATCAGCCTCCATCTTTACCTGGGAGCGTTGGCCAGCTGGAGGAGAACGTTTCCAGTTACAGACGTCGTAATGGCTGCACTGCAACATCGAAGGGTTCTGCCGGTATCTCCACCTTAGCGGAGCTACAACTCCTGGTGGTCACCTGAAAACTTTGCCCTCACACATGCATCAACATTCTGAATATCAAAATCAATCTCTAGGCTACTTTATCTTTGTTTTGCCGTTTTATCCAGTAACCTTCAAAACTAAACGAAGAAAAAGGGACTGAAGTTACTATTCAGCCTCCACTGCCACAGCGTATTGACAGAAGGCTGTAGGAAGCACATTCATATTTTTCTCCTCTATATTTAGACCAGAAGGAGCGAGAAGATGTTCAGCTCCTCTCCTCATGTGACCGAATCTTTCAGCGGCAAAGAAACGCAGGCAGATAAAAACTTTGGCCTCAAGCTGCTAAGAAACATCCCTGTTTATAGAGTGTTGCATAACCCGGAATAATGAACGCACCCCGACAGGTTTCCTTTTAGTTACACACCAATCTGGTCAAAACAGGCACCATGTTTGGAGAGACACTGGAGGCGGAGTTGTCTTTTAAACACAGAGGGTGTTCGGGCAGCGTGAGTCGACCTGGTGAAGAGCTGCTGCCGAAATGGAACAAAGCAGTATTTTAAATGAGAGAAAAACTCGATCAACACCAACATCAGAAACGCTTAAACTGCAGTAAACTCTAAATCACGTCCATTTTGTTGATGTCGTACGTCCGCTGCTTTTAGGAAATAAAATCTCGAATCTCGGTTTTCCTGAACAGGTCCAGTTGCAATCATTTTCACAGTGAAGGAAAGACTGTTATCGGTTTTAACAACATTCACATCAAAAATGGAGACTGAATTGGCTGCTGCAGCTCCTGTTGGTCTGTGTCATGTGACCTGCTCTGACAGACGTCTGTGTAGGAAAGGGATCTATAGAGAGCAGCTGAAACACCCGTCATTGAAGTTTACGACCTTCAAAGCAGAGTGCAAGATAACGAGAAGATTTACTTTTTCTGTACGCTTTGTTGACTGAACAAAAACAGAAACGTTTGATGAGCCAAATTATCAACAAGTCATATAAAAACAGAGAGGAGACACGTTAGCGTTAGTCTAGCACAGCATGAAGTCATGTTTGGTAGGATCAAGATGGGGGTATATTGGAGACTAGGGATGTGTATTGCATGGGTGGTTCTAGACAGGGGCCAACTGGGGATCCTGGCCCCTCTTATGGCCCCAGTTTTTTAAAGATGATTTAGGAGAGAAACCATAACTAAATTTTCTCTTGGACCGATTTCATTTCTTACCTTTAAAGTTTTATTTCAACAATGAGTTAATAATTGATGTGTTGAACTTTTAGCTTCAGCCATGTTGAGTTTCATCGCTGAATCAGGAGCCACAAGAGTCTCTTTGGCTCATTTTATATATAAACTCAGCAAAAAAAGAAACGTCCCTTTTTCAGGACTGTGTATTTTAACAATAATGTTGTAAAAATCCAAATAACTTTACAGATCTTCATTGTAAAGGGTTTAAACAATGTTTTCCATGCATGTTCAACTAACCATAATCAATTAATTAACATGCACCTGTGGAATGGTCGTTAAGACCTTAACAACTTACAGAAAGTAGGCATTTAACGTCACAGTTCTAAAAACGCAGGACACTAAAGAGACTTGTGTAGCGACTGTGAAAAACAGCCAAAGAAAGATGCCCAGGGTCCCTGCTCATCTGCGTGAACGTGCATTAGGCATGCTGCGGGGAGGCATGAGGACTGCTGATGTGGCTAATGTCCGCACTGTGAGACGCCTAAGACAGCGCTACAGGGAGACAGGAAGGACAGCTGATCATCCTCGCAGTGGAAGACCACGTGTAACAACACCTGCACAGGATCGGTACATCCGAATATCACACCTGCGTGACAGGTACAGGATGGCCACAACAACTGCCCGAGTCACACCAGGAACACACAATCCCTCCATCAGTGCTCAGACTGTCCGCAATAGGCTGAGAGAGGCTGGACTGAGGGCTTGTAGGCCTGTTGTAAGGCAGGTCCTTACCAGACATCACCAGCAACAACGCCGCCTATGGGCACAAACCCACCTTCGCTGGACCAGACAGGAGTGGCAAAAAGTGCTCTTCACTGATGAGTTTTGTCTCACCAGGGGTGATGGACGGATTCGTGTTTATCGTGGAAGGAATGAGCGTTACACCGAGGCCTGTACCCTGGAGCGGGATGGATTTGGAGGTGGGGGGTCCGTCATGGTCTGGGGCGGTATATCACATCACCATCGGACTGAGCTTGTTGTCATTGCAGGCGATCTCAATGCCTTGCGGTACAGGGAAGACATCCTCCTCCCTCATGTGGTACCCTTTATGCATGCTCATCCGGACATGATCCTCCAGCAGGACAATGCCACCAGCCATACTGCTCGTTCTGTGCGTGAGTTTCTGCATGACAGCAATGTCAGTGTTCTGCCATGGCCAGCGAAGAGCCCGGATCTCAATCCCATTGAGCACGTCTGGGACCTGTTGGATCGCAGGGTGAGGGCTAGGGCCATTCCCCCCAGAAATGTCCAGGAACTTGCAAGTGCCTTGGTATAAGAGTGGGGTAACATCTCACAGCAAGAACTGACAAATCTGGTCCAGTCCATGAGGAGGAGATGCTCTGTAGTACTTCAAGCAGCTGGTGGCCACACCAGATACTGACTGGTACTTTTGATTTTGAGCCTCCCTTCATTCAAGGACACATTATTCTATTTCTGTTAGTCACATGTCTGTGAAACATTTTTAGTTTATGTCTTATGGTGTCGACTCTTTTACTGTTCATACAAATATTTACACACATTAAGTTTACTGAAAGTAAAAACTGTTAAAAGTCAGAGGACCTTTCTTTTTTTGCTGAATATATATATATATATATATATATATATATATATATATATATATATATATATATATATATATATATATATATATATATATATATATATATATATCCCCTTCTGGTTTGGGCAGTTTGGAGAAATGTTTATGTTTTTCAAAAATGAACAAAGACGTTTTTCTAAGAATCTGCTTTCTTTGTTCATGTTGATTCAGAAACGATTTTCCATCCCTGTCTGCAGGCTGATGGGACCAAAACGACTTCAATCCACCAACAGGACAGACGCAGCGGAGGCGGAGCTACAAACATTTGTTTAGGGAAATAATACAAGACGCCACGACGGTACAATGAAGCCGTTTTACATTTCCAGCTTTAATCCGATGACAAGAATTTACCTGGAAAAGCAGGTCATCATTTAAAAATATTGTAAGGAGCGTCAGAATGAGATGGATTCTGGTCAGTTTATTCTGCGGTTTAAGACAGCAGTTATCATTTGAGAGTCCAGTCACAGAAACCTTGTGGAGGTCAGTAACCGTTTTGTTGTGATGCAGAAGCAGAAGGTGCACACCGCTCAGACTCCCTGAGAACACAAATAGCATTGAGACAGTCCAGCGACAGGAGCAAACTGTGCACCAGTGTGACTTTCTGATTAGAGGAAGGCTTAATTAGTCCTCTGTGGATCACAGACGGTCGTCCTGAGCCACCGGCTCAGACACATTTGATTAAGGAGGCCACCGAGCAGCTCCTTCCTGAGAAACAACACACACAGACTCTGTTGTTTGCATTCATTTAAAACAATGAAATGACAGCGCCTAAATGTTGTGGAGTCTTGTAAGTTATTTTCTGCCGTTTAATTATTTTTTTTATGCTGTATTTGACAGGAAACATGTTGCACAATGAATCAGCGCAAAAATATCTTTTATTTTGAAGATAAAAACAGACAGATGTATTTTTAGAGCAGTATTTCTGTTTGTGGGGCTCTAACTATACGGTGACAGATTTACAGACAAAAAGACATTTTAATACTTTATTTTTAATGTAATTATCATAAAACATCAGGAGAGAATATTTCAATGTCCAATCTATCCGTCCTTAATGCAGACTGCTCTCTCTATGGGGAAATAATCGCTGCACAGAGAGCAGCGGAAACACCAGCCATTAAATCTTATGACGTTCAAAGCAGGAGTTCCTTGTTTTGCCTGAACATGACTGAGTGCACTATGATCTAGAGATATAAGATAAGATAAGAGATAATTTAATAATCCCCGTGGGGAAATTAAGTTTCAGTACAACCAATCCAAGATCATACAAACAATTACAAACATTAACACAATACAGGATTTGGAAGACCGCGGTAGCAGCCGGCTTTACCAGCGCCCCTTTTAGCAGATAGAAATGATTCACAATAGGTAGGGGGGGTGAACAGGAAAAAAAAAAAGGCAACTCAGCCCCCTACAGGGAGCCGAGCCGAGGTGCTGAAAAAAACCACGGCAAAAACATAGAAGCACATGTATCGGTCATAACATATGAGAACACACATGGGACGGGGGGGATTCGGGAACCCTCCGTACAGAGAAACCGGTCGCGGCCATCCAAAGCACGCGCCCATCATTTCGCTGTCCGAAGAGTGGGCAGGAGTCTTAGGGTACCGCGAGCATGTTGATATCCAGGACTGCGTGCATGTCTGTAGCTGTGGCGTGAGCCTGCGTGCATGTATATGTGAATGTATGTGAGACAATGAAACTGTTCTCAGTTCAATCCCAGAGTCTGTCGCCTGTGATGTAATAAACAACCTTGGGGCTGAGTCAGGGAGCTCACAGGCTCATGTGGGGGATGGGGGAGTGGGGTGGGATGGAGCGTCCTTTTGCACACACATCCAAGGGAGTTTTTGTTTGGTCTACCAAGACCGGGGAGTCGAATTCCAGTAGATAAGAAGTTGTTTTAGAGCCAGGCGAAGATCACTTTTTCTCTTGCCTTAGAGTATGTCAGTGGTCCGAGTTCAGTCCAAATGGCCAAATCGTGGGTCAGATTACCTTCCAGCCGGCTGAGAACTTCTCCAAGTTATTACCCAAGCAGTGAAACGAGTCCAATTTTGCTCGCGCATCACAAATAGTCTGAGTGTTGACAGCACAGCAACCTTCCTGTAGCCCAGGCAGCCTGCCAATTGCTGCCTTTAAGCTTGAAGTTTACGATACCTCAGAAAATCCACCTGCAATAATCAGCAGATATCCGGTTATCATGAATCCAATTATATAAATGTTTCCAACGTCCTCGATGGTCAAAAGTGAGAGACACAAGATCCTCCACGATGTTCCATCGGAACAACTCGGCTCTCCCTTTTAGCCGTTCTCCGGGAAAATTTTGTATTAATTGTATTAAGAGACCAGCTGACCAGAACCAGATCCAGAACCATGGTTGTTCTTTCTGGAGGAGAATGCAAAGAGAGGCTCCAAAAATAGTTGACAAGACAAAAGAATGCAGAAGTAGACGACAGTAGGGAGGGAAAGAGAAAAGCGTCCGTCCTCGCAGAGAGCAGGAGGTGGGAGTCAAATAAGTCTTTAAAATGAACAGATAAAAGCTGCATGTTTTAAGTGACTGAAAAACAAAATATCTGTTGCTGTCGAGACAAACGGAAAGAAGAAATTTTTAGATATTTGGATATTTTGTTTATGTGATTTTATTAACTTAAATGAAATTACTCTATTAACTTTAATTAAGGGATATTATTTACTAGGGGTGTAACGGTACACAAAAATCACGGTTCAGTACGTTTTCGGATCTCACTTATCAAGAAAAACAAATACAAACGTGCATATTACTTTTTTTTTTATACTTTGATCCGCATTAAACAAAAGAACCTTTTTTTTTTTATTCCTTTCATTCAATTCCTAAAATCAATTTGTTTTATTTATGTTCTATAACTTTAAAAAGTTGAAAGTACAGAACTGACAGATTTAATTGAAATCTTTTTAAAATAATAATAAATAAAAATAGTACAAGCAGACGTAGCCAGAGTAGAAAACAATAGAACCACTTGACAAACAGTCAGTGTTAATGTTTAAAAATGTTTAAATAATATTAAGCCCATATTTGAGATTAAAACATGCTTAAATCACTTTGGAGTTGTTTTGATATTTCGACAGCCTAGTCTACCAGCTGTACTTGAATGCAGCATGGGCAGCTGTTGGGAAAATCCCTTCTCATCAACAGGGATTCTACTGATTTGCGTTTTATCCAGAATAAGGAGTTTGGTCTGATTGGATGCTACTGGTAGCCATGTTGGACATCAGCTGGTTTTTCTCTAGTATCAGTGATGTTTCCATTCAGCTTTACATTGTTTCAGGTGAGTCATTCAGTTCAGAGCAGAGCGTGTTATGAACCGTATTGCTGCTGAAAGATGCGTTCTCTGACAAAGTTCTGGTTCGGTCCATCTTTCTTTTTCTACTGTAGCTGCATGAGAAACCATTAATGTTCCCAGAAAGCAGAGTTTAGTGATAGCTGGGAGTCCTTTCTGTTTCGTTTGAGTCACTTTTTAAAGTTTCCCTGCAGAAACGTAGCACTGCGCTCTGAGTTCTGCACATAAACGTTTTGCATGTGTTCAGGTAGAAAACAACTGGACTCACTCGCTACCGAACCGACAGGGCCATAAAAAAAGAAAAATGCGAATACAAGTACCGTTAGACCCCTATTATTTACTCTACATGATTTTATTATCTCGTGTTAGCTGATATCTGGGACAAAAATAACATCCTGATCTCATCTCTTTCTCCTGTGACCACTAGTATCTAAAGTGTCCTGGAAGCTACTGCCTAGCCTGACAGCCTGCCAATAAATCTGCTGAATTATATTACATACACTGGAAATACACATGCAGCTTGCAAGGACCGTTCCGTGTAACAATGAAGGAAATATGAAACACAAAAAGATGATATTCAGTTTCTCATCATGCATAATTTAGCTGTTGACTGTACTTAGAAGAGCCCTCCTGCATCATTAGGCTGCAAGCCTCTGAATCAATCAATGGCTGGGATCACACACAAGGAGGACCATCCCAAGAATTAGGTAAACTATTGATTATTGAAGATAAATTTCAGCTTTATTCTATTTTATTAATTGCTTTTATTTTTTAAAACACAGGTCCACACAGGCCCGACTTGAAAAACATCAGTCATTCATTACAACTGTTCATGGGACGATAACACCAGTTGAGACGTGCGCTGGAATTTTTTATATATATATATATATATATATATATATATATATATATATATATATATATCCAACAACATGGACGAGGGGTCGGCTCAGGCGTGTGTGAGATGAGGTAATCTCATTAAAGCAGTCACACACAGACAAAAATAAAAGAAACTGTTTCCACGTCTAATTCCAGTACAACCACAAACGTCTAGCCATCACGTTGCTGATGTGGCAGGTTGGTGTGGAAGGGGAAAAAAATAATAAAATCACACGTCCTATTCAATTTTAGTTTTTTGTTGTTGGTTTTTTCACAGATACAAAAATATAAATCTGAAAAATGTGGCGTGATTTTATATTAAATGTCCAACGATTCAACAGTTTGTAACATTGGCTGCAGATCTTTGGGGGGCGGTTCTCTGAACCGAAATTCTTCTTTAAACACCTCAAGGTCAGAACGGATGGAGAACTTCTGTAAACAGAAAGATTCAAGTTTTACCACAGATTCTCAGTTGGATTCAGTTCTGGACTTTGACTAGGCCGTTCTAACCCATAAATCTGCTTCGATCTACTTTGATCTGTTCAGGGTGGTTTTCCTGCTGGAAGGTGTCTCAGGTCTCCAGTTTTCCTCCAGGATTCAGCTCCACCCATCTTCCCTTTCTTTCAGACGTTCTTGTCGCCACTCTTCTTTCTGTTTGTAATTTAATAAATGCTTTAAATTGTTTTTGCTAAATTTATATTGTAGAATATTCCACAAAGGGGAAATTTGGCTGCAACAGCAGAAAAGTGACAGATAATAGAAGCATTCGCAATAGTAGTGGTAGATGTAAAAGGTTTAAGGTAGAAATGATATAAATTTAGCCAAAGGTAGAGATTTTGACTATAACGGCCTACCGCGATTGAGCATTTTGATGAGGTCATCAAGGAGGATAAACACTGATGTTCATTGTTCGTCTTTACTCTACATATTGCAAATTTAAAATTTGTTGTTTTCCATTTAACAAAGAAAACAAACAACTGTTGAACTTGAAGCATTTTTAATTAAAATATGTGTAGGTTTATTTAGTGCGATATTAAATTTATAAATAAGTAACCAGGAAAGCGGACAATTTTTTATTACATTTAGCTTTTAATTTATTTAAAATATCTTCATCTTGACAATTTTTGTGTTGCATCTTTTGTAAAAAAAGATTAGAATATTTTTTTAAATTCATTTTGCACAATAAATGTTCTTTAAATGGCATTCAATACTTTCTTAAAGTTGTTGTTCTGCTGCAATGTATCTGGAAAGTGAGAATGTTCATAAACTGTCATTTTGATATGTATAAAGAAAAGAATATATCGCAGTAGATATCGTTACCGCACACGCTTTAGATTATATCGCAATACAGATTTGAGGCCATATCGCCCAGCCCTAAATCACAATCACACAAAAAAAGGTATAAAAGGTATAAAAACAGAATTAAGAATTATAAATGTACATTTAGGACACAATTAGAAAAATCTAATTATTGTGCAGTTGTTAAAAATAGTGGCATACTCAGATTAAATTGTGCAAATGAGTAGGATAATTTAAAAAAAGTGAATATTTACAAGAAGTTAGGAGGGAGAAGAAGGGATATCAGCAAAAATACTCATGCCACACTTCTCAGATTGTTTACATTTTGGAAAGCTGTGCATTTCTGTGCAATTCTCCTGATCTATCAAATATAAGATTGATAAAAATCCTGTGACGTCTGTGGTGGTAGGATGACAGAAGGCAGTAAAAAGGGGTAATGAGTACCGTTTGTGACGCTGTGTCGACGTGGCGAGGAGCGCAGAGGCAGGTGGAAGCACTGTGTTCTCTGGTCAACAACACGCGTCCGACACAATCATTTCAGGAGAAATCTGTCCACTCTGTACTTTTCCAGACCTCATTCAGGGTCAGAAACCTTCAGACTCTCAACACAAGAATTTTAAAAAGAAGTCAATAAGAGATTGTAGACTGTAAAGCAAATATATCTTCCCCACCAAATGCTGTTTTCATCTTTTCTGGATATATTTCATCAGCAAAAGAACCTGTGTGGCCGTCGTCTGCAGAGCTGTAACGTTCAGAGTCAGATGATGATCTGATACGACCCATTTAGTTAGCAGCACGTACTGGAAACCCGTTCCTCCGGGTTACTAATATTCACTTTTTGGGCGTCCTTGTTGCTGAGTGGAATAAGCTGCACCACTGGGTTCCTCACAGAAAAACTAAATTCATAATTTACAAAAAAACACAACACTAAATTCTACCAAATGCAACCAATGACCATAAAGGCTTCATCAAAGGCTGGGATCACATTTAAAACAAGATCTCTCTGATAGAACCAGGTCAACTCTGGCTGGATAGAATAAAAGAACCCTTTACTGTTCCTCGGGCGAAAAAATACAGGTGCACCAGCAGCAAACTGAAGCATTTAGATTGACACAAAGGTAAATATGGATCACCTAAACATAAGAACAAGGACTTCTTTGTTTCAGTAGGAAACTTTTCATCAGAACGAACAGAAATCACATGTGGGGTGCCCCAGGGCTCCATCCTGGGGCCCCTCTTATTTAATATCTACATGCTCCAACTAGCCCAGATTATAACAACCAATAAGATTAGCTACCATAACTATGCAGATGATACTCAGCTTTAAATTACAATGTCACCATGTCACTTTGAACCGATCCAAACATACAGCTAAGTAAATGCATTAAGCAAATCATTGGATGGATGTGTCATAAGTTCCTCCAGCTGAATAGCAATAAAAAAAATTTCTGACCTAAAGAGGAGCAATGAAGAGTCAGCACACAGCTTCAGTTAATCCAGCTAGAAACTACTGATCAGGCCTGAAATCTAGGTGTAGTAATGGACTCAGACCTGAACCTCCAGGGTCACATAAAGGTCAATAACAAGGTCAGCCTTCTATCACCTGAAGAACATTTCTAGGATTAAAGGACTGATGTCACAACAGGACCTAGAAAAACTCATCCATGCGTTTATCTTTAGTCGGATTGATTACTGCAACAGCGTCTTCACAGGTCTGCCTAAAAAGTCAATCAGAGAGCTGCAGCTGATCCAGAACGCGGCTGCCCCCCCCCAGACCACTCAGGTCCTCTAATTCCAGTCTACTAATCATCCCTAGAATCAGAACCAAACATGGAGAAGCAGCTTTCAGTTTCTATGCTCCTCTAATCTGGAACAAACTTCTGAATCTGAAACACTGAGTTCTTTTAAATCACAGCTAAAACCGTATCTGTTTAGAGCTGACTTTGATTAATGTTTTCACTTTATCCCCTTAATCATGTAAAGCACCTTGAATTACCTTGTTGTTAAAAGTGTGCTATACAAATAAAATTGCCGTGCCTAAATATAAGAAACAAGAGTCTAGACAATAAGGATGATTTTACAACAGCAGATCAAAGATAAAACTACTCCAAAATTATTAAAAATATCCTACCCAGATTCAAAGAAATGTGGTCATTTTCTAGATTTTCTAAATTGTTCTAATGTACAAAATGTACCTGAATATTTGTAAAAATAAAATAAATAAAAAAGATTATGAAAAAAAAAAAATGAAAATAAGAGCAGGAATGTAAACAACTTATTGAGTTTGTTGGGAGCAGTGAAGCCTCTAAAGTCTCCACTAAATGGAGGGTGCAGCTGCGCATTTCTGTGTTTTTATGACATATTTCTATGTTTGTGTGAGACGGGCGTTCTGCTGCGTCTTCAGGTTGTGCAGAGGGAGCCGGGTTCGGCTCAAAGGTGGAGGCCACACGGGACTCTTCTTTCCACCAGCGGAGAGTCGACGGAGTCCAAGTCTGGCTGCTTGTTCATGGTTCGTCATCTCCTAGACCTGCTATTCGTCTAACAAGTAAACGGGATTAGTGCATGGATTTTTTATTATTTTTTTCTTTAAAAAGCACACAAAAACAATCTCGATGAGAAGGAATTTCCTAATGTGGGGATTTCTTAAAAACATCCCCGTTTTTATTCCTCTGTCAGTTATTAAAATCAGTTTTAGCTGCAAATAATTCAGTAAAAAAAACAACAAGCTATTTTGATCAATCATCTTTAAAGAGGCTCTAAGTTACAGTGAATGCAGCATCATCTAATCCAGCTGTGTAGACGAGGAGCAGCTAGCGTCCATCCAGATGTTGCTGTACAGGCCTATTAACACACAATCAATAATAATAAGTTAATATTGCTCACATCGATGACAGGAATGGATCCCCACAGCATCATGCTGCCTCCGCCATGTTTCACCAAGTTTTCCGCCGCCAGCAACCATTCGAAATCTCATTCTAACCATGAAAAGGTTGTTATTTTTAAAAAGACGATCGTCTGTGAATTAAT
This sequence comes from Valencia hispanica, assembly GCA_963556495.2. Lineage (NCBI taxonomy): Eukaryota > Metazoa > Chordata > Actinopteri > Cyprinodontiformes > Valenciidae > Valencia > Valencia hispanica. The sequence goes on along the minus strand of OY747721.1, from coordinate 2,872,788 downwards.
TGACATCCTGAAGTTTAGCCAAAGCGTCTCCATCAGAAGTAGGGGTGTGCCGATTCACCATAAATCGATTCATTGGGATGTGAAACTTGCGATTCAGAAGTGTTCAAAAATCGGTTATTAGTCATAATAATAAAATGAGAAAAACAAAAGTCTGGCGAGCCGCACGGACAATTTTTAGGGGACGGACCGGCGGAAACATCATGGCTGCCGCTAGTGTTTCAGCCATGCAGCGTGAAATTTTACAAAATCCATCAAATATTTTGTGCTTTAGTTGTTTGAAAGAACCGTCGCTGTTGTTGTTGTTTATCATGTTAGCAGCAACATGTTCCACTTTATCGGTGCTGTCCGGGGCGTCCTCCCCGAGCTGCAGCTCATGTTTACCAGACGTCAGCCCAAGTGGAGCTTTAAAGGAGCTGAATGTAAGAAATGTATTTCAATTAATCATAAAATGGCCCTGATATGTCACTAGACATTAAGAAATCATGTTCATTTCAAATACTTATATCACTGACCACAGTACGGCCAGGATATTGTCATTTAAAAAGAGAAGTTGCAGCCCTCAACTGATGTTGATGATGTCATCCTGTGTTTTGGCCTGAAGCTCCGCCCTCCACCTATCTACCAATCATGAAGTCAGTAGTGTTTCTCTGCTCTGCTCTAGTTACTACAGCTGCAGCTACAAAAGTGTTTCGGATTAAAAATGTCTAACGTTACTACACCTAAAAGACGTCGTTATCATTCAGAAATACGTCGTGACAAAGTCCGAAATAAAACAAGGATTTGTGTAGGAGACGCCTTTGGAAGATGGAGACGGATGAAAACAGAGAAGAATTTGAAGATGGACGCCAACGTTGCTCATTTTCTCCTGGACAGGAAAGATTCATCTATGTTTGGCCAACTTGTACTTCATGTAAATGGACATTTCAAATATTCATGACAGTCGAACAAAGTTATGCATGTTGGTGCAAAGTACGGTTACGTTAGCGCATATGGAGGAGGAGGGTCATCGAATTGAAAAGGTAAGGAAATAAAAACGGCGAGTCGTCATTGCTAACATTAGCGATGCATTATCAGAGCACGTGTTTCTGTCACTATAAACATAATTAACAGAAGAAAATAGTGTAGGACTCATCACTTGCCATTGGAAGCTCCTTGTAGCCGCCAACAGTCCTGCAGCCCATCTGGCGACCTCGAGTCAGGGGGGAGGGGATACATCGCTCTACAGTAATTTGAAAGTGATTGCAGTACCAGTTTTGGCCACAATCTTACATACCGCTCCTTTAATTCTGAAACAGGAAGGAAATGTCCTTCATTCCATCCCATAATATGTGGCGGAGAGCAGCGTACTCATAAATGGTAGATTAGTTTCTGTGTATTACAGGTGGCAAACATCCCATTGGTCAATCTGACACAAAGTATGAAAACGCTGCAAAGTTACAGTTCTGTGTTAAATTAAAAAAACAAAGACTGGAGTATAAACTTTAAGTGTCTTTGAGAGAATTCTGCTTTTTATTTTCTATTACTTTAAATAAAAAATATAAAATTTTCTCAGAATATAATTTCTGATTTTTGTCCTGTATGATTTTAAACGGGAGCTATTATTGTTATAGGTTTCTTTTCTAATACAGAAGATTAATTATTTCTATTTAGATTTTAACGTCATTTCTGTAATGGTTGATTTGTAAAAGCTGATCTGAAGTTTATTTAATTTTTCTTTTTAACCAAATAGAGGAGGAATACTTTAAACATGTTAAAATCTAAAGTTTTCTTTAAGTAAACAGAAAATGATTGATGTGTTTAAGGATTGGACCAAGTTTCTTCTTTAATGGAAATCAAAATATGGTCACCCTATATTATATTTAAATTGCAAACACACATTTCCATTAGCTTTCATAGAAAATATGACTTTGATACGATTATGAAACAATCTTGTGGACCTTTGATTTGTAGTTTGATTTGAACAAAAGACAGGACATCAATTGGTTTGCATACTTCATGGAAACTGGATGGATTTAAGAGTAGAAAGTAGTCGTGGAAGGAAGGAAGGAAGACAAAACCCTAAATGGGGAAAAAAATACGCAACAAAAATAATTGTTTTATAATCGAATCGTAGCACCAAAGACGGAACAGTCTTAGTCAGCAGTTTTGTCCTCAGGGTTCAGCTAGCAAGGTCAAGAGAAAGCCAACTTTTTCTAATAAATCCGCAGACTGAAACATTAACCCTTCCCTTGTTATAAATCCCCTTTAATGATTCCTGGCTTTCATTTGTTTGCGTTTGCTTAGAGATCTTCTCTAAATGACACCAATTATCTGCCTTCCTGCTGCTGCGCTACCTGAGGCTAGGCTGCAGCCTTCGCTCTGTGTGCCACATTCATTTCAAAGGCTGCACCATAAAGGAAATCTGCATCATTTCTGAGACTCGGCTGTCCTTCCAGCGTGTCCACCAGACGCATAATAGGATTCCCCTCTCCGTCTCCCCGTAAGATGCCAGCTGCACGGCTCCCGACTGAGCAGCTCCCTCTGCAGAAGAGGCGGCACATGTTCGTCCATCTGAGCCGAGCTACTTTCCCACCACAAACACAAACATACGGAGGAGAGAGAAAGAAGCTGCATACACGGGACATTAGCTCGCGTTCACCCTCAGAAACACCTACCGTGTAGACGCAGCCGTACATTTTCCTAGGCGGCGCTGCAGCACAAATATCCTTACAGAAACGAACGGTTCTTTCAGGGCTCAGCTCAGGAGATGATTGAAAAGGTCAGATTTGATTACATTTAAGGTCAATGGCAAGTTTAAAGTGGAGTCTCTCTCCGCATTCACAGGCTTACCTAGTTATGTTTGGGGTTAACAGGTCATATGGCCCCAGCATGCATGTAACAGGAGCACAGCCTGTACCAGGGGTGTCCAAGTCCAAGTCCTGGAGATCCACCGTCCTGCAGCTTTTAGATGCATCCCAGCTGATCAGAGGAACGTCTCGTTACCAGGAGTCCGCAGAGCTGAAAGATGCCGATGCTTTAGAGGGATCCATCTGAAAGCTGCAGGAGAACAGATCTGAGGACGGTTTATACCATCGCCATCATCCCAGTCGCCCAGAGAGAAGAAGAGAGGCTGCTGCACAAAAAAAAAAACGACACGTTGCATCGATCTAAACGTGAAGAAATGTTGTTTTTGTAGTATGCGCCGCTCTGAATAGTGCATGTCTATTGGGATCAAAGACGCGTAGGTACCGACTCGATTTATTTATCGACTCTTTTTATATTTGAAGGATGAAAAGTTACATTATAATTAGACAAATTAATCAGAAAGTGGGTCAAGCTGTCAGCTTCACATTCAGTTTCAAACATCTAACATGCCGAGATAAGCGGAGTGTCTGCATTGTTGGGTTTTGTGCATCTGAGTCTAGGCGCGTCTGTACCAGAAAATATCGACACACAGATATATATCGCGATATTAAATGTCACGATATTGTATCGATATTCAAAAGAAAAATATTTTATTTTTTTAGAATTTAAATGGAACCATTATTGATGACAGTCATTTTTGTCGTAAAATATAAAAGTATAAATGGTAGTTTGTGGCTGTTTTCACCTTCTTGGTTCCAGTGGATCAACTAGATCTAGTAATAAAACTGGATGTTAAAGTATGAAACAGGTTGGAGTGTTTAGAATGATGGGACAGTTTTTCTACAGTTAGATTAAGTTTTAAAAATCACAATATATCGTCTTATAGTATCACGACATATCTTATCGTCGCCCCTGCATCGCAGTGGGTTCGCGTGGTACGTAAAAGTCTTGCCGCTCATACGGGAGAATATTTGGCGCGTCAAAAGCGACGCGAGGCAAAGCCACCGCGTTATTTTCCCCGCGGCAACTAATACGACTTCAAAGTGCCGGCAGTGCCACTGCACCAGTAAAATCCCAACAGTTATTCAAGATGCTTCAAGCGAAAACGCATCTACTTGTTTCAAAAGTGACGAATATGAATGGAACCCGATAAGATGCAAAAATAAATTCAAACTGAAATGCAGTGGACTCCTGGTATTTTAAAGTTAGGCACCACAAACCACCCATATAGAGCTGAAATCTACAAATACTCTAAAATAGTTTACAGCTGCCTATTTTAACAGTTTAAACACCAAATATACCTTAATGTGAAAGAATACGCACATTAGAAACCATCTTATCTGTACCGCTGAAGCTAGCATCCACCATCTTCCTGATCTACGGTCTTGGGGGTTCAGCCAATCAGCACCAAGGAAAATGAATACTACTCCTTGGATTTGCAAACGTCAGCCAATAGCGTGTCAGCTAGCATTGCGCCTCTTTGAATATTTAACAAATGCGCTACAGAAACATCCGCAAATGAGACAAATTTTGTTATGTTCCAGAAAACAAACGTGAACAGGTGAATCCGCAACTAGGCTGGAATCTGCTGTATAAACAGTCAACAACATTTCCTTCTGCTTTTCTGTCCATAGCAGAATCCATCATTACTCGGGCTTCACCGGATTCAAACATGGAAGTCTGAGGAGCCTCTGCAACTCACATCTAAATAAAAACCTTCTGAATCTATGTTGAAGTTAGGGCTCTGTTTCTGAAACATGTGCAGTACCAAGATTTATTGCTATATGTTCTGTTCTTCAGATTAAATATGTCACATTTACCAGCAGAACGACAACAAAAAAACTGTAAAGAATGCCGTTTAAATTACAGTTAATGTGTAAAGCGCTTCTTTTTTTAAACTAATCTTTTACCCCCCAAAAAATTAAACACAAACTTTTTCACAATTTAAATAAACATGGAGATGTTTGAAATAAAATACAAGCTAAATGTTAACAAAACACAGAAATTAAAATAAGCTGAAGCGCAAAATAAAAATAAAAACATTTTTCTGCTTTCCTGATTACGTATTCTTATCGCACATGAAAAAATTAACCTGCACGCATTTGAAGTAAAAACGTTAAATAGAAAACAACACATTGTAAACTGACCGTATCGTAGTGTAAATGAAACCATGAACAGCGGCACCGCTTGATGACATCATCAACGTGAGCAGTCGCGGTAGACCGGTACAGTCACTTCTACTTTATACCGTTTACATCGCCCACTACTAGTTGAAATCAGTCCAAAGTCGCTCATCCACCATGATGTTTAGCAGAGGTGTGGACTCGAGTCATGTGACTTGGACTCGAGTCATGTGACTTGGACTCGAGTCATGTGACTTGGACTCGAGTCATGTGACTTGGACTCGAGTCATGAATTGTACGACTTCAGACTCGACTTGATAAAACGCACAAAGACTTGCAACTCGACTTGGACTTTAACATCAATGACTCGTGACTTTACTTGGACTTGCGCCTTTTGACTTGAGAAGACTTGCTACTTCGCATGAAAACTGGGGGAAATCTTTTTACACACCATGGAGGCGTTCCAATTATATTATCAGGTTGCTCCAGTTTTTCAGAAGTGATCATTTTGAGGGGTGAGGATTTTATTGATGACATGTTTAACAAAGTTTAGGTTAAAAGGACCCATGTCTGTTTGAAAGTTAAACTGTTTTGCAATATGAGGTCAATACAATACAGGACTGAAGCTGCTGTGCTTTGTTCTCAATATGCTGTTGAAATACAAGCATTTTTTGTGAAAATAACATTTTCAGTTTTTTACTGTATTTGATTAATGTTATTGTATAAATACAAATCTTACAGATATACATGATTTGTATAAATTTATTTCTGTGGTAAGAGGACTTGAAAAGACTCGAAACTAAAATGGTAGGACTTTTGACTCGACTTGAGACTTGTTGGCTTTGACGTTTGATTGACTCGGGACTCGAGGACAAAGACTCTAGACTTACTTGTGACTTGCAAAGCAATGACTTTGTCCCACCACTGATGTTTAGTAACAGCAAATATATTATTGTCCCTCCTGTGATGTCATCAACTCACAAGTCAAATCCACATTGCCAAATTAGCCGGGGACTTTCTTTTTTCTTTTAGGGCACGTTAAAAAAAGCAAACAAACAAAAAAACGTGACATAGTGTAAAATCCAGACCCAGTTAGCCCGCTGGGTTTCTACATCTGTTAGGGAGAAACCGGATAGTACCTTTAAACTAAAACTTTTAAACCTCTGACCTAGATGTGAGGTCATATCAACATTCGTGTTTCTGCCTAAACGAACAGCTAACAGCCGCCTGGTGCAACAGAAACGGGAAAAAGACCAACAACAACAAACACTCCACCTACGGCTAATTGATACAGGTCATTCCTAGAGTGTAAATGTCCTACAGGACCTGAACGCATCAACTCTGCCACCTTTAAAGGAGGGCATTAAACTTTTTGAGCATGTTCCCTCTCCATAACTCCCCTGGTATTGCGGGTATTTCCTGGCCGGACTCACCGTGTCGGAGTGCAGGTCCTGCTGCTGGCACAGCCGGTACAGGAACGAAGTTTGCTCCTTGAGCAGCGTCTGCCGCGTCGTGAGGAACACCGTCCCGCCGACGTTCAGCCGGACCCACTTGCCGTTGTTCCCCCCGTTGGGGTGGATGACCGAGCCGTTCCCGATGCTCTGCGACGCCGTCCCACCGTGTTCGGAGGCGGCTGCTGCTACCGCGGCGGTGGAGGCGGACGTCGCGCTCTCCCCCGCCGCCTCTGTGTCTTTGTTGTTGTTGTTGTTATTGTTGTTGCTGTTGTGGTGCTGCTGCGTGCCGCCGAGGTGCGCGGACGGCAAGGCGACGTCCGCCGGTTCCCGCAGGTCTTCTGCGGCCGTTGCCATTGGTGAGGAAACCAGGAGACACCGCGACGTTGGGCCGGACGAACCCCGACTGCGCGCTCCACTTCTTTCTGTCCGCCAACGGCCAAACAAGCCCCGCCCCCAAGCGGCACGAGCTCTAAACGTCACCCGCATCAAGCTCCCCGAAGGCAAACATTCTACATCCGAAACGCTCTTTCAAAATAAGAGCTAAATTGGCCACATTTTCTGTTTTAGTTCTTAACCGCAGTTATGTTCATCAGAGGCGGCTCTAGACCAAATATACCGGGAGGGGGGCGGGTAGAGAGAAACGAATGAATCAAAAATAGAGCTATATTTCATCATTTAACATATTGGGGTTGGCAATTTAATCTCTAAGCACATTTTCAACAACAAGGCAATTCAAGGTACTTTATATGATTAAGGGGTAACATAAAAATAGCAGTAAAACAGACAAAGCATTTAAAGTAAAAACAGCAATAAAGCATAAAACACATAAAAAACATCTGGTACATGAAAGCATTAATCAAAGGCAGCTCTAAACAGATGTGTTGTTAGTTGTGATTTAAAAGAACTCAGTGTTTCAGCAAATTTGCAGTTGTCAGGAAGTTTGTTCCAGATTAGAGGAGCATAGAAACTGAAAGCTGCTTCTCCATGTTTGGTTCTGATTCTAGGGATGTTGAGTCGACTGGAATTAGAGGACCTGATTGGTCTGGTGGGGGTTGCTTAGTAACAGTAGATCTTCAACATACTTTGGTGCTAAGCCATGTAATGATTTATAAACTAGTAAAAGTATTTAGAAGTCTATTCTCTGAGCTACAGGGAGCCAGTGTAAGGACTTTAGAACTGGGGTGATGTTCTCTACTTTCCTGGTTCTAGTGAGGAACACGAGCAGCAGCGTTCTGGATCAGCTGCAGCTGTCTGGTTGACTTTTTAGGCAGACCTGTGAAGATGCTGTTGCAGTAATCAATCCGACTAAAGATAAACGCATGGATAAGTTTTTCTAGGTCCTGTTGCGACATCAGTCCTTTAATCCTAGAAATGTTCTTCAGGTGATAGAAGGCTGACCTTGTTATTGACCTTTATGTGACCCTGGAGGTTCAGGTCTGAGTCCATTACTATACCTAGATTTCAGGCCTGATCAGTAGTTTCTAGCTGGATTAACTGAAGCTGTGTGCTGACTGTTGATCGTTCCTCTTTAGGTCCAAAAGTAATCACTTCTGTTTTGTTTCTGTTCAGCTGGAGAAAGTTATGACAGATCCATCCATTGATTTGCTCGATGCATTTACTTAAGCCATGTAGGAGAAACAGCAAACATGTGGATGAAGGTGCTCTCCTCAGACAACACTGAACTTTTTCTTCACTGTGGAACATGGTGGTGGCAGCATCATGCTATGGGGTTGGTTTTCTTTGGTGTGGGCATGAGAGCTAGTCATGACTGATGGGATCCTTCCTTCAGGATAACGACCCCGAACATACAACCAGAGCTGCAATAGAGTGGTTTAGATCAAATCATTTACATGTGTTAGAATGGCCTAGTCAAAGTCCATGCCAAAATACAAATTATAATATGTGCAAGACTAGAAAGTTGCAATCAGAGAGGCTTTCCATCAAGTCTGACTGAGCCTAACCTGTTGTAGATAAGAAAAGGGAAATATTTCAGTCTCCAGGTGTGCAAAGCTGGAAGAGACACCCCCAAAAATGTTATTTGTAGTCGAAGTAATAAATACTTTTTACAAAGTACTAACTCAGGGGGAGTGAATACAAATGTATGACACTGTTTTCCATTTTGTATTTGTGAGAAAAAAAAGAAGAAGCATTGATAATTTTTCTTCTACATCACAATTATGCTCAGGGACAGTTTATTTCAGTTAAACTCAATTTATGGGACTAAATTTGCAAGCAGGGAGTTTAGGGAGAACCTGTTATGAACACATCCAGGAATGCATGGAAACATAAGAGTAACAGGGTGAAATCTGTCATGGAATCTGTTTTTAAATTAATATCTGAATGAATATCTGAAACAATATCAGTCAGAATCTGTCTCTGTCTCCAACACACTTTTAGGTGACTGAAACTATAAAAAGCTTTTCCAAACACCTAAATTAGCTCAATAATTCATGGAAAACTGTAGATTTAACCCTCCCTTAACAGTAGCAGTAACCTGATAAATATATATTTTACTTTTTTTAATGGTTATGGTTTTACATTTTTACTCCACTCTCTATTTTTACAAACAATGTGTGCGACATATGTGGTAAAAGCAACTCTTACTGCTTCTAGCCTAGACTTCCACAGCAACGCGAACAAGAACAGTCATGCAGCACCTGAGGGACTCTGGGAAGGAATTTTAAAAACTTGTCTGAATGTAAAAAAGTTAAAAGGGAGTGAATGTTTTTGCAACACACAATAAAACTAATAGGGCTCTTCCATCTTGGGTGCCTCACAATTACGATTCGATTATAAAACTATTATTTTTGTTGCAGATTTTTTCCCCATTTAGGGTTTTTTCTTCATTCCTTCCATGGCTACTTTCTACTCTTAAATCCATCCAGTTTCCATTAACTGAAGCATCCAAACCAATTGATGTCCCGTCTTTTGTTTATTTGAAACCACAATCAAACCAACAAATGTCCACAATATGTTTCATAATCATATCAAGGTCAGATTTTCAATGAAAGCTAAAGGAAATGTGTGTTGGCAATTTAAATATAATATAGGGTGACCCTATTTTGATTTCCATAAAAGAGGAAACTTGGTCCAATCCTTAAACACATCAATCATTTTCTGTTTACTTAAAGAAAACTTTTGATTTTAACATATTTAAAGTATTCCTGCTCTATGTGGTTAAAAAGATAAATTAAATAAACTTCAGATCAGCTTTAACAAGTCAACCATTACAGAAATGACTTTAAAATCTAATCTTCTATATTGGAAAATAAACCTGTAACAATAATAGCTCCTTTTTTAAGTCATACAGGAAAAAAATTACACAAAAATCTGAAATTTTATTCTGAGAAAATAAGTATTATGTTTCTATTCAGAGTAATAGAAATTAAAAACACAGAACTGTAACTTTGCAGTGTTTTCACAGTTTATGTATCAGATTGACCAATGGGATGTTTGCCACCTGTCATACACAGAAACTAATCTACCAGCTATGGTTACGCTGCTCTCCGCCACAGATTATGGGATGGAATGAAGGACATTTCCTTCCTGTTTCATACTTAAAGCTCCACTTGGGCTGACGTCTGGTAAACATGAGCTGCAGCTCGGGGAGGACGCCCGGGGCAGAACCGATAAAGTGGAACATGTTTCTGCTAACATGTTACACAACAACAGAGACGCTTCTTTCACAACTAGAGGGCAAAATATTTGCTGTATTTTGTAAAATTTCACGCTGCATGGCTGAAACACTAGCTGCAGCCATGATGTGTCCGCCGGTCCGTCCCTTCAAAATGTCTGTGTGGCACGCCAGAGTTATATGTTTTTCTCATTTAATTATTATGAAAAATAATCAATTCTTCAACACTTTTGAATCGCAATCGATTTTGCACGTTTCACATCGTAATTAATCGATTTATGGTGAAGCGGCACACCCCTAATAACTAACTTATCTGCTGCTCTACAAGTAGGGTTGCCAACTCCCAGCAAATAAAACAAGGAACCACCCCCCACCCGCCGCCTCATGATGCTTAATCGACATAATCGACTTTAATTTAATGCACGTGTAAAACAAATACACAGAAATGAATTATTTTTCTACAATAATTAAATAGATTCAACCTCTTTCTTCGACAGAATTGCAGACTGCACAGATGGTACCTTCCCGAAGGAAAAAGTACTATAGCTTACTAGGGTATATATTAGACTCAATAATATTTACTATATAAGATAATGGATTTCTATACATTTAACAGATGAACACTTTAGTTGTAAGATTCAAATATTTTTTTATTAAAAGCTAGACATTTTAAATGAGAATAAGAAAAAAAAAGTATTTATTTTCCCCCCCCCTTTTCCTGTTAATGCCCTACCTGGCCCCCGGGCAAAACTTTGCTAGAGCCGCCCCTGCGGTTACCAGCTGTCAGCTACATAAAACGATCTTGGTGTTATTTGTCTCTCAAAACTGTTCATAGCTTCCCTTCAACTCATTCATGTCACCTAAAAGGTAAACCAGTTTCTCCATCACCTGTTCAGCTCTGATGATTCAGTAAGAATATCTCCTGGTTTCATCTTCATTTTTCCATCTCACCACATGTCCAAACTGATATCATGACCAGCAGCTTTTACAGCTGTGGCTCCAGCAAACATCAGAAAGTCATATTAAATCAATTCTAACAGGTTATTAAACGTGCTGCTGTTGTTTAGCGCGACATCCGCTGGTTTCATCTTTCTGCGCAAAGTGGGCGATAAACAAGAGAGAGAGAGAGAGGACTGCGACAGAAAAGCCGATCAGCTGATCATTGATCAGTTTCATGATTGAATAAGCAACAGGAGAGGGAGGGGGGAGATGAGTGAAGAAAAGGCAGCTTAAAGACACAGAATAACTCCACCTTTGTCTTTTTTTCTTTGTAGCTGAAGTACGGGACAAACCGTGTTCCTTTTCACCTCAATACAGAACCCATAATATTTTCTCTGAATACGGGACGGTTCCGTTTTTTACGGGACGGTCGGCAACCCTATCAACAAGTTGGTTCAAACATTTGGTGCACTCAACACTGTCCTTGGTTGTGTTTTCAGGCCAATTCTGGGCTTCCTCTTCCTCCACCCAACGCTCCAAGGCTGAGGTCAAGCATGAAGGTGACGGACCGACACATCTGTAATGAGACAGCTACATGGTTCTCCTGTTGTTAAATTATCGGACATCAATCCATTCACTGAAATCAGAAACCTGCACACAAAGTGATGGAACCGCAGTGGCGGATCTAGGATTTTTCTGAGTATGGGGCCATCAAGGGGCCATAATATTTATACAAGGGACCAAGTTTTAGTTCAATATCCTTACACACAATCCCCGGTTTTGGTAAGGTAGATACATTTAACCACCCACACCATGGTGAAATACTTTAATGTAATTTTGCAAGCATTTTTAGTGTACATAGACAAAATACAAACACACATAGCATTTAAAGAAATTTCAGCATTGAAATAAAAAGTTTTCAAGCCAAAAATTGTATCAGTTTAAAGTACGTTTGTGGGCAAAAAACCAAAAAACACCAGAAGAATATCTGGGTTGGTCAAAGGAAGGAGGAGAACAAGATGCCAAGAGAAGGCTCAGTAATCTCCTGCTTAACAACTCAACATATTGGATCTCTGTGGAAGATTTTACCCTGATCTCATTTAATCAACTAGTTTTAAAAAATACAGTGTTTTAAACAAGGATATTTTCCAGTACTTACAGGTTAGGGAGTTTATCAGGAGAAACGCTAAAACTTCTGGTCTATCACGACATATATCATACAGAAAGACGTTTTATTTCCCCCGACCATGTTGGCTACTTTAATTAGCACATTTTACAATGCTTCAAAATGTGACGATTCAGTGAAGCCTACTTATTAGATGGAATTGTGGGAAAGGAAACTTAACTGCATCATTAATGAAAGTGAATGAAATGTTGCTTTGAGAAACGTAAAATTATTTAGTAAAGTGAAGCAATTTTCCCACTTATGATTTTCCACAATTAACTAACCTTTGTCTATTAATTTAAACAATAATCCTTTCTTTTTGTTACTTGGAATAACTGACCCGATTATTACTGATAAATATAGAAGAAAGCTCAAGTTAATGCTAATTTTCTGTGCAAGAAAATGACTCCGGATAACTACGGTTATCCTCAACTATGTTTCTCTTGATTATCTGACGTGACTGTTGGATGATAAATAAAGACTACATCTTTTGTCAAAACATGGAAACCATTGTTGTCATATATTGGACTGAATATTTCAGGAATCCTCAAAAGCATTTGTATTATAGTATCAATGCATGCTGTCTTGCATAGTACAATGCTCATCCTAATTGCTATTTTTTTATTTGTTTGCATACATGCGGCTGACAACTTCACTGTGACTCCTGAATGTATTTATGGGTCAATGTTTTGTTCTGTACATTGGCTGTGTTCCATATAATTGTTAAACATTCAATAAATATATCTAAAAAACAAGATAAATCAGACATTTCATACATACCGGTACATCTGAATGATTTCTGAGCTGATGAGTGACGGGACAGGGGCACTTTAAAAACTACTTCAGCCCCTGTGGCCCCGCCCCTAGAACCACCACTGTTTAGGCGTGAAATAAACCTTTAGTGCAACACATAATTACGACGATCATTCAACCAAATTGATTTAATGTAGGTTTTGTTTACACTAATTTGTTCCTAAACATCTTTATTATCGGTTATGTCTGAATCAGGGTGGTGCAGTTGGTTGCACTGTTGCCTTGGAGCAAGAAGGTCCCGGGTTTGAATCCTGGACTTTGATCTTTCTGCATGGAGTTTGCATGTTCTCCCTATGAATGCACGGATTCTCTCTGGGTACTCCACCTTCCTCAAATAAGGAGCCAGCCCAAGGCACAAGCAAACTAAGCTACTGCTTAGAGCCCTCAAACCATCAAGGGCCTCCTATAAAAAGCTTGACTTTTAACACAAACCAAAGATCCAAAGGTTTAATTTTTGTTTGTTCAGAATCACAATATTATTTAGATTTGACTCAAAGGTTTCAGTATAGATTTATTAAAATAGTTTACATTTAGGTTTATAGTAATTGGGAAGTTTACTTTTTAAAAGTGCGAAGAATAATCTTTATTGTTACAATCTGATGCTACAATACAGTGTCTAACATCTATGGAAGTGAGTTTTACTCTGAAGATTTTAGGATTCCTTTTGGTTTTACACTGTATTTATAACTTATTGGCATTTTATTAATTGTCTGAAATGGGAATTGTCTGCTGAACAACATCATGTGTTATCATAATGTTGGCCAGATCACCCTTGAAAAAAAAGGTCTTGATCTCAACGGGTTTTTATCTGGTGAGTAAATAGTGAAAGATTATTCCATGGTGTTTTCCAGGGTGATTCGGGTCTTAGGAGGGCTGAGTTGAGTCTGAGGACCATCAATAAACTCCTGAGTGAGCTGAAGCGTTTCCAGGTAAGTTATAGTTCGCTCAGTGACTTTAAGTTGTGGAAAAAATGATTGGAAATGTGTGTTTATTTTAATTGTTTTTTTCTCATTGTGTCATTCCACGTTTTGAACAGTTACTCAGCATTGGAGTCGAATTTTTACCAATTATTATATACGATTCGTTTTTTGTTTTTTTTACTACTGCTTGAGTTAAATATATCAAAGTAGTTTTCCGGGACCTCTATCCGCCTCTGTGTGTGGATAACTGCAGCAAGAGGAGCTCAGAACCTTGAGGAGATCAACGCGAGAAAGACAAAACACGCACTTGATCTTAAATATGACTTTTGGAGATTTTAATCACTTATTGTTAATCATTTTTATACAGAAATAACTTCATGTGCAACCTCAGTCCCTGAACCGACACAGAGATGGACACTCCTAATGGTTAAAGAATAAACTAGAATAATTTGTTTTTTTTACCAGTTTAATGAAAGAAGCTCAACATCAGCACCTGGTTGCAGTCAGCAAACAGGTGGAGCCGCTGCTGCATGTCAGGGTCGGTGCAGCGTGGGCTTCATGGTGACGAAGGGAAACACGTAGGCGTCTGGGAGACCCCGGTGAGTCGTGAGGTTGAAGGACTGCCAGGAGAACGGAGGCAGGCCCCCCTGGGTGGTGGGGCCGTTTATAGCCTCAGCGGACAGCTGCAGGGCCATCTGGTAGTCGGTCACCTGCAGCGCGACACAGAGGGGAGAGCAGCAGACAAAGTAGCTACCCAACTGGAGCCCAACTGAGAGGTCAATTCTGCCGCAGAAAGCTTCATTTCAACCATGCTGTCTGCAGATGACCATGTACCCATAATCTATTGTGACAGCTCAGACTGGTCTTGACTTGATTTACTGTGTGCTCATGCTTTATACATCCTTACTCTGCAAATGCTGAGTCGCTGTGATGCAGCGTCAGCCCAACAGTAAATCTGTGGGGGCGGCGACGGCGACGTCCGGGCGCCCGGTGAGACGTCCACATTCAGCCACGGCTCTCTCATCCATACATTAAATTCATGAGCAATGTGTTTCGACCATAATTCAAAGATATGCTCTGACCTTGGTGTCGTAGCAACCTCCTGGGCGTGGCCTCCTTGGTCTCAGGTCGTTACGGCAACAGATGGTTTTACATGGATGGCCCTTGGAGTAGGGATCTCTCTTATAGTCTGAAACAAAACCAGAACAGAAATATTCTGAATTTTCTGTCCAATCTCTGTTTGGAAATCCCCTTTTTACAATGCAAAACACGCTTACATAAAAACAAAAACAAATGTACAAATCAAAACACGCTTACATAAAAATAAAAAAAACTTTACAAATTCAGAAACAAAATTACATTACAAGAAACACATTTACAGATTAGGAAACAAAATACATTTCAGGAAAAACAAAATTACATTTGAAAAAACGACTTTAGAAATTCAGAAACAAAATTAAATATAAAAAAAATAAATTACAGTTGAAAAAAATTTACAAATCCAAAAACACAAATGGATTTCAAAAAACACATTTACATGAAAAAACAAGTTCACAAATTCAGAAGCAAAATTAATTATAAAAAACAAATTATAAAACAAAATTACATTTCAAAAAACAAATTTAGGAATTGAAAAACAAATAAAAACAAATTTACATAAGAAAACAACTTTACAAATTCAGAAACAAAATTAAGTATCAAAAACAAATTCGAAAACACAACTACATTAAAAAAAAAAAAGTACAAATGTGAGATGGTGTGCGAGGTTGAGAGGTTGCAGGCTCTGGCTCTGGAACCCGTCTCCTTGAGAGGCGCCGAGCTGGGGTGGGCATACTTGTTGCCCCCCATCTCGGCGCCTGTACGTTGTGGTTTACCCCGGTGAACGAGAGGGTAGCCTCCCTCCGCCTTCGGGTGGGGGGACGGGTCCTGACTGTTGTTTGTGCTTACGCGCCAAACAGATTAGATTACCCACCCTTCTTGGAGTCTTTGGAGGGGGTGCTGGAGAGTGCTCCTCCTGGGGACTCCCTTGTTCTGCTGGGGGACTTCAACGCTCACGTGGGTAATGACAGTGAGACCTGGAGGGGTGTGGTTGGGCGGAATGGCCCGCCCGATCTGAACCCGAGTGGTGTCTTGTTATTGGACTTCTGTGCTCGTCATGGATTGTCCATAACAAACACCATGTTCAGGCATAAAGGTGTCCATATGTGCACTTGGCACCAGGACACCTTAGGCCGCAGCTCAATGATCGACTTGGTTGTCGTCTCATCTGATCTGCGGCCGCATGTTTTGGACACTCGGGTGAAGAGAGGGGCTGAGCTGTCCACTGACCACTACCTGGTGGTGAGTCGGCTCCGATGGTGGGGGAGGACGCCGGACAGAACTGGAAGGCCCAAACGTGTTGTAAGGGTCTGCTGGGAATGTCTGGCAGAGTCTCCTGTCAGAAGGAGCTTTAACTCACACCTCCGGCAGAACTTTAAACACGTCCCGGGGGAGGCGGGGGACATCGAGTCCGAGTGGACCATGTTCCGCGCCTCCATTGCCGAGGCGGCTGACCGAAGCTGTGGCCGCAAGGTGGTCGGTGCCTGTCGCGGCGGCAACCCCCGAACCCGCTGGTGGACACCGGCGGTAAGGGATGCTGTCAGGCTGAAGAAGGAGTCCTACCGGGTCTTTTTGGCTTGTGGGACCCCTGAAGCAGCTGATAGGTACCGACAGGCCAAGCGGGATGCAGCTCGAATGGTTGCTGAGGCAAAAACTCGGGCGTGGGAGTAGTTTGGAGAGGCCATGGAGAACGATTTCCGTACGGCTTCGAAGCGATTCTGGTCCACCATCCGGCGTCTCAGGGGGGGAAAGCGGTCTGCCACCAACACTGTTTACAGTGGGGATGGTGTGCTGCTGACCTCGACGCGGGACGTTTTGGGTCAGTGGATGGAATACTTAGAAGACCTCCTCAATCCCACCAGCACGCCTTCCAATCTGGAAGCAGGGTTTGGGGACTTGGGGTCGGGCTCTCCAATCTCTGGTGCTGAGGTCACCGAGGTCGTTAAAAAGCTCCTCGGTGGCAAGGCTCCGGGGGTGGATGAGATTCGACCGGAGTTCCTCAAGGCTCTGGATGTTGTGGGGCTGTGTTGGTTAACGCGTCTCTGCAATATTGCGTGGACATCGGGGGCAGTTCCCTTGGATTGGCAGACCGGGGTGGTGGTCCCCCTGTTTAAAAAGGGGGACCACAGAGTGTGTTCCAACTACAGGGGGATCACACTTCTGAGCCTCCCTGGTAAGGTCTATTCAGGGGTTCTGGAGAGGAGGGTCCGACGGATAGTCGAACCTTGGATCCAGGAGGAACAATGCGGTTTTCGTCCTGGCCGTGGAACACTGGACCAGCTCTACACCCTCAGCAGGGTCCTGGAGGGTGCGTGGGAGTTCGCCCAACCGGTCTACATGTGTTTTGTGGACTTGGAGAAGGCGTTCGACCGTGTCCCTCGGGGGGTCCTGTAGGGGGTGCTCCGGGAGTATGGGGTACCGGGCCCCTTGATACGGGCTGTTAGGTCCCTGTACGACCGGTGCCAGAGTTTGGTTCGCATTCCCGGCAGTAAGTCGGGCTTGTTTCCAGTGAGAGTTGGACTCCGCCAAGGTTGCCCTTTGTCACCGATCCTGTTCCTGACTTTTATGGACAGGATCTCTAGGTGCAGCCAAGGCGTTGAGGGGATCCGTTTTGGTCGCCTCAGGATCGGGTCTCTGCTTTTTGCAGATGACGTGGTCCTGTTGGCTTCATCGGAACGTGATCTACAGCTTTCGCTGGACCGGTTCGCAGCCGAGTGTGAAGCGGCTGGGATGAGAATCAGCACCTCCAAATCCGAGGCCATGGTCTTGAGCTGGAAAAGGGTGGGGTGCCTCCTCCGGGTCGGGGATGGGGTCCTTCCCCAAGTGGAGGAGTTTAAGTATCTGGGGGTCTTGTTCACGAATGAGGGAAAAATGGAGCGGGAGATCGATAGACAGATTGGTGGGGCATCTGCAGTTATGCGGGCACTTTACCGGTCTGTCGTGGTGAAGAGAGAGCTGAGCCAAAAGGCGAAGCTCTTGATCTACCGGTCGATCTACGTTCCTACCCTCATCTATGGTCACGAACTCTGGGTGGTGACCGAAAGAACGAGATCACGGATACAAGCGGCTGAAATGAGTTTCCTCCGCAGAGTGTCTGGGCTCTCCCTTAGAGATGGGGTGAGAAGCTCAGTCATCTGGAGGGGGCTCAGAGTAGAGCCGCTGCTTCTCCACATCGAGAGGAGTCAGTTGAGGTGGCTCGGGCATCTGGTCAGGATGCCTCCTGGACGCCTCCCTGGTGAGGTGTTTCGGACCAGGGGAAGGCCCAGGACACGCTGGAGGGACTATGTTTCTCGGCTGGCCTGGGAGCGCCTTGGGGTTCCTCCCGAGGAGCTGGAAAAAGTGGCTGGGGAGAGGGAAGTCTGGGTCTCTTTGCTTAGGCTGCTGCCCCCGCGACCCGACCCCGGATAAGCAGAAGAAAATGGATGGATGGATGGATGTACAAATAAAAAAAACAGTAAATTTGTTTAGGAAACAGATTTACAAAATGTTATACACTTTTGCAAAAGCCAAGACAAATATGCAAGTGTCAAACACAAAAGCAAATCCTGAAACAAAACAAGACAGACAGCTCTTAATGGAAAGGGATTGTCCGAAAAGCCAGGCAAGGCAAGGCAAGGCAATTTTATTTGTATAGCACACTTTCAACAGCAGGGCAATTCAAGGTGCTTTACATGATTTGGTGATTTAAAAGAAACACATAAAAGAAACACACATTACACATGATACACAATAAAGCAAGAGAAAAATAAAAAAAAGCAAGAGAGCATGAACACATTTCATACATATGACATCAAGCATTTACTCAAAGGCAATTCTAAACAGATGGGTTTTTAGTCTCGATTTAAAGCAGTTCAGAGTTTCAGCAGCTCTACACTCGTCAGGAAGTCTGTTCCAGATAAGGGGAGCATAGAAACTGAAAGCTGCGTCTCCATGTTTAGTTCTGAGTATAGGGATGTTTAGTAGGCTAGAGTTGGAGGACCTGAGTGGTCTTGGTGGTTGGTACCATGACAACAGGTCTTCAACATATTTTGGTGCTAAGCCATGTAATGATTTATAAACTAGTAAAAGTATTTTAAAGTCTATTCTCTGAGCTACAGGGAGCCAGTGTAAGGACTTTAGAACTGGGGTGATGTGCTCTACTTTCCTGGTTCTAGTGAGGAACACGAGCAGCAGCGTTCTGGATCAGCTGCAGCTGTCTGATTGACTTTTTAGGCAGACCTGTCAAGATGCTGTTGCAGTAATCAATCCGACTAAAGATAAACGCATGGATGAGTTTTTCTAGGTCGTGTTGCAAAATCAGTCCTTTAATTCTAGAAATGTTCTTCAGGTGATAGAACGCTGACCTTGTTATTGCCTTTATGTGACCCTGGAGGTTCAGGTCTGAGTCCATTACTACACCTAGGTTACGAACCTGATCAGTAGTTTCTAGCTGTATTAACTGAAGCTGTGTGCTGACTCTTGATCGTTCCTCCTTGGGTCCAAAAATAATCACTTCAGTTTTGTTTCTATTCAGCTGGAGAAAGTTATGGCACATCCATCCATTTATTTGGTCAATGCATTGATTTAGGGTTTGAATGGGTTCAGAGTCACCTGGTGACATTGTAATGTAGAGCTGAGTGTCATCCGCGTAGTTATGGTAGCTAATGTTATTGGTCGCTATAATCTTGCCTAGTGGGAGCATGTAGATATTAAATAAGAGGGGCCCCAGGATGGAGCCCTGGGGCACCCCACATGTGATTTCTGTTCGTTCTGATGAAAAGTTTCCTATTGAAACATAGAAGTCCCTGTTCTTTAGGTAAGACTCGAACCAGCCAAGTCCTGAACCAGAGAGTCCGACCCAGCTCTCCAGTCGTTCCAATAAAATATCATGATCAACAGTGTCAAATGCTGCACTGAGGTCCAACAGAACCAGCACTGTGGTTCTTCCACAGTCTGTATTTATGCGGATGTCATTAAATACTTTGACGAGGACAGTCTCGGTGCTGTGGTTACCACGGAAACCAGACTGAAAAACATCAAAACGGTTTGTCATTGTTATGAAGCTATTTAACTGCTGAAACAGCTTTTTCAATAATCTTACTGATGAATGGGAGATTAGAGATTGGCCTGTAGTTCTGCATTAACGTGTTGTCCAAATTTTTCTTCTTTAGCAGTGGTTTAATAACTGCTGTTTTTAAAGCCTGAGGGAAGACACCTGATAGCAGTGATGAGTTCACTATTTGAACAAGATCAGAACCAATAACAGGAAGAACTTTCTTTAGAAAAGCTGTGGGTAGGATATCAAGACAGCAGGAGGAGGAGCTTAATTGGATAAGGATTTTTTTCAAGGCTGTTCTGGTTTAATTCGTGGAATTCAGACATTTTCTCTACATTGTTGTTGATTGGGGATGGCACTGGTTGTGGGTTCGATATTGAGGTACAGATTGACCGTCTAATTGTTAGAATCTTTTCAGTGAAAAAGCTGCAAATTCATTGCAGGCCCTGGTAGAGTTTAGTTCTGGGGCTACTGTCACTAAAGGATTAGTTAGTCTTTCCACTGTTGCAAATAGAGTCCGTGCGTTATTAATGTTTCTGTTGATGATTTCAGAAAAGAACGATTCCCTAGCATCTTTTATAGTTAGCTGATATCTATTCAGTCTCTCTTTGTAGATCTCACAGTGAACCTGGAGTCGAGTTTTCTGCCATTTTCTCTCGGCTCGTCGACACTCTCTTTGTTCACTACGTACCAGTGGATTACTTGTCCACAGAGACTTCTTTCTACCTGAGACTACTTTCACTTTAGTTGGAGCAATGGAATCCATGATGTCTGAGATTTTCGCAAGGAAATTATCTACCAACTTATTTACTGAGTTTGAGTTGGGAGATGAGGGGGATGTGGTGGAAGGATAAATACGTTTAAAGGTTTCTACTGAACTGTCCCCTAGAAAATGCTTTTTTATAGTGGTCTTACTGTGGCTGGATAATTTAGCAGAGATGGTACTTTGAAAGAAAACACAGAAATGGTCAGATAATGCAATATTAATTACAGAGATGTCAGAAATATTTAAACCTTTGCTGATAATTAAGTCCAGAGTGTGTCCTTTATTGTGTGTTGGTTGTTTGACATGCTGGATCAGTCCGAAGTTGTGGAGAGTATCATCTAATGTTTTTGCTTGTCTATCTTGGGGGTTGTCGGTATGGATGTTAAAGTCCCCCACGATGATTAGTTGGTCATAGTCGATACATATTACAGAAAGAAGGTCATTGAAATCATTAAAGAAGTTAGAGTTAAGTTTTGGTGGTTTATATAAACTTAGAAATAACGCTTTGTTAGGCTCATTTATCTGGGTGGCTAGGTATTCAAAAGAATCAAAGGTGCCCAGAGTTACCTTTTTAAAGTTCATTGAGTTGTGAAAGATGGTGGCTACACCTCCGCCTCGTTTGTGTTTTCTGTTCTCGCTTAAGAAATTATAATTTGGAGGAGTAGATTCTATTAATGAAGTTGTTTCGTTATTTTCATCTAGCCAAGTTTCTGATAAAAAAAGGGCGTGTAAATTATGCTCAGTGATGAAGTCATTGATAAGAAAAGACTTTCCGGATAGAGATCTAATGTTTAATAAAGCTAACTTAAGTATTGTGATGACGGGCAGCTGAACCTTCTGACAGGTTATCAATTTGAGATTTTGTTTAATATGAGAGTGTGTGGTTAACGGTTTATGTTTCCTGCTGCTGATAATCACTGATATAGCCTCAGGGGTGCCGGGTGAATTCTGGGAGACGGTAGGGGTGGATTTATTGCCCGGTTCCCTCAAATATCAGATATCTGTAATAATCAGTGGGGGGAAGCTCCCAGGCTTATTGACACTAGTCCCAGGCGTTTGGTGTAGTCTAAGTTTAGGTGTTAATTGTGTCCCAAATTTGATTTGCTCATTCAGTCTGTCTGTAAAGTTTCTAAATGGAGACTCATTTGATGTGGCTGAGTCACAGGAAGATGAAGACTTAATCTCTGATGGTTGTTTATCTGTTCGGTCCTGTGGTGTCATCATGACTTGCTGTTTTTGTTCTCTGATATCCATGGGCGCCTCAAGGTCAGCTTTTGAGAGCAAGTGTTTTGCTTTCTGATTTTGATAAGAAAAAATGTTTGCTGCTAGGAGCCTTACTCCGGCCTTGTTCAAATAGCGCATCCCTTCTTTGAACAGATGATTAGCAGTTCCAAATACTTTGAAATTATTAATAAATGTGAACGACTTCTCAGCTGATTGTTTCTTCAACCATTTATGGAGCATGCGGAGTCTGCTAAATCTTTCATCATTCCCTTCAGGGACTGGTCCGCTGATGAGGATGTTTACGTTAAGTCCATCAAGTCTCTGTAGGAGATCAGAAAAGTCTCTCTTCAGAATCTCTGATTGTCTCATCGCGATATCTGCTGATCCAGCGTGAATGACGAGCTTTTCCAAAGCAGGATGTTGGTCCAAGATTTTAGGGATTTTTTCTGATATTTCTCTCACTGTATTTTTGTAGAAGCTATAAACTTTGGTATTCTTGCTACAAAAAGCCTCAATTCCATTAATTGATCCGTCTTGTATGATAATCTTTGCTGGGGGGGCTCTTACTTTATGTGTCCGTTTGATGTGGCTGGGTTTCTCCTGGTGGCTTTGACTGGTCGCGGGGGCTGCGTCATCTTTCTGGGAACTCAGGGCTGCGAATCTGTTTTTCAGCGGGATTCCAGGTGGAGAAATATCTCTTGTTTTTGGCTGAAACCTCTTTTGTTTGCTTTTAGCAGAAGCGGCAGTTCTGGGTTCAGAGGTTTCTCTGTGTCGGAGTTTCTTTTGTTTTTTCTTCCTCGGAGAACAGGCTGGGGTTGATTTCATGCGTTTTAAAGCTGGCCAGTTTTCATTGTAGTGCGGAGTTCTGCCGCTCAGACGCCTGTAGGGAGTCTTTGTGACACGATGTAACACCGGGCTGATTGTATTCAACGGTAAAGGTAAAGTTGTTTCATTTTGTCCATAATCAGCGTGGAGATCAAAATTAATTTCCAGACGACGTAGCTTCGTTTCAATGCCCTCAATTCTGTGGAGCAGTTTTTCAAAATCCTCAGCTGAGCAAAAAGCCATGTTGATAAGTCCATAGAAAAGTAATCCAAGAAGAGATCTGGTCCAATACAGTAACTCCAGGGGCTGGGAAAATAAAGTAACTAAGAAAAGGTTAAGAAAGAAAACAAGAAAAGCAAACAGAAAAGAAAATAAAAGAAAATAAGTGAACGGATCTGGAGAGAGACAGAGAGCAGCTGCTCCTCCTTCAGCAGTCCAGAAGGGACACAACGATGACCGAGGCTTGTAGTTCAAACCAATGGTTTGTAGTTCAGCTAAACCGGGAGGTCAATTATGGTTCTTTGAGAAAATAACATGATTTATGACATTTCTGACACATGAACAATGTTTTACACAGTAAAGTTGGATTTGTACATTTTCTTTATTTAATTTTTCTTTATTTAATGTGTTTTGCACTTCTCAGCCACCGTACTTTTTCCTTCAGAACTGCCTTAATTCTTCAAGGCACAGATCTAACAAGGTACCAGAACCATCCCTAAGAGATTCTGGTCTATACTGACATGATAGCATCACAGAGATGCTGCAGATTGATGGGCTGAACATTCAGGATGAGAATCTCATGTTTCACTGCTTCCTTCTCTGATGAACGGAGATCTGGTGGCTGGAGGCCAATGGAGGTCAGAGAACCCGTTGTCATGTTGAAGAACTCAGGTTGAGATGAAGCTTTATCCTGATAGAAGAAGCCATCAGAAGACGGGTCCACCGATAACACCACCAGGTACCAGGTAGGATAGATTCATGATGTTTAACAGATTCTGACCCGACCATCTGGATGAAGACTCATCAGACCAGGGAAGGTTTTTCTAACATGTTGTCCGGTTTTAATGAGGCAGTGTTTCTGATGGAAACCTGAGAGATGGTTCTGTGTGAAAATCCCAGATCTTCTTTCTTCTCCATTCGGATGTTCAGTTTGAACTTCAGCGAGTCTCTTTTATCTTGTCTGTACGCCTACATGCATCGAGCTGCTACACTGCAAAAAAGGATTTTCGAGAAAGTAAAAAAGCCTTGTTTCTGGAAATGTTTTCTTATTTTTTTGTCTAAAGAGAAAAAAAATTCTTAACAAGCAAGTTTTGCACAAGAAAATGAAGCTTATTCCAATATTTCTTTGCCAGTTTTAAGAATTCTAGCCAAGCAACTTTTGCTCGCCCCATTGGCAGATTGTTCTGCTCAAAACAAGAAAATGTGACCCTTTTTAAGAATATTTGGCTTATTTCAAGCAGTGCTGTTTTTGCAGTGTACCACTTGATTGGCTGATTCACTATTCATGCTAACAAGCGGCCGAGTGGGTGTACCTGAGAACAGAGATTTATCACACCTACTGTTGTATCTCATCATGTGCTTGAGGGAGCCGAGGTCGGACACCTTGGCCTGGTCCCTGCGGAGGATCTTAGCTCGAGGACAAAGGTCGTAGGAGAAATCTTCTCCGTATCTCCTCCACATCGCGCCGTACCCGCTCAGGTTGTAGATCTCAGCGTGAAACGGTACATTGTAGGATGGCCAGTAACCTGCAAAATGTAAAGAGGTCCACGCGGAGATGAAAACACCCACAGTAAAAGTTGGATATGGATGGCTGGTTTTTTTTTTTACCTCTTCGTAAAACTTGAGTCTGATCCGAGTGGACCACTTTCCCCGGGATCTGCTCCACAACGGTCAGAGCTCCAGTCCGGATGCTGTGACGCAGGAGAACCTTGCTCAGGTCCACCACCATGTACTGGCTGTTATACGTTCCTGAAAGACAGGTGGAAGCAGCACACAAGTGTGAAGTGGAAGGAAACAGATACAAATGTGAAAAGTGCGGCGTGCATTTGCATTCAACCCCCTTTAGTCTAAATCAGGGAACAAACAGAGAGATGCTAGAAGTTCTTATAAAATACTTATTTACAAAAATGTAAAAAAATGTTTATGTCATGTTCCCCAGCGGTTTGTGTTTTAGTTTTATTGTGTCGGGTTAGGATCATCATCCAGAAGATCTCATCATTTTTAGTTCATTCCCCTCTGTTAGTTCTGTTATGCTTTATTTCTCACATTAGGATCGTGGTTCTGTGATTTAAGTTCTGCTTAGTGTTTATATCATTTCTGTGTGTCTTAGATTTTTGAACTTTAAGTTTCTCTTTTGCTTTTATGTTGTCTTTAAACTTTGCCCTTTAGTTACTCCTCTGCTTTTTCTTCCTACTTTTGCATTTTAGTTTTATTCCTTAGTTAAGTCTTATTCTGTTGTTTTAAACCTTTTATTTTTCCTTCTCTGTTTTGGTTGTTTCCTCCCTGCTATTCTGCCTTCTTCCCAGCTGCTATTTACCTCCACCTGCATCTGATTACCTGGATTAAGTTTCCCTTGAGTTCCTCCTTCTTTCATACCCCGCTGGATTCACCCTCTTCTTCCGCTCGTTATTTTTTCCCTTGTTTACCAGTTTCTACATGTTTGTTATCTTGCCACCTTCATTAAATTAATTCACATCTTATTTGTCTTCATTTGGGTCCAAAATCCACAAATTAAGACAGTTAAAGAATTATAAATTAGGCCTGAAACATCTATCCATGCATCCGGTCCAGGAGGAAACCCCAGACATCCCTATTGCTAACCGGCAGCTGACGGCGCGTCGCTACAGCTTAACCACTGATGCAAAAAGAGCGCATGCAGGGGGATTTCCTCCCACTGAAGCAAACAGAAAAGCCCCTCGTTCAGAGAGTTTTGCTGTATTCTGTTCACTTCAATTGGAGAAATGTTCTCTGATTTAAAAACTGTGGCTGAAGTGGCGCTTCAGCCTCCATTACGGAAAGGCGGAGCAGTTCAGCTCCATGGGGAGCGTTCAGGCCAAGGCAGGAGAAATGTTCATAATCCATGTCGCTTATTAATCTGCACAATGTGGATTCGCTGATCGCTTTGTTCTGATTTAATTAAAAATAAAATGAACGAAAATTAACTGAATATGACATGTTCGGTTTTATGACTATAATAGGCAACATCTTCAGTCAGCAAACAAACAGGTTAGTAGTGAGTAAAGATTTATTGAATGGAGTAAGAAGGGAACCGGAGGGTCGTCTCGGGAGGAACCAGGGAACGAGCGCCGGGCTAGAAGAGGGAACAGGTGAGAGGTTAATAATGTCTTTTTGTAATTGTGGAATCAGGGAAGATACTGAGGAGGATCTTACTTGGTTTCTGGAGGGTAATGGTGAAGGGAAGGGTAAGTAGGAATCCGTGAACAGTGGTTGGCTTGGAGGTGGATAAGCGGTACAAATAAATCATTGTGTGTCTCTACAGGGGAATAGATTGATGGAGTCCAGAGGATGACCAGGAGCGACGACGGAGGAGGTAAGTTCACCAGTTTCAGGCAATGACGTCTTCAGGGCGGACAGGCAAGCAGCTAGGAGAGGCGACGGCGGAGAGAGTGGATACGGTGAAGAGTTTCCAGCGGGTTAGCGGTGCAGAGGCTGACCAGGAGAGAACCCAGACTGAAAGGATATTCTTGCAAAGGGTTCCGGAGAGAGGTCACAGGATTTCCTGGAAGGATCACGCTAGGAGCGAGAACCAACTGGCGCCAGCCTCCAGGATCCGGTCCCCTTTTAAGCTGGAGACTGATGAGGTTAATTGGAAGCACCTGGAGCTGCTGCCTGACACACCCTGAAGAGAAGGTGAGAGGAGAGACACACACGGAAACACCCACTCTCCAGCACATTGGCACAGAATCCCAACAGAATATGTTATTATCATTTAATAAATTGACAGATAAAAATTGATTATGACCAGATTTGTTTTAACCCCGTCAGTCAAAATGACAACAAAATATTGTAGCGAGACCTCTGTTCTGAACATAAAGGCACGTCAAAGTTTTCAGCTTTTTGGCTGTAAAAATGGTTAAAACCATGAATCATTTTGTCACAATTGTGCACCACTTTGTGTTGGTCTGTCACCTAAAATTGCAATAGAACACACGGCTGTGACAAAATCAAAATTCAAGGGGTGTCAATACTTTTTTGCAATGCCACTGTAAAGATCACAGTGAGTCCTTCTTGGCTATCATCAGTAATGTTTTCAGGCACACATTTAAGAATGCATGGAGACATAAGAGCACCATGGTGAAATCAGTAGTGTAATGTGTCCCAAAATCTAAAAAAAACTTTTAGACGACTGAAACAAGTCTTTCCAAAGACCTAAATTAGTTCAATAATTCAGGGGGAATCTGTACATATAACCGCCCCATCAAGAAGCAGAAGCAGAAGCAACCTGATAAATAGGGCTCTAATATTTGAACATTTGTACATTTTCAGTTTCCACCAGAAGAAAAAACAATAGTGAAACAAATTTAGGCATCTCTGGTTGCTTCTTGCATAAGACTTTCCAGCAAAGCTAACAAGCACAGTCATGTCTGCACCAGAGGGATTAGGATGAAGTAGATGAAAAGATGGGAGGTTTTCATCTCATCAGTTCCAAACCCGCAAAAAAAGAAATAAATAACTGTCATTTGAAAAACAAAAACAAAAAGGAAGTTTGTGATTTTAACTTACAAAAAAAGAGAGCTGAGCCCTACGGTTTGGCAAAAAGGTAACTATGAGGACCAAAAGCTGCTGACAGATGAGTCTATGCAGCTTTGCTCCCTTAGCAACATCCCACAAAAGATTAAAGTCCAATTAACAGACCCAGCTGTTGTGGAGTGAAAAGCTTGCTTAGGAAATGTGCTGTCTGTCTTTATCCAATATTTCTACAGACTGTGACTTTAAACATCCTAATCATTCATTTAGATCATCTACTGTTTGTCTGGTTTTGCCTCAGATCCCACCTGAGTTATATTTGGAGAAAACTTGCGCCCACTCCTCTCCGCTGAGCGCCAAACCATTGGCCAGGCGGACCCTCTGCCAAGCCAGCAGGCAGTGAGGGTTGAGCCGAGTGAACAGGGAGGCGTTGAAGACGCCGATGGAGGTCTGAGTCATCAGCAGGCCGCTCCCCAGCAGGTAGAAGTCATCCAGAGACATGAGGAAACCTGGAGGAGGAGGAAGAGATATGGGATGAAGTTTTATGATGTAAGGTCGGCACTGAGAGATGGAACATTTAACAGGAGACATTTTACAGCAGGATTCTTCAAATAAGGCGAGGCAATTTTATTTGTATAGCAAACTTTCAACAACAAGGCAATTCAAGGTGCTTTACATGAAAACGGCAATAAAGCATAAAACACACACAGAACATATAAGACATTAAAACATTACTCGAATGCAGCTCTAAACAGATGAGTTTTTAGTTGTGATTTAAAAGAACTCAAGTCTTTCAGCAGCTTTGCAGTTTTCTGGAAGTTGAAGTAGATGAAAAGATGGGAGGTGATGTGCTCTACTTTCCTGGTTCTAGTGGGGAACACGAGCAGCAGCGTTCTGGATCAGCTGCAGATGTCTGATTGACTTTTTAGGCAGGCCTGTGAAGACGCTGTTGCAGTAATCAATCCGACTAAAGATAAACGCATGGATGAGTTTTTCTAGGTCCTGTTGCAACATCAGTCCTTTAATCCTAGAAATGTTCTTCAGGTGATAGAAGGCTGACCTTGTTATTGACCTTTATGTGACCCTGGAGGTTCAGGTCTGAGTCCATCACTACACCTAGATTTCAGGCCTGATCTGTAGTTTCTAGCTGGATTAACTGAAGCTGTGTGCTGACTCTTCATCGTTCCTCTATAGGTCAGAAAAATTGTTTTATTGCTATTCAGCTGGAGGAATTTATGACACATCCATCCAATGATTTGCTTAATGCATTTACTTAGCTGTACGTTTGGATGGGTTCAAAGTCACCTGGTGACATTGTAATGTAGATCTGAGTATCATCTGCATAGTTATGGTAGCTAATCTTATTGGTTTTTATAATCTGGGCTAGTGGGAGCATGTAGATATTAAATAAGAGGGGCCCCAGGGCTCCCCACATGTGATTTCTGTCTGCTCTGATGAAAGATTGCCGATTGACATAAGATGTTCCTGTTCTTTAGGTAAGACTCGAACCAGCCAAGTCCTGTACCACAGAGTCCGACCCAGCTCTCCAGTCGTTCTAATAATATTTCATGATCAACAGTATCAAATGCTGCACTGAGGTCCAACAGAACCAGCACTGTGGTAAAGCAAGAAAAATAGACAGGATTTAAAGGAATATACTACCACCTAGTGGTGGTTTTTGGCACCAGCACCATGGGCAGTAACCCAGAGTGGCAATAGAAATAGAGTGCACAAGTACCAGAAAAAGAAATATGACTTATGTGCCAATAGCATCTTGAACAAGTTCTCTGTTGATTCTTTTTATGCAGTGAATGTAAATATTTGGTTTTAAATCTGTATAATGTGAAGTTATTGACATAAAATTTAACTATAATTAAATTATAGTTCTTCCATCGCTAGGTAATATTTCAAATTCCCAATACAGAGCTTAATCTAAAAGAGATCTGGAGTCTTTTTTTGGTTCTTTTTCATCAGCAACATCCAGGATGATTGTATGAAATCAAAATATAGCATTCCAAAGGGGGAAACATCTTGGGTTGTGAGGTTGGAGCAAGACCAAAATGCAGACAGGAGTTTGGGAGCAGCATGATGATGAAGGATTTAATGGTAACAAACTTGCAGCAAAGCAATGAGAGAACAAGACAAGGAACCAGGCAGGATAAACGAAAGAAACCGACAGACAACAAGGAAAACCAAGGAGCTTAAGTACAGAGGAGGGGTGGTTAGTGGCATGGACGCCAGGTGAGGCTAATCAGGGGGACGCTAAACAGCTGAGGGAGAGTACAGCACAGAGAGACTGAGGGAAGGAGATAATTAAACCCAGAGAAAACAGAGGGAGCTGAAGCAAAACACAAAAGCGTCAACAACCCAAAAACTAAGACTGAAAACAAAGGAATAAAATGGTATGTTTTGACTGTCAGGGTAATAATCTATTTATCTGTCAATTTTTAAGATAACATTCAATAGTTTTTTTTTTTTTTATCATTTTAAGTAATATTTAATCCGAACACGCCAAGCAGAGAACTACATATGAACAATTGCATGTAAAATACGAACAGTTCTCCTGCGGTGGCCTGAACCCACAGTCTCACATCTTCCTCCTGCTCCACATGGAGCTGAAATCATCTCCTGCTTGTTCATAATCAAATAGTGGGATCGCTGCAGAGGTTTTAGTCATGAGGTTTAGGATTTAGCCTCGGACAGACGACTTCTCATGGGGGTTTAGATGTTGTTCTGGAGGCTGAATCTGCTGACACACTGGAGACTGGGATTAAACGCTACTTCAGCAAAAGCTTGTAAATCAGGGAACATTTCTCCAGTTGAAGGGATCAGAAGTCAGAAAGTCTCTCTGAACGAGCCGTTTCCTGAGCCGCTAGCTATCGCTTCAGCGGGAGGAAATCCCCCAGCATGCACCTGTGGTTGGGCTCCAGTTTGAAGAGTCTGAGATGATGCTCAGACGCTCTCATGGGAATCTTTCTTCAGATTGATTTAGTTACCTGTACTCTGCAAGTACAGTGAAAAGTGAGAGATGTGTTTCAATATATGGTGTAAAAAAATGGAATAAACTGAGTACTGAAATCAAGAATGCAACAACAAAATGTACTTTTAAAAAGCTTATTAAATATGAAATGCTGAACTTATTTAGGTCTATGTAAAATAAATGTAAAAAGGAGGATTTTTTTCGTTTCCTTTTTCTTTTCCTTTATTAAATGAAATTGTTAGCCAACCCCCCATGAAATTTGGTAAAATATTCGGTTAACTTCACCCCTGGGTAAGACCCTGACAACAATAATGAACAAGACCTTACCGACAACAATAAACCCAGAAATATCAGGAAACAACCACCAATATTCTCTGTTAAAAACAAACAAAATAAACAACTCTAAACATTATCAACCGTTTCTGTTATTATGACCAACCACTTAATAAATAGTGTTAAAGTAACAAGACAGAGCTTCTGCAGGATTCCAGTGCCATTTCATTGCTTCAGTTTAATATAGTGAAGTGACAACCGGGGCCTGCTGCTCCCTATAAATAGGCCCTTAAAACCACTTTGGTTCTGATAGAGTGGAGCCCATAAGAGGATTTTTTCTTTTTTTTTTACTCAGCCTGGACCACTTGACAAATCTTTGGCCAGAAAAGCTGAGTCGCTCTCCTCTGACTACACAATAAGCGAATGCATCCAGTCATGCTTGAGGTTCTTCTGTGCTCTCACTGAGCTAACATTTACTTTACGACTCACTCAGCAGTAGCTTGAGCACAGACGGTTCATTGAATACAGAAAAAAAGTCCCAGTTTGTAAAATGTGACCATGTGGATCAGAAAACAAAAACAAAGTTTACTTCACTTTTACTTGCTGAACACTTTAACCACATCCTAACAATCTCTCTTTAGCCAACTTCAGTCTTTGCATGTTTCGTGATGTCTATAGAGGAGATTGAAGTGCTGGTCAGATTTCCCTGGAGTGTACCTACCTGGGTAGCTGCTGAACGACATCTGTCCAGTGGCGATGTGTGCATCGGACACCCTGAAGTCCCAGTGTTTATAGATTCTCATGGTGGCAGCGTAGGTGTACCAGCTGGAGTGGCCAAACAGCAGGTTTTCATAGCCGGGCAGCACCTTAGCAGGAAAAAAGAGACACCGAGGAGTACAGGGCGCCGTTTGTAAAGTTACACAGTCAAAACATAAGAGCAATAATTTGGATTATTTAGACTTTCATATGATAAATAAATGGGGATTCATATTTTAAAGTCATATTTGTGTCCATGTTGTTTATTCATTAATAAATGTCAGTTTCAAACTAAATATTTATATGAAAGCGCTGCAAGTTGTTCAGACGCTGAAGGAGTCAGCCATCGTTGCTATAATTTTCTGGAACTGCGCCTCTCAAGGGGGCAGCATGTTGGAGTAGCTCTGTTACTTTCCTTCTGTTTGTTTTTCTTTAAAAAAAAAAACTTTTATTCCTCCATTTCTGGCAGAAACATTTTGTTTCTTTGGACATCTGTTCTCTGTGGTTTTGAATGCTGTGCAGCAGAAAGGATTTTTGTTGATGCTTTTTTTTCCCTACTTTTGGATATTTGTTATGACGCATAACCATGGCAACAAGGTGGTTTACAACTGGCAGCAGCTGATTAACATCACAAAAGCTCAAATACATCAACTGTAGCCACAAAACCCTGATGAGTTTGTAATGGCAAAAAATAGTATCTCAGGGTTTCCATAATAAAGAAGACTTGAGTCCAAGAAGGCGTTTAAGTATTTAATTCAAACATGTCTGGCCAGAACACGGAGGGGACAGAGTTACTCGTGCATCACCCAAACCAACCTTTCTAATTAACTGCTTAAATAGTATTCAGCAATCATTGTTTATCTCTGTAGATGTCTTCTCCAACCTTCACGCCCCACCTCCGGAGAACTGCTTCACACGAGTCTCATATCAACGCATAAAGCAGCACATCCGAAGGCCAAACTGTTATCTTACTGCCCCGGCGTCTGTCTCTCACATATATCTTTCTCATAACATTAAGCTGGAACAATAAGCTTGTCATTTTCTTAGATGCATTCACTAAACAGAGAATATACACTTAATTCCTAATTGCATAACAATTTTTCACCACAACTTGAAAATGAGACGCCATGGATACAGAGCAGGAGCAAAGAGGAGAGAGAAAAGGAGGAAGTTCAAACCATCTCCTCCATCGATCATTAAGGGTAATGTGAGGTTCCCTCTGGAGATTAGTGTGCAAAAAAGTATTTTTCATAAAATGAACATTATGGACAACGCTGAGCGTCCTCTACATCACACTGTCATACAACTACAGAGCGTCTTCAGTCAGAGGCTTCTTCAGATCTGCAGACTGCTACAGGAGATCATCCCTCCCCACGGCTATCAGTACCTACAACACATCTTTGAAGGAACTTGGATGATATGAGTTACAACAACATTTAATTTCCCTTTGGGATTAATAAAGTAATTTTGAATTGAATTGAATAACGACTGATGGATGGAGGTCTAGGCATAAGTAGCAACTGGGGAAATGCTAAACCTACTGCAGACAATTCCAAGTTGAACCACTATCATTTTGTCTGAAGAGTTTCAAGGAAGCAGAAAAAGATACCCACAAGTTGAGTTATTGGCAAAAAATAAAATAAAAAATTAATATAGGATAAAGGCATTCTTTGAAGTTTGTTCTAAAGTAATATTAAAATCTCGTCCCATCTCGTTCTCGTGACCTCAGTCTCGTCTTGCAAGTTTTATGTATCATTACATCCCTAGTCATCAGTGTGTTTTTAACAGCATAATGATTCAGAAATTGTTCCCCAGACACAAAATCCACCTTCTTCCATGGCCAGCTCAGTCCCAAGACCTGAATCCTACAAGTAACCTGAGGGGTTTGCTAAAGAGAAGAGAACACCAGAGGAGCCAGAACTCTGGTTACAGATGCCTCTGTCTGAATGATCAAAACTTAAAGGGGGGTATTATGCAAAATTGACTTTCTGAAGCTTAATATCCTGAGAACCTGTCTTTCCCTCATTAAAAAACATGCCTGAAGTGTTGCACTGACCCATTCACTCATGTTAGGGTAATCTTTGAGGATCTGCTGGTAGTTCTCTGACTTTCTGATATTTTTTAGAGATAAAGCGGATACACTGAGAAACCAAGTTACCACCTTGCTTGTTAACCCAGTAGCTCAATCTGCAGCTCTAGACCAATCAGCTACCTTGTCTAGAGCTGCTGTTTTTTCTGCTTTTAAGACCATCTCCCTTTCTGAATTAACCAAGGTTGTTAGCTCAGCTCGGAGAACAACCTGCTAACTGGATCCTATGCCAGGATGGGCAATTAAAGAATTGTAGCCAGTCCTTGGACCTTATATTATGTTCCTCCTTAACACTTCATTGGAAAATGGTATCTTTCCAGCTTGCTTTAAAAAAGCAATAGTAAGGCCCACTTTGAAAAAACATGGACTAGAAATTGATTTTATTGGAAATTATAGACCAATCTCACAGATGTCGTTCTTGTCTAAAGTGTTTGAGAAGGTGGTGTCTAAGCAGCTTACTGAATACTTGTCCTCGAATAATTTGTTTGAGCCCTTTCAGTCGGCCTTTAGGTCTCACCACTCTACAGAAACTGCCTTAGTCAAAGTGGTAAATGACATTTTGGTGAACGCCCACAATGATCAGACCTCTGCATTGTTACTTCTAGATTTAAGTGCTGCCTTCGATACGGTTGATCACGGCATTCTGCTGGATAGGCTTGAGCACTATTTTAGAATTGAGGGTAAGGTCCACTCATGGATGAGATCTTCTTATCTGGTAGACCCCAGAGCGTTAGTTTTAAAAATGATCTCTCTGCAACCTGTATCACGAGGCAAGGGGTCCCTCAGGGCTCTGTACTTGGGCCACTGCTTTTTACACTTTATCTGTTGCCTCTTGGCCAACTTTTACGATCGTTTAATCTAGCTTTCCATTGCTATGCAGACGATCTGCAGCTCTACGTCCCGTTAGTTATGGGACAAAGTGGTCATATGACCAAAATTGCGACAGTTTTATCTGCAGTCAGGGGTTGGTTGTCAAACAATTCCTTACTGGTAAATTCCAACAAGACTGAGTTGATGGTTATTGGACCACAGAGATTCCTGCATTCGTCTCGCGACTTATCCCTGAAACTTGACGACTGTCTCATCACCTGCAGGGATAAGGTTAAAAACTTGGGTGTCTGGTTTGACCCAGTGCTCTCCTTTGAGCCTCATTTGAAAGGAATAATAAAAACAGCTTTCTACCATCTGAGAAATATATCCAAAATTAGACAGATTTTATCTACTGAAAACACTGAGATTTTATTTCATGCTTTTGTGTCCTCACGCATTGATTATTGCAATGCTTTGTTCTCTGGGCTACCAAGGAAAAGCTTTAGAGGGCTCCAGATGGTTCAGAACGCAGCTGCTCCTATTCTGATGGGCACTGGAAAGTATGAGCATATCACACCAGTGCTGAAGGCTCTACACTGGCTCCCCTGTCATTTTCGAACAGATTTTAAAGTTCTACTACTTACTTATAAGGCTCTACATGGCCTTGCTCCAGCCTATCTCTCAGAACTTTTAAATCTATATGATCCACCCCGTTTTCTTAGGTCTCAAGGTTCTGGACTACTAACAGTCCCAAAAGCTAAACGAAAAGGACTTGGGGAACGCACGTTTTCTTTCCGTGCTCCATTTCTCTGGAATAAATTACCTTACCACATTAGACAGGCAGGATCTATTGGAGTGTTTAAAGCCAAGCTGAAGACTCACTTGTTCACGTTATCCTATGTATCTTAAATTGTTAATTTTACTGTTTTGTTTTGTTAATGTCTTCATTGCTATTTGATCATTGTTTTATATAGTCTTATATTGTTTTAAATTTTATGTTATTGATGTTCAGCGCTTTGATTGAAAGCGCTCTATAAATAAAGTTATTATTATTATTATTATTCTCGGGGTTGCAGAAACGCCTGCTCCCACCTATCCCCGCCTTTTCCACCCATCTCCTCCTCCAACCTTACGTACTCAGCCGAGAGCCTCGCCCCTGCAGAGCTCCCCTCCCCCTCCCCACCTCACACAACTCCGACTGAGTCCCAGGTGCAGTAATTATAACACACCAGCTGCAGCTGCGCGTCTTTTGTGGGATTTTTTTCAGACTCCGTGCTGCGATGATGCACGGTATGTGACGAACTGAAGGGGGCGTGTCAGAAAGAGTCGGAGGGTCTTAGAGAGGCACAGGCGAAAAACAAGGCGTCCAATACGGAAGTACATTTCTTTAAGGTGGATTTGGATATATGACGGAGTTTTAAAAGACTTAAGGTGACAATTTTATTGGAGTGTGATATAGAAGGGTAATATGTGCCTGGAAGAAGCATAATACCCCCCCCTTTAAGAGATGTTACAGGAGAAACCTGAATGATGTCCACCATGTAAAAGATTGTTGCACCAACACCTTTACCACCAGTGATTTTGTTCAAAACAATTCTTTCCCAACATGAGATGGACTAGACTGACAGAGTAAAGGAATTGACATCAAAGCTTGAGTTTTTCCAAAATGTTCAGTGTGAGGTTACGCTGCAGCAGTCAAATAAAGTTATTTTAAGGTGCTGCAATGAACAGTATCTACGATTTCTAAATAATATGGATCAGTCCTGTATTTAGTAGCAACTGTAAAATGTTTAAAAAGGAGGTAGGTAAAAAGAGAAACCCTTGATCAACAATCATGACCGAGTGTTCTGACTGGCCTTTTTACTCATTAAAGCAATCAGGGCTGTTGAACTTTCCCTCACAGTTTGAGCCAAACAAGCTTGGCCTAACCTTTATAAGAGCTGTGCAGAGACCCATTCCGGGCCTCCTGAAAGGGGCCGTGCCTGCGGAGGAATTGGAACGAGGTGTCAGAGCTGGGACGAGGTCCAGGAGGTCGCCGACACCATTCAGGAACTGGAGCGCGAAGAGCGGCAGAGGCTGGGCAGGAAGGAGAGAGCAAGTGGCAGAGATTAATGAACTGATACAGTGGCAGCTCTCTCTCCTACACACACACACCTCCCTGTGTTTGCTTTTGGCCCACTCTGCAGCTCCAGCATGCAGTCCATCCAGCTGGGCCAGGATCAGTCCCAGATGTTTCCACAGGGGGTCACTGTTTCTCCTCAGAACCACCTGCTCTCTGGCCCAAGCGTCCTGCTTGCTGTGGATCATTCAGAGAACAGAACGGAAAACAGAAAAGGCGGATTGCATCCCAGCTCTGACCCGCTGCGATTACTGATCCGCCTGATCGATGAATTCATATACAACATACCTCATAAAGTGCTTCAAGGGGCCTAAAACCTGCTCATCCTTTATCAGCTGAGGGAACATGTTGATGTAATGACTGAACATCTGTCTGCAGCAGAAAAAGAAGAACATCTGACTGAAGTTTGTTTATTCACTCTTCCGACACGAGACAGCTCGTAAAGAAATAACACACGTTATCCCAGAATATAGGATAAAGAGCATTCAGCTTTATCAAGCCAGTTTATATGAGGCTGCATGTTGCAGAAGCATCTGTTTAACCTTTTCACGTTTTGTCACATTACAACCCAACTTTATCCGTAAAATCCTGTGCTACTGCCTTAAGTAGATGGGCAATGCTTCTTTTAATCGCTGCATAATTCTGGAAACAGTAAAAAAAACGCAAAGGAAGAAAATTTTGAACCCAGATGTTTACATACACTGTTAAATACCAGAATAATGATGGAGATAAATGTTTAAAGATTCTTTTATGAGTTTCTCCAGCCTCAGAGGTTTACAATCTGGAAAAGCCCACATAATGTCATTGCTTTCTAAGCTTCTGATAGATATGTGGTGCTGTTTGTAAAGTTACACAGTCAAATGTAAACACCAATAATTTGGGTTGTTTAGCCTATCTCATAAGATAAATAAAGGGGGTTCATTTTTCAAAGTCCTATTTGCATCCATGTTATTTATTTATTTATAAATGTCACAGTGTGAAACAAAATATTTAGTTTAAAGTGTAACTCACGCCCAAATCAAATCTGATAAACTGTATAAATGATGTCTAATAGTGCTATGTACATGTCTGGGCATTATTTTTTGTATTTTAGTACATTTTAGTAAAAATATTTTTTTTTTTAAACAAAAAACTGTTAGTGGAGCGCCCTCTTCAGGTTCAAACTTTACACTGCACTTGAATTTGAATCAGGCATCGCTACTGGCTCAGCTTGGATTACTGACGTCAGCGGTTATAACTGACATGTTTAGCTCCAAACTAAACATTTAGCTTGTCAACAAACATTTTAGTCTACAAACTAACATTTACATTCAAACTAAATACTTAGTTAGCGATCTAGTTTGAAGCTAAATATTTAACTTGCAAGCTAAACTATGGGGTGCCGTTCGTAAAGTTACACAGTCAAATTTTAACAGCGATATTTTTGGTTATTTAGCCTGTCAAAGGAGAAAAAAAATGGGTTTCATTTTTCAAATGCATATTTTCACCTTGCAATTCATGTATTTATAAATGTTACATTTTCTAACTAAATATTTATTTTGCTAACTAAATATTTATTTTTCAAATTAAGTATTTAATTTGCAAACTAAATATTTATTTTCCAAACTAATTATTTAATTTTGAAAAGAAATATTTAGTTTGTAAAATAAATATTCAACTTTAAATTACATTTTTAGCTTGCTAACTAAATATTTAGTTATACAATGTAACATTTATAAATACATGAATTACAATTAGGTAAAAATATGCATTTGAAAAATGAAACCCAATTTTTATCTCCTTTGAAAAGCTAAATAACCAAAAATATCGCTGTTAATATTTGACTGTGTAACTTTACAAACGGGACCCCATACTAAAATGGGTAGCTAAATATTTAGCTTCAAACTAAACATTTAGCTAAGAGCTCAATATTTAGCAAAAATGCAAATTGATTTCTCGATAAGCGGATGTGGACTACCAAAATAAAAGCTGGGCCTGGCGAGACAACACGCCTCCTCTATATTATTATTTATTTACCTCCCGACATATCCAACATTTCAGCTTAAAACGTAGGAGGATGAGCTGCTTTAATGGCAATACAGACGTTTACCGATGAATTTACAGCAGTGATGCACCAGCAGGAGTTTATGTAGAGATATGCGGGACCCTGCTTTTATTTTGAAAGTCCACTTCCGTTCTTTTAAAACATTTAGCTTAGAAGCTATATATTTAGCTAGCCAGTTTAGCATGCTAACTAAAGCTAAATATTTAGTTTGAAAGTGTGACATTTAATTACAACAGTTTTAGGGCCATTGTAGATATAATAAAAATGTTTTGGAGTACATTTTCCGCCCAAACAACTTGAGAATATTGTCACATATTTTCCAGAAAAAACTCGAAAATTCTCTCATTTAGAAAAGTCGAAAATTTGCGAGAGGAAACTTAAAAGACATTTCCATGATTAAAGGTATATATTTTTATTTAAACTAGTCAGAAATTTTGAAGAAAAATACTTTGAAGTTTGCTGAGATTTTAAATTAGTTATTTAGTAAGTAAAGTTTATTAATAATCCGCTTTTCACAGACACAAAAAGTCACAAAGCGCCAAACAACATCAATCACAGTAAAAGTAGTATTACGTGTAGGATGCAATTTAAAAACACACATAAGTAGCCTAGGTTGTATAATGCTGTAATAACTAAAGTTATACACTTGCATGGTGCTCAATGAGACCTACTTGATGCAGCCATGTTGCAGCTTCTTCCTCGTCTCTGTTCATGACACATCTGAACCCGGGAGAAGTCGTTCTGATCCGGGGAAGTTGCATGAACCACCGAGGCTACACTTTTGAAAATATCCAGATGCACATCTTGTAAATTTAACACAAATCTTATTGGACTGACATTTTCTGTAGGAAATATCTGATACTCAACAAACGTCAAGTTTTTTTTATGACAAATTTATGTTTTTTTTTTCTTTTCTTGCAAATGTCTGACTTTACATCAGAAAATATCTTAGTTTAAATATCGAACATTCTTCTCAGTTTTCTCTTGCAAATATTTGACTTTTCTGAATAAGAAAATTTCCGAGTTTCTTTCGGAAAAATATGTGGAATTAATCAAAAACTTTCCGCGGTTTTTGGGGCAAAAATGTACTCAAACATATTTTGGCTTTAGTCTACAATGGCCCTAAATAACATTTAAAAAACTAATTTTAAAAATTTACTCCCATTTTTTCTCTTATGACAGGCAAAATAACCCAAATTATTGTTTTAACTTTTGACTTTAAAACTTTAAAAGACGGATCCCATAGATAGGTTCCATCACATCATCGTGGGGATGTCCAGCCATCATTGAATTCAGGAAGGAGACGGGTTCTGGTGAGAGATGTGTGAATCAATCCCAGAACAAAAGCTGAAGACCTTGTAAAGATGCTGCTGCAAAGACAGAGAGAGAGTCCTGTACCAAACAAGGGAGAAGCTTGCAAGCCAGAGTGCTGTGGTGGGAGAACCATGCTGCAGGAGGGACTGGTGCACTTCACAACATAAAGCATGGACACAAATTGGTCTTTCAAATGGACAATGTCTCTCAGCATACCACCAAATTAGTTATAAGTGGCTTAAGGACAACAAAGTCAATATTTTGGAGTGGCTATCACTAAGTCCTGATCTCAAAGCATACGTGGGGGCGGAGCTAAGAAGGTGTGTGTGAGCGAGGCAGCCTACAAACCCGAATCAGTTACACCGGTTCTGTCTCGAGGAATGAGCCCAAATTCCCAGCAAACTATTGAGAGAAGCTCGTGGAAGGCGACCCAAAATGTTTGACCTATTCATACAGTTCAAAGGCAACGCGACCAAATACTGAGGAGTGTATGTTGAAACATCTGGTTTCATCTGTATGTCAGCAACATTGTCTGGTATTTATGTGTCTCAGCTCACCCAGCAGTGAGGTAACCCTCCAGGTAACCAGCCAGGAAAAATGTAATTTCATCATCCTGTGCCGCTCCTCCAAAACCTGCTTTGATCTCCAAGACACCCCATCCGGAAAGCAGCAGAGTGTCGTTGAAGGAGCCATAGGCACCCCCGTCTTTCGTCATCACCCCCTCCTTCAGGATCACACTTTTCTGGGCAGCATCCCAGTACACCGTGGCCTCTTGGAGCTTTACTATTGTACCAGGATGGACAGGATTACAGGGTTGAGGTTAGATAACACATTATATAATATAATGTCATGACACCATTAGAGTAGATTTTTATATATATAGTCTTCTTTGATTTTAATAGTTTTTTTAATTTATTTAATTATTTATCTAATAAATCCAGCATTTTTATGTCTTGCTAAACAGATTTTCTTTAAAGCCTGTTACATTTCAAACAGATCAGATAATATTAAAACAAAAAACTGATTCTGGTGAATTTTCAAAGGTTACATAAGAATATGCCTACAATATAATTAATTATATGTGATTAAATAACTGCTGATGTAAAATAACGACAAATTGTCAATTAAAGTAATTATAAATTTTTATCTAACCACATTTTTTATGTTCAACTCAAAAGTACATGCAAAAATTAGAAAATTAACTAGGCTACCAAAAATATTAAATAAAAACTGTTGATTAGTCCATAACTGCGTCTAACTCTTGAGATATTTAAAGAAGTCACCGTTATACAAGCATACATTAAATGCATTACTCACGATATGTTTGCAGTGTGTTAAATGGTCTCTCAACTACATCCACCGATGTAGCCACAGAGCACAGCAGGACACATAAATGGATGCTCGGTGTCCCCATCATATGGATTTTAATACCTAAAGAATATCAGCTCTGGATGGAGTTTAACAATGAAAATGGTTTGAGACCGACGGCTGCTACGAATTCACGATGACGAACGGCAGTTAAATTTTAATT
This sequence comes from Valencia hispanica, assembly GCA_963556495.2. NCBI lineage: Eukaryota > Metazoa > Chordata > Actinopteri > Cyprinodontiformes > Valenciidae > Valencia > Valencia hispanica. The sequence goes on along the minus strand of OY747721.1, from coordinate 2,831,325 downwards.
TCCTAAATTTGTTTGTCATATCAAACGCAACAAGAATTAGAACAGGGTAAAAAAAAACATGACCACCCCAGATGGGACTCGAACCCACAATCCCTGGCTTAGGAGGCCAGTGCCTTATCCATTAGGCCACTGGGGCTGCCTAAGCACAAAAACTCATGATGCAATTTGGATGTCTACTACCAGGCAGGGGGTGGGGGGGGAGGTGTTCCTCTGGATTTATGTTTTGAATTGTTGCTGCTCATTCACTGTCACAATACTTACGAAAACAATGCATATGAATCTGGATTTTTTAATTACGTTAACAGTTTCGCTGTGTAGGTTCATGGTCGGTACCATTATCATTTCAAAACGGGGGTCATTCGAATGTTAAAGTGTAATAAAATCTCTATAAAATTGATATTATATAGAGTTCTCAATATTATTTATTGCAGAAACATAAAAAGACTTTTATGCTTTATATTTAGGTTAGTGCCAAAGTCAAGTCACATTAACGAAGCTTCTCTCTTTTTTGAATGATGGGAACTTCCACGCCTGCGCAGTAGGATGTGTCTAGATAGGAATTATAACCAAACACATTAGGGCGTTAAATAAATATTCTGTATGGAGGTAAATATATGAGTTATATATTTTAGGTGATTTGAGTCTTTTTAGAGTTTAGGTTTATTGTCAGGAGTTAGTAATTCTCTCGGGACGTCTGTGTTGTTCACCTAGAGATAGGTCGGTGTCGTTAGCAACAATAAACAGGCTGTAGCAACGAGACATCTGAGTTAAGCTGAGTGAGCATCATCATCCTCATCGGTGTACTGTCTCTTAGGACCTTCAAAAATCACTGATGCCGCTGTTTGGGAATACGTTCAGTCCGAAGAAGACTCCGCCTCGGAAATCTGCATCTCTGTCCAGCCTTCATACGGTGAGTGAAAACACGCTTTGAACCGTCTTAACTTTGTTTTCCCGTTATTACCACAAAGTTCGGTGTTTTTCATCGAGAATGTGGCGTGCATTTTTACCTCTGATATTCATGGAATAAAATCGAGTGCAAAACAAATGTCACCTAATCCGTTAATTAAGTTCAATTCAAATTCAAAACACTTTATTTATCCCAGAGGGAAACTAAGTGTTGTAGCTCATATAATTAATTCTTTAAGGAGTTGTTGTAGATCATGATGGCTGTGGGCAGGAAGGATTTCCTGTAGCGGTCTGTGTTGCAGCCAAACTGAAGAAGCCTCCGACTGAAGACGCTCTGTTGTTGTATGACTGTCTCATGAAGAGGATGCTCAGGGTTGTTCATAATGTTTTTTATTTTTTGGATCATCCTCTCCAATAATGTTCAAGTATTTGCATATTGATTATCTAAACATCCAGTCGTGGATGGTGGTGCTGTGGGCTGGAAGGATCTCCAGTAGCGGTCAGTCTTGCAACGAATCAAAAGAAGCCTCTGACTGAAGATGGTTGCTGTATGACAGTCTTATGACCATCGTGACGTGCTAACAGCTCAATATCCAGGCAGCAGAGACTATTCCACAGTAACGTCCTGGATGACTCCATCAGTTGTTGGCTAGCTCTGCTAATCCACCTCCTTTGCTTTTGTCATTCCTCTTTAAATCTCTGGAGATGGTTTGAACTTCCTCCTTCTCTCTCTGCTTTTTGGTCTGCGTCAATGAAGCCTCCTTTTCAACTCCTCTGGGATTGGGGGTCGTAGTTCAGGTATTATTTGAGCTACTGAGATGTTAATCAGCTGCTCCCGTTTGATAAAACAATACCTTGTTGCCAGGGTAACGCATAAGAACTGTCCACAAGTAGAACAGTAAGAGCAAAACAACTTCCAGATGCACAGCACCCAGAACCAGAGGGAATAACTGTCCAAACAGCAAAGATTTAACCAGAATAATTCTGAACAAAAGGCTAGAAAAAGAACCAATCAGAACTAATAGAGCTGCATCGAGAGAGGAACTATTCTTTTACACAGAGTTCACCTGTGTGTAATTTGTTAACTCCACAGATGTTGTTTGTATGAAAGAGTAACAGGAAAACATCCTGTGTAGCAAAAAAAAAAAAAAACCTAAACACACTCGGCCTGCTGTAAAAAAAAAAAAAAATGGCGGTGGCAGCATTATGCTGTGGGAGTGTTTTTGTTAAGCAGGAACAGGGAAGAGCTGATGGGAAGATGGATGGAGCTAAATCCTGGACAATCCTGGAGGAAAACTTGTTAGAGGCTGCAGGAGACCTGATAATGGGGGGGAGGCTGGCTTTCCAGCAGGACGACCACCCTGTATATACAGCCAGAGATATTATGGGATGGATTAGATCAAAACTGATTCATGTGTTTTAATGGCCTAGTCAAAGTCCAGAACCGAACGAAAGAGATAATCTTCATTGATAGGCATTTGAAACTGTAATTGGTGGGAAAAGTGCTTCTATTGGCTCAGGGAGACTGAATACAAACACACACCAGTTTTTTTTATTTTATTTATAAAATATTTAGAAAAACATGAATCCTTTTCCTTCCACTCTTCTTTGTCTTGGTCTATCACTACAATAGAATCAAATCAAATCAAATCCCAACAAACTGCACTGAAGTTTGTAGCTGTAATGTCACAAAATGTCAAGGAGGTATTGTATTTATTGTATTGTAATTGTTTTATAGTGTCACCTTTAGCACAATCAATAATGTAATGTAATTAAAGGCCATTCTTGCTTTTTATTTTATTTATTTAATTTGAAAATATCTCAAAACATGGAAAGTGTGTTAAAATTCCCTGTTGTGTAAACCTTAAAAATGTTCTGATCATTCTTCCTTTTCTTTGTGGTTTAGTTGGATCGTTCAACTAGAGAAATAGAGCTAGGCCTCGAATATGGACCTCCTGCAATGAACATAGGAGGCCAGACCTGGAGGTTTGAAGACGGACAGTGGATAACAGGTGAAGATGACTTTTATTGTTCTGAAACCAGACATATTCAACCGTATATGTCCTTTCTGGCTGCGATCGAATGATTTTCATGTGTTTGTTCTACCAGAATCTGGCGGGAATGCTTCTAGTAAGGAGGTGCAGCGGCTTAAGAAAAGAAATTTGCAACTGGAGGAAGAAAATAACCTCCTTAAATCAAAGATCGAAGTTCTGATGGACATGGTGAGACCCTATTGTCTCTTTCTACTATGACCTGATAATAAAGATAATATATGAAACTCCAGACTCCTGCAAATGTCACTTCCAAGCCTGAAGGGGTTATCCAAACTGTCTCAGTAAAGCGTTGCTTATTCTATATAAGTAATACATTTGAATTACCATGTACAGTTGTTATGTTAATAAATTCACTAAAGTATTATTAAAATCCGTCATTTAATTTCTTCTTTCAAGCTGACTGAAACTACCGTGGAGTACCATCTGATGGAAAAAGAAATTGAAGATATGAAAACTCAACATCGAAGGAAAAAATGACAATTAATCTGGTTAGATTATTCTATTCATAGATAGTTTTATGGTGCATATGTTTTTGTTTTTTTTACTGAAATAAAGAAAAGTTAATTAAATAAAACCACGAGCCAGGTTTTCCTGAAAATAAGGAATTCAGCTTTTAACAGGGTATTATTTCAATATGCAGCCTATTTTTATACACCTTACATCTGAACTGCATTGGAAAAAAAAACATTCTCTTTTATAATTCTTGTGTTTCTTGCATTTCTTTTTTTATATAAAATCTAAATTAAAAAGATGGACAAACATCTTAATATTTAATTATAAGGCTGTTTTTGGTTGTGTTTTTCTTGGCTTTGGGAACAGAAGACAGTTAAAATATACTTTTTACCCAGAGGTTCCCAAAATTTTCCAATTTATTTTGAGGAATTAATTTGAAAAAATCCCTTATTATGAATATCTAGAAAACTCAGCACTGTACTGCAATCTCACTGTCTCTCTTTGTAAAAAGTCATTGGGAATTCAAAATAAAATGTATATTCAATATCAGATTTAATGTAATCTGGGGTCTTTTCTGTATTGGTATTTGGTACTATTTTATTCATAGAGGGTAATGATTTAATGTTAATCAGCTAGAAAGTGGAGGGCAGAACTGATGACCTCACAAGGTCGAATGATCATTGAGCCCAAAAGACACGGCTCTCTGAGGAAACTGAAGTAAACGTCACTCCCAACAAGGATTCTCACAATTTTCAGCAGTTCAAAATCTCAGCATTGTGCTGCAGCTGCAAGATCATGTCGAGAGGTCCCTGCAGAGGATAGTGAGGGGACCTGCAAGGGTCACTGGAGTGTCCTGCTGCACTGTCCGGGATCTGTTTCAGAGCTGCTGCAGGAACAAGAAGCTAGCTGAATGTGGTCAAAGACTCTTCACATCCAATCCATGAACTCTTTTTGTGTAGATAATCAATATGCAAATACTTGAAGATTATGATTTCTCCCCAACATCATCGTATTTGTTTTTAATGTATTTCAGTAACATTCTCTTACGTCACCAAATACAGGCCTGGAACTGTTGCTATAACATGTCATATTTAACCAAGAACTTTTTAGAAATGAGAAATACATTTTATTTTGGAGATACTCTTTATGTGCTCAATGCCTATAAACAGAAACATTGTTGTGTACACAACTAAAAACTAAACTAGAGGGAGATAGTAACTGGTTACATTTACTTGAGTAACTTTTTTGAAGCAAAAAAACTTTTCGGAGTACTTTTACTTCATCGTACTTTTCGGATGGGTAAAACAAATGTGTGGTTCTAGCCCAGGGGTACGGTGTACAGGGGGCCTTCGGTTCCTGGTTAAACACCATCAAGAGCAGGAGTGATACACTGTTGTGCATATTTTATTTTATTTTATTTTATTTATTTAACCCGTTTTGGCTCCTCTATTCAATCAATCATCATTAATCTTTTAAAATGTCCCAGAGATTAGATTAGATTTCAGCTAAATACCCTCATTTAAAGACACGGTCCTGATTTGGTGTTTTATAAGCGTTTCATGACTGAGCAGATGGAGGTGATGTTTTCCAATCTGATTGGAGGATTCTCAGCTCAGTCTGCGCAGCGATTGGTTTGACGCTCACTTCTGCGCATGCGCTGATAGCATCGAGCAGGCTGACAGCGCGAGAGACAAAGTAGTTCCTCTTTAGCCTTTTATTTCAGCTCCTGTCCTTACCTGCGGGCTGCTGTCTGCCTCCGCGGATGTCCTGTTGACTTCGTGTCTCTACCTGAAAACGATGCCGCGCGGTGGTGAGTGTTTCCGTCACAATATACCTTTTTCTGCCGCTTTAAGTTGGATGAAATCCGTTCAACTCGCACATGTTTAGCTGTTAGCATGCTAAAGCGGCTAACCGAGCCCAGATATGATTTAAAACAGAAAATATGATTCTTAAATTTTTATGTGCCGACGAAGTGAAGAGGAAAAACTGTTTTAGCAGTTAAATGTATTGTTGTTTTTTTAAAACCGCAATATTATTAGGAAAGTAAACATGATTTGACCGCGCTAGCTCACTTGAACATTTTCGGTTGGTGGCACCTAGTGGACAGAAGGTAGTATTGCGTGATAAAACATACGACGTAATGATCTTGTCTCGACACAACACCGGTGAGTACGGAAGACGATTAGGGACATTGGGGGGGGGGAAAATAATGACGTTATTCTCAAAATTCTGAGATAGACAAGGAAAAAGGGCGATATGTCCTCAAATCTATATTGCGATATAATCTAAAACATGTGCGGTAATCATATCGCGTTATATTCTTTTCTTTGTATATGTAAAAATGACGGTTTATGAAAATTCTCACCTCTCAGAAAGCCTACAGCAGAACAACAACTTAAAAACAGTTTAGAATACCATTTAAATAGTATTTATTGGGCAAAATGCATTTTTAAAAATATTCAATTATTTTCCCCAAATAATACAACACAAAAATTCTCACAACATAAAGATAAAGATATTTGAAATAAATTAAAAGTTAAATGTTAATAAAAAAACTACAAAGTTCAAAATTGTCTGCTTTCCTAGTTACTTATTTATAATTTTAATATCTCACAAAAATAAAGCTGCACATCTTTAAATTAAAAATGCTTAAAGCTGAACAGGTTTTTTTCCCGTTAAATGGAAAACAACAAATTTTAAACTTGCAATATGTAGTGTAAAGAGGAGCACTGAACATCAGCATTTATCCTCCTTGATGACAGCTTGATGACGTCATCAAAATGCGCAAACGCGGTAAAGTCAAAATCCTTGTTATATTGAAGGACTTTAAAAATATGGTGATTTCGTTGCAGTCTACATTGTGACTTTTCTGTGAACAAATTAAAATTCTCAATAGGACAACCCGGATTGAATAAAGGTAAATAAATAATAAATAAAAGTCAGAATTCATACTTTAATTGGCCACAATAAAAAATCCCTTAAATCCGACATAGTCCTCCAGAAAAGTGATTTTTTTCCTCCTGCACAGCTCTCATCTCGGTCGTTAAAGCTGGTTGCTCCCAGGCGCCGATCTGCAATAAAGTCCGAATCATGAGGAAAAATGCCAAGTCTCCAGACTTCAAAGAAAAGCAACTTACAAGTGTGTTTGAATCAAAGGTTTAGAAAAACATTTTCATTTATAAATTGATTCCATGATTTCCTTTTTAAGTCCAGTTGCTTATTTGCAGCAACTGTTGGACTTTACGACCGTCACTGCTCCCAACAAACCCAATAATGTTTACATCACTGCTGTAACTTGCACTGTTTCATTTCTGCAAGTATTTCTGCTTCTGTTAATTGCACATCTTTTTTTCACACATTTTTAATTTTAACTTAAGTAATGATACGTTTACTTTTAATCTACAACTACACATGCACATTCTTTACATATTGTTTTATTCAAATTATCCTTCTCAGTTGCAAATTGAAATCTGAGTATGCCAATTTTAGTTTTAATAACTGCACAGTACTTTGGTTTTGTAATTTTGTACTTAAGGTACATATGTTATTCTTAATTCTGTTTTATTTTAAAATAATTTTTATTATGTGAATGTACAGCTGAATTTCTGAATCCGTTCTGAATTTTCTATGCTTTCATTCCAGAGGGACATTAAACTGCATCATTTTCTATAAAAAACTTTAAAAAGTGGGGTGTTCTAAGACTTTTCACTGGTAGTGTGTATGTGTATGTATATAAGAAGAATAAATTGATATATTAGATTCATCAGGAAGTGATGATGATGTAAGAATGGAGAAATATGGAGCGTCTTGGATCGCTTCATGGTTTTTAGTTGTCATGAGGTTTCCAAATGTTTAGTTGCTGTACAAGCTCGCGTCTGCAGTTGACCTCTTGCCCTTCATCCTGCTAGCTTTCATACACAATAACGACTTTCTGCACACCTCTAAATCTGGCAGGGAAAAAAGGCCACAAGGGCCGAGGGAAGCAGTTCAGCAACCCGGAGGAGATCGATCGACAGATGAGACTCCAGAGAGAGCTGGTGAGTGACGGAGTGGCCTGCCAGCAGCGGAAAGTCTAAACTTTTAAGTCTCGTCTGCAGTGTTGGGATTTCTGTGTGGTTTTAACAGGAAGAAAGTGGCGGTGTAGAGAAGGAGGGTTCCTCGGAGTCTGAGGAGGAGAGCAGCAGTGAAGAGGAGTCTGAGGTGAGGGAAGCTGCTTGTTTGTTACCGGGAAGTTGGGCTGGGCAATACGAGGAAAAAATATTTATTACAATGTTTGTCATATCAGTCGATATCTATATTAGGGATGGGCATTCGATTAAACTGTCTTCATCGATCATCGGGAGAGTTAACGATCGATTTTCGATTAATCATTGATATTTTCATATTAAAATTCAGTGTTCATAGGCTATATTAAAATGCAGTGAGAATAAAAAAATAGGGTGTTTCCTCACTGAGATATTCATTACAAGTGGGACGCGCCTTGTGGCAGTTAATTCACGGTAGTTGCACAAAGAAAATATGCGCTATCAGCAGCGGAGCCGACAGCTAAAAGACGCTACTCATTAACACAACTGACGCTCATATTTTTTTTCTATGCCAAAAAAGTAAAAAAAAAAAAAAGTCATGTTAAACAATAACTTAAATAAAAATATATATATAATACTTATAGGTCTGTTAGTTTTGTGTTACGTTTTGCAAAAAGAGTCGAGAAAGAGGATGAGAGAGATCAGCGTACCTAACAATGAATTAGGCTCATTAACGGAGTAAAAAAGACAAAAACAAAAGAAACCGTAACTTATATACTGGTTTAGCTCCTGTCTACTGATTTTTGTTGAGAAAGATGAGCATGTTAACAAGCGCTGGGGTCAGAAGCGACAGCAGCCTGGTGACCAGACTGACGATCACTAAGCTGCTGTGGCATCTGACCTCCAGCGCTGAGATCACCTGCTGTGAGGGACAGACGTCGCTGTGATACACATACCTCCATGCTAACTGGGCAAGCATCTGGAATCTTGTTTAATTCATTTTCCACCAGTCTGTAGAGGAGCAATCCAGGGGTGGCGGAGCCTCCCTCAGAAAGTAATCGGTGAGTAAGTTTCTCTGCTCGTTGTGCATCTCGGCTCCTCCATGCTAACACCGACTTGATGCTAGGATGAGACCAGGAGCAGGATGCTCCGCTTCTAACCAGGGTTGGAAGTGCGTTCAAGTATTTATACACAGCTTCGCAGTGTTGGCAGTGAATCGAGACTTTTTTTTTGTTAGTTTTTTTTTTTTTTTTTTGTCAAAGTGGTCCCACGTCACACTTTGCTGCGACCTCTTCATGACAATGCTACTTTTGAAATACACAGAAACTACGCGTTACTGATAGTGTTGGTGGTGGCTTCGCCCCGGACGGATTGTCAGGGAAGCGAACACGGCGCTTTTCGGCGTCAGTTTGGGTGACTTGTGTGAATCATGCAGATCCAAAGAGTTTTTTTGGGTGTAAAGTTTTAGCTTCATCAAATTCACCTTTAAAATGCATGGTGCTAGCTAGGTTGAGCCGGATACTCGTGACGGATAAAGCGGTTCTGACGAACACGAGCATGATACGATTAAAACTGGTCAATATCTTTGGTTATGCTGAGGGAAAATCCTCATTTGATAACTGACTGTCTTCACGCTCTGTGATTGGCCAGTCACACACAGTGCCCGCCCCCCTCTCTCGCAGTCGAACACACACAGACAGTGACTGAGGTGAGAGACAGGCGAGCTGAGCTGAGTGACTCTAGCTCACGTTGCTCTCTTTAGTCCTCAGGTTTTATTCAGTTTGCCTCTATTTCGGTTTGTATGATATTTAAAGTTACTTGGTGAACTTGTTTTGTAACGTACGCGGTGCATTTGACAAGACAGAGCTGAAAACAGCTCGTGCAGCGTCAGTCACTGCCTCCATCCCTGTCGGGGTTTTTTTTTTTTTTTTCAGAAGAATACAGTGAACAAGGCTGCCAAATTATTTTCCTGTTTGCCATCACTGGATGTTTACACGAATCACCAAGTTCACATATCATTAAAATATAACCAGTCTTAAGACCACTTACTCACATATAGCTGAACACACAAAGTAGCCTATATTCATATTTTCATTGTATATGGCTGTTCATAAAAATATTATAAATATTACAAATTAAGCTTTATATAGCCTACTGTACGACTTTGTGTGTGGGGGAAAAAAGCCAAGAACTTTATATAGTAAAGATCAATAAATAATTGGGAAAAAAACAGTTTGATCATAAAAATAAGTAAATAAAAAAAAAGTTTTGAGTATGACGACTCTTGTTCATGTTTTTTTTGTAGTTCATAATTTCCTACTGCATGCGCTGTATTCATTCACTAGGGTACTTGAAAATATTAATGTTCTGAGTTTATTAAAAAAAAACTTGTTCTATGAATAATTTGTCTACTATTGTGATCAAAAACATTGAATCTCAATTCTGAGGCTGTTCTGTAAATAGTTTTCAAATAAACAATAAATAAAGCAACTTCTGATCAATCCAGGGCTATATATATATACACTCAACAAAAATATAAATGCATCACGTTTGTTTCTGCTCCCATTTTTCATGAGATGGACTTAAAGATCTAAAATTCATTCCAGATACACAATATTACCATTTCTCTCAAACATTGTTCACAAATCAGTCTAAATGTGTGATAGTGAGCACTTCTGCTTTGCTGAGATAATCCATCCCACCTCACAGCTGTGCCACATCAAGATGCTGATCTGACATCATGATTAGTGCACAGGTGTACCTTATACTGCCCACAATAAAAGGCCACCCTGGAATGTGCAGTTTATTTGCTTTATTGGGGGTCTGGGGACTCAGAACCGGTCAGTATCTGGTGTGACCACCATTTGCCTCATGCAGTGCAACACATCTTCTTCGCATAGAGTTTATCAGATTGTCAATTGTGGCCTGTGGAATGTTGGTCCACTCCTCTTCAATGGCTGTGCGAAGTTGTTGGATATTAGTGGGAACTCATCATCCGTACGGACGGATGATGAGTTTTGCGATGCGGCTTTGGATGCAATAATAGCCCATCCGCGTATCTCTAGTTTCCACTCTCGTACGGCTTTCTTGTGCCACAGTGCCTACGCGCCGTCACGGTTTTGTCTACAAAACCCTTTCCTTCATTATATTTAATAGGGAAGCCAATATGTTCTTACACAGGAGATTTTAATACCGCGGGACGTTCAAGCTTTATCCGAATCCTTTAAAAACTGGAAAATTGCCACAGAACGAATATTCTTAGCTTGTAAACGTAGGCATTGATGATCTGTTGCACCACTACTACTTAGTGATTGTAATCTCTGATAGTTGTATGAAATCTCAACGCATCATGTAATCTCTGGCAGAAATCTAAACACTCCAACCTGTTTCATACTTTAACAAATCCGGTTTTATTACTAGATCTAGTTGATCCACTGGAACCAAGAAGGTGAAAACAGCCACAAAGCTACCAGCTATACTTTTAATTTCACTACAGAGATTACTGTCATCGTTAACAGTTCCATTTAAATCCTTAAAAAAAAAGAAAAAAATCGATACGTTGGTTTTGAATATCATGACACAAAATATCGCAATATATCAGCGTGTCGATATTTTCTTACATCCCTAGACATTATGCAACTTTTTCTGAAAAATTAGAGGAGGTTGGGTGCTGGGCGTAATGGATTAAAAATAAAATTTGATTTTTGATATAAATCGATTTCTATCTTAAAAAGAAATAACAAATGACTTTCAGTTTCTATGCTCCTCTAATCTAGAACAAACAACTGCAAAGCTGTTCTATTAAATCACAACGTATCTGTTTAGAGCTGCCTTCGAGTAATGTTTTCATGCATTATGTTTTGTGTGCTTTATGCTTTATAGCTATTTTTACTTAATCACCAAATCATGTAAAGAACCTTGAATTGCCCTGTTGTTGAAAGTTTGCTATACAAATAAAATTGCCTTGCATTGAAAATATATATATTTTTTAACTTCTCGGAGTTGACCTGAATTCAACATCCGTATAAATACATGCTGTAAAGCAAGACGGAAATCCTTGACCGCACTGACATCACGTTTGACTATGGATGTAAGAAAATATCGATACGCTGATATGTCGTGATATTTTGCCATGTTATTGTATCGATATTCAAAAGCGATGTACCTATTTTTGTTTTATTTTTTGTAAATAATTTCAATGGAAATATTGCTGACAGTAATTTGTGTAGTAAATATAAAAGTATAACTGGTAGTTTGTGGCTGTTTTCACCTTCTTGGTTCCAGTGGATCAACTAGATCTAGTAATAACTCTCTCTCTCTCGATAGATAGATAGTCTTAACTCATAGCATTGCGATATATCGTATCGTCTCCCCTGTATCGTGATACATATCGTATCACCAGATTCTTGCCAATACACACACCTACCTTGAACAATGGAAACCCAACCTGTGCATTCGTGACATTTTCCCCCCCTGATATTTCAAAAATAGAAAAACTCGATTAATCGTTATTTTGCCCATCCCGATTGGGAAGAATTATTGCCTTGGGACTCTTACATGAAGAGATTGTATCACTGTTATAAAAGTGTTAGCCGGCCTTTGATTGATGTTATGAAATGTTTTTTTACGGCCAGTCTAAGAAGAGGAGTGGAGTGGAGGGTCTCATAGAAATCGAGAATCCAAACCGTGTTTCTCAGAAGAGCAAAAAAGTGACGGAGGTCGACGTGAGCGCTCCCAGAGAGCTGTCCCGCAGAGAGAGGTGGGTGTCGCTCTTACCTTCCTGGAGCTACTCTCCACAGTTACTCATGGGTCTTCTTCCCTTTGTTCCTTTTAGAGAGGAGATCGAGAAGCAGAAATCGAAGGAACGTTACATGAAGCTCCATCTGGAGGGGAAGACCGAACAGGCCAGGGCGGACCTGGCCAGACTGGCCATCATCAAGAAACAGAGAGAGGAGGCGGCTAAGAAGAGGGAGGAGCTCAGGAAAGGTAAACATAAGCGTCAGTGAACATGGACGTTGTGCAGAAATTCACTAATTTAGTCCATTTAGTGCTCTGCCTTTGTTTCATGGACACAAACATGCTCTTTTAAATATTTCCATAAAAAATATCTTGCTCTGTTAGCTTCAGTTTTCAAATGTTAATTTGCATATTCAGATTTAGGCTGATTGTTGCAGCAAGAAGGTCCTGGGTTCAAATCCCAACCTGGCGACTTTCTGCACTATGCTCTCCTCATGCATTCATGACTGGAAGGGTAATTAATTAAACTATTTTAAACTTGGATATGAGTGTGTCTACATGGTTGGTTGTGTTGTTTTTCTCTGATAGAAAACAGGCAGCAGCACTGATTCTGATTAGTTTTTCTTTATTTTTCTTAAACAGTTGTATATTTTCTTCCCCTCCCATGAATGCAAGCTGTGAACTTGCAGAACAAGGAACAGCATCTTCAATAAAACATCGGCCCCTCCAGGATTTTGCAACGTTGTGATCGCAGCTATAATCGCAAATTCAGCCAATCCTCGCCAGTTCTGCACGTCTTGCGATTTTATCCAATTGTCGCAACTTTAACTCATGTTTAACCAAATACAATTCTCCTTATCTTATATCTGGCGGCGTCGCATATCACGCACACTTCCTGTTTCTTATGTGAGAGGAAGTGAGAATGAAATGTCGTATTTGCTGACAAAAATGGCTGCCAATGAGGATAATGCTACAGGCTACAGTTTCCTCATTCTCTACACGAAAGGAGACCACTTGATGCAGATGCACATTTTCAGAGTACAGTTAACTAAAACAATAATAATAATAATAATAGAAAGATTCCCATGAGAGCATCTGAGCGTGGTCTCAGACCTGGACATCGTACTCGATGCGTCTCGGTATCTGGGAACCGACAGCGCGTCTGTGAGCGGTGGCGCTGACCACCTATCCCCGCCTTTTCCACCCATCTCCTCCTCCAACCTTATGTACTCGGCCGAGAGCCTCGCCCCTGCAGAGCTCCCCTCCCCCTCCCCACCTCACACAACTCCGACTGAGTCCCAGGTGCAGTAATTATAACACACCAGCTGCAGCTGCGCGTCTTTTGTGGGATTTTTTTCCGACTCCGTGCTGCGATGATGCACGGTATGTGACGAACTGAAGGGGGCGTGTCAGAAAGAGTCGGAGGGGCTTAGAGAGGCACAGGCGAAAATCAAGGCGTCTAATACAGAAGTAAATTTCTTTAAGGTAGATTTGGATAAATGACGGACTTTTAAAAGACTTAAGGTGACAGTTTTATTGGAGTGTGCTATAGAAGGGTAATATGTGCCTGGAAGAAGCATAATACCCCCCCCTTTAATAAATAAATGGTATGGTTAAAAAGCACAGCAAAATCCTGGAGGGACTGAAACGTGAAAGTCTGAATAGATTTCATGAAAACAAAGGAAATTTAAATGTGATTAATTGGAAATGCATTTTGAAAGATTGGATGATGGAAGAATGCAGACTGGAAACAGAAGCTCTCTTCAGTTCAAAATCCTATTACAAGCTGGAGGGGAACATTTTCATTTTGCGGCCTTGACAGACTTTATGCGGTTTGCAGCCAAAATCATGCAAAATTCAAACGACACAGAAAACATCTAGGTTAAAGATGTAATGGTATTAAAATCCATCACATGGTCCTTACGCTGTTTCTTCTTCTTCTACTGCAGCTGAAGAGGCCCAAGCAAAGCGTTAGAACCTCGCCTGGAAGCCTCAACACTCTTCAGTCTCAGGGGGAAAACGGCTGGAGGGAGCAGGACCAACGGCGAGTTGCTCCTGAACGTCCCTCTGATCTGAGCCGAGGGACGTGGGACTTCTCTGACAGTATGGACAGCAGAACCAGGTGATGGAAGCTGGGTGAGGAGGAAGGAATGCAACCTTTGGAAAGCGTCTGAGGAAACCTGAGCTGCTTTACCAAACGTTTCACAGCCTCTTCATTAATTCTCACCAGGGTTTTTACGTCTACAGCTGCTAAAAGTTTCATTCTTTGGATTCACAAATATTTCCCAGTTATCTAATTAAAGTTTACAGGACATATTTTACAGGGATTTTTTTTTTTCCTCATGCGCTTGTTTTGTTGATCCATCGACAACAGAAAACTGTTATAATTATAATCCAATCCTGGAGTTTGTTGTATTCTGGGTTTAAACTTCATGGCAGAAGTTTGTATTTCATAAACAGTTATTTTGGTATGTCGTCTAAGTTTTTTTTTTTTTTTGTTTAGTTTTTTTAAATAAAACAAGATTATTCTGGTTTCGTCCCCTGAGTGTTTCGTTCCTTCAGACCGGCTGGGGCTGGGATCTCCATCAGAAACCTGGTGGCGTCCTCACCATGGCGCCTCAAACATTCCTCATGTTTGGTTGGTTTTCTGGGCTTCTAGATCTTCTGCACGTTCACATCAGCTTTTTTACATTTACATATTCTCCCTGTAGATGAGACGGGATCTTCCCAACAGCTGCCCATCCTGCATTCAAGTACAGCTGGGAAACTAGGCTGTTGAAGGCATGTGTTATTCTCAAATACGGGCAAAGTATTATTTATACATTAACAAGTGGTTATAGTGTTTCCTACTCTGATTATATCTGCTTGCACATTTACAAAAAATGTTTATCTGAATTTCCTGTCAGTTCTATACTAAACTTTTTAAAGTTATAAAACATAATAAAAACTAATTGCAACCACACACCTGACTGTATGTTGTTAGGATTCTAATAGTGCAACTGAAGGTAAAATGAGTTTTAAATGTCTAACTGAAACTATTCTTTTTCTTTACAAAATAACTCAACCTCAATCAGATTGGATGGTGAGCGTCTGTAGAGCTTCATTTTCAGGCTCTGATTACATTAAGTTTAACAGCTGGCTCTGATGGATGAGGACTTTTACTTTGAAAGGATCTGGTCTGTTTGATATGGTGTGACTGAGTTTTGGACAGTAAGAACTAATAACTCCTGGAAAAATCCAATTAACTTTAGAACATAGAGAGCCTGGCAAAAGTATTCACACCCCTTTTGTTGTCTCGTAGCTTCGATATAGATAGATATAGATATATCTATAGATAGATATAGATAGATATATATATATCTATAGATAGATAGATAGATAGATAGATATATATATATATATATATATATATATATATAGATAGATATAGATATATCTATAGATAGATATAGATAGATATATATATATATATATTGGATGTTGCTGTTGAACAATCTTATGGCTGCAGGGACAAATAATCTCCTGAAACTCTGTCTTTTGCCACAAATGATTTTTATTTGGATTTTATATGACAGAACAACACAAAGCTGCACATAAATATGAAGTGGGGGAAGAAAAGCTCCCCACAGCATGATGCTGCCACCACCGTGGGGATGGTGTGTTGATGTCGACTTGAACGGTTAGTTTTCTGTGCCACATGTTGCTGTCGCCCTAACATGGCTTGTTCCCATGACAACCACTCCTCCATGAGGACCTGCAATGCATGATGGTCTCCCTGGTTTTATATTAATGCTGCTGCTGGGGCAGATGATGAAGGCCTTTTCCAGACACAGAGACAGGAAGCCGAGGTCTCAGGCCCCGCCCACAGGAAATGCCTGTCCAGCCTGTGAGTCTGCAACCATGAAAAGACGTCGTCTGCTGCTGGAGGGAGCGCTGCTTATAGCAGAGGAAGAAATGGAGGTGGGTGGATGGGGTTCCGACCCGGGGAAGACTAAACGGTGAACACACGATGGTGAACCACCAATTCATCAAGTTTAGGAGGAGGGAAGGCGAGGAGAACGCAGATGGAACCATAACATGTCTTTCCATTGTCTAATCGTCTTAAGATGTGTTGGTACAAGATTGTTTGCTCTGGTTTTATGAGTCACTGCATTGTGCTTCAAATATTTTCCACTGCAGCCTAAAACCATCCGTCTAGCTGTACAACAACTTATAAACTCTCGTTGTCTCTGAACCAAGTTTCCATCAGACCGACGGCCGCTGAGGAATCTGTCAACAGGCTGCCGTTAGCAAAGATGGAAGCAAGTTTTAAACATATGAATGTGAGGAGTTGGCATTCCGACCTTTAGTGATTAAAAAGAAAGAAATCCATCAAAGCTGCAGCAGGGAGCTCACACCACGCCTCGTAAAGATTCCTCTGGGAGCTTCGCTTTCATCCACATTCTTACAGGTTTAGATCTGCTCTAAATGATCAGCAGTTTGAAGAAAGTCCTTCAGAAAAAAGATTCTTCCTCTGAACTGAATCTAAACAGCTTTTAGAGCTTCTGGTTGGAGTGGAGGATGATCTGACCTAATTACAAACTCTGATCCATTATGTCTCTAAATATTACGCACCCTCCACGCTGACTGGCACCTGACCTTTAGTTTTATTAAGAGTTCAAGATGTCAGGCGCTCTGTCAAAGCTCCCTGGGCCTTTAGAAGAGAACCAGGCCCACAGCATCACAGATCCTGTACCATACCTAACAGTGGGGAAGAGCTGCTGTCCCATATATTCATCCGTTGTTTCATTCAGGGTGTTTGCTGCTAAAACACCAGATCGGACCGAAGCACACAGTTCCTGTTAGAAAACGCCACATGTTTACATTTGTGATGGTAGGACAATAACTCTAGGTGTGTAGCTATCTAATGGTTGCTATGGAGACTTGGTCCCATCAAGATGCAGTTCTCTTACAGCGAGTCTCGTCTGACCGACATTTGTTTTATTTAAGCAACACGAGCTTTTCAAATTAACTGAGCATCAAAATCAATAAAAAATTTGACTTTATCCCTTAATAACTGAAATTATTAATTAACTTATGACAAAATCAGGATTTTTTTTTAGGGGAGGAAAACTTTTAAACATTAATATATCCACGTTTTAAGCTGGAAATGCAAAAAATATGAGATTAAACAAAAATACAAACATTTTCTGGCACTCGTGGCTTTTATTGTACAGTACGACAGAAAAGGGGAAAACGTGCAGCAAATGGCCAGAGAGCAGGAATCAAACCCAGGACAACCTGTGTGGAGAATTAAAGGGATTAAATTGATAACATGTTGTAAGAAGAAAGGTCTCAGACATCTGGGTATCTGTGTGTGAGCATATGTACTAAGAATAGTTTCTGCAGCAAGCAAAGCATGAAGGTGTGCATACCAAAATAAAATACTGGGGACATCATGTCAGAAGCAGAAGCAAGGAGGAACAATCAACAGTCAGCACACAGCTTCAGTTAATCCAGCTAGAAACTACTGATCAGGCCTGAAATCTAGGTGTAGTAATGGACTCAGACCTGAACCTCCAGGGTCACATAAAGGTCAATAACAAGGTCAGCCTTCTATCACCTGAAGAACATTTCTAGGATTAAAGGACTGATGTTGCAACAGGACCTAGAAAAACTCATCCATGCGTTTATCTTTAGTCGGATTGATTACTGCAACAGCGTCTTCACAGGTCTGCCTAAAAAGTCAATCAGACAGCTGCAGCTGATCCAGAACGCTGCTGCTCGTGTTCCTCACTAGAACCAGGAAAGTAGAGCTCATCACCCCAGTTCTAAAGTCCTTACACTGGCTCCCTGTAGCTCAGAGAATAGACTTCTAAATACTCCTACTAGTTTATAAATCATTACATGGCTTAGCACCAAAATATGTTGAAGACCTACTGTTACTATAGTAACCCCCTCCAGACCAATCAGGTCCTCTAATTCCAGTCTAATCAACATCCCTAGAATCAGAACCAAACATGGAGAAGCAGCTTTCAGTTTCTATGCTCCTCTAATCTGGAACAAACTTCCAGAAAACTGCAAAGCTGCTGAAACACTGAGTTCTTTTAAATCACAGCTAAAAACGTTTCTGTTTATTAATTTATTATTTATTTATTCTGTTAATTACTTTGAGTAATTAATGTTTTGATGTATCACGTTTTGTGTTTTATGCTTTATTATGTATTTTACGTGTCATATGCTCTGTGCATGCTTTATGCTGGTTTTACTTTATCCTCTAATCATGTAAAGCACCTTCAGCTATACAGATAAAATTCAATTCAAAAATATTTTATTGATCCCAGAGGGAAATTAAGTGTTGTTGTAGCTCATAAAATTAGTTGTTGTAGATGATGGCTGTGGGCAGGAAGGATTTCCTGTAGCAGTCTGTGTTGCAGACACAGATGAAGCCTCTGACTGAAGACGCTCTGTTGTTGTATGACTCATGAAGAGGATGCTCAGGGTTGTCCATCATTTCTTTGATTTCATGAAGAATCCTTCTTTGCATCATCATCTCCAGATGTTCCACAGTCGTCCCAAGAACAGAACCAGAACCTTCTTTATCAGCTTGTTGGGCCTTTTTAAGTCCCTGGCTCTGACGCTTTTCCTTCTATTAAACCTTTTTTTGTATCCAGGCACCAAGATTGACAGTTTGGAAGTTTATGGCTGTCTGACGTTTAAGGTGTTTCCATTTCACTAAAGTTAAGAGAGAGAGAGAGAGAGAGACGACTCCTGGTACTCAGACACGAGTAGGATAATAATAGGAATGCTAATGGTGAATAATTCATGTTTATGAGAAAAAGCAGGTTCCAGGGGGTGGGAACCATTGTAAAGCACTGAAGTATAAAATGTGAAATCTGAACAATGTATTTCAGTGAGTCTGTGTTCTCTCTGTATCTACCTGCTTTGTGCAGAATGAACATCAAATACCTGGAGAAAGTACTTTGTGAATTACTAGTCAGATAGTTTACAGTTTAGACATCGAGAATTTAGTGACAACATCCAAAGAAAAAGATCATCAGTCAGAAAGGAGCCCTGGTCCAGGACTGTAGCCATTATATCAGATAATTATGAAGAAAAGGGCAGAAAGAGAAGAGAGGCAGGACAAGCTGAAGCAAAGACTTGAAGCAGTCTGAGTGATCCGTCTACCAGCTCACACCAACATGACCAGGCACTAAACGTCTGCACACTCCTGCTCCTTTAAGCCTTAAACATCTCACACACATCAGTCGTCATGGAGCCATTTTCTGCCGAGTCAGCCAATCCTTTATTGTTGCACCTCAGCAGCAGCAGCAGACATCATAAGTCTGCTTTAACTTTGTTCATTTATTTTCCCTAAAAAAGGACAGAAGTTGGACTTTCAGGCGTAGTTTAGTGAAGCTTTCTTGTGATCTGAGGGAGAATAGGTGGAGAGAGGACGGCTGTCTGGGAGTGGATGGGTCTATAAACAGAGGAGCTGAAAAAAGGAGGTTTACAGCCAAACTGGTTTCTTTCTCCCTCACAGACGTCACAGATCAGCGTCTTACAGGACAGTCCATGATTCTTCCTCTCCTCCTCCTGATCCTTTGCTTCCTGCTGCCTCAGGAGGAGGAATGCTTCCCAGCAGTGGCTGGGCATCAAGACACAAGGAAACCGTTTTTTTTTTTTTTGTAAAGTCCAAATATAAGAACCTGAGAATGAATTTAAAACCTAGAGAGAGGAGGAACATGGATGGATGCAGGGCTGCAGACTGAAACTAATCTTAATCTGTAGATTTGTATCTTCAGATGCATGTTGAGGAATGAGGTCTTCCAATCCAGCAGCAGCTTTCCAGCTCCTTCATCAGAAACTGTCTGATGAATGTTGGTCTACAAAGGCAGCAGAACCCTTGAAATAGTTCACATCTTTATTTAGGCAAAAACACTTCCTAATATTAGTCAGGATTACACAGAAAAGTAAGCAGCAGCTTTAAATGAACTCATCATGACTGGAGGAGTTACAACAACCTTCACAGGAACCAGATAAAAGCAAAAGTTTAACACTTTTATGCTCCTGACTAAATTCTAATATAACATTTAGGATGTTTTCAGCAAAAACTCTTAAAACAAGAAGAACTGGTGGGATTTTTCTCACCTCCAGTGTCCTTCGTTTGACACTAGAACAAAACAAGAAAAGCTGAAATCCAACTATTATCCAGGAGGAAAACCTCCTATTGGCTGCTCAGGCCAGGTCTTCTTCACCCTCCTCTTCAAACTCTCCCTCCTCCTCTGCCGTGGCCTCCTGGTACTGCTGGTACTCCGACACCAGGTCGTTCATGTTGCTCTCGGCCTCGGTGAACTCCATCTCGTCCATGCCCTCGCCGGTGTACCTGTGACGAGACGACTTGAGAAACGACACTAGAGCGCCGCTGTGGCTCGCTGGCGTTTACTCACCAGTGAAGGAAAGCCTTGCGGCGGAACATGGCGGTGAACTGCTCCGAGATGCGCTTGAACAGCTCCTGAATGGCCGTGCTGTTTCCGATGAAGGTGGCGGCCATCTTGAGGCCACGCGGCGGGATGTCGCAGACGGCCGTCTTCACGTTGTTCGGGATCCACTCGACAAAATAGCTGCTGTTCTTGTTCTGCACGTTCAGCATCTGCTCGTCCACTTCCTTCATGGACATGCGGCCTCTGAAGATGGCGGCCACCGTGAGGTAACGGCCGTGGCGTGGATCACAAGCCGCCATCATGTTCTTGGCATCGAACATCTGCATGGTGAGTTCAGGAACCGTCAGGGCCCTTGGAAAAAGCAGACATTCAGCTCAACAACAGTTCTAATATAAAGGTGCGTTTAGGGGCGGAGTCTCTACGTCTCTACCTGTACTGCTGGCTGCCTCGGCTCGTCAGGGGGGCGAAGCCCGGCATGAAGAAGTGCAACCTGGGAAACGGCACCATGTTGACGGCCAGTTTCCTCAGGTCGGCGTTCAGCTGGCCAGGGAAGCGCAGACAGGTGGTCACACCGCTCATGGTGGCTGAGACCAGGTGGTTGAGGTCACCGTAGGTGGGGGTGGTGAGCTTTAATGTACGGAAGCAGATGTCATACAGAGCCTCGTTGTCGATGCAGAAGGTCTCATCAGTGTTCTCAACCAGCTGGTGGACAGAGAGGGTGGCGTTGTAGGGCTCCACCACGGTGTCCGACACCTTCCAGGGGGAGAGAACCATGGAAGCTAGTTTCAGGTTAGGGGGATGGATCACATCTGAACATGACTGAATGGAGGATGTAAACCTTAGGCGACGGCACAACACTGAACGTGTTCATGATGCGGTCTGGGTACTCCTCTCGGATCTTGCTGATGAGGAGTGTGCCCATGCCAGAGCCAGTGCCTCCTCCCAGGGAGTGGGTGAGCTGGAAGCCCTGCAGGCAGTCACAGCTCTCTGCCTCTTTCCTCACCACATCCAGGACAGAGTCCACCAGCTCAGCTCCTTCGGTGTAGTGGCCTTTAGCCCAGTTATTACCGGCTCCACTCTGGCCTGGTACACATCAACATATAGCATACAGAACAAGTCAGCTTACTTTATCTAAAGCCAAACACTTCACTGAGTAGATGCTGTTAGGGGCCGCCATGACGAGCTGTCATAGTTAGCATCAACCAGAAAAATTTATTCACAATTTAACTGAAAAGCTCGTTTTTTTCCTCCCAAAAACTTGAATAAAGTCGAGTTGGTTTTCTTTCACCCAGCTGTTTGTGTAGAGAAGCCGTTGGCTGCAGTCTGCTGTGTGTTCAATAACGACATACCTCCATGTGTTAATGTGCAGCTTTTATCTCACATGGCAGCAGCAACCTTACTTCTTCCTCTTTTAATCACATCTAACTGTTTTAAAGAAACATCCTTTCCTTTTAAACTACATGCATCACTGAAATAAAACCTGTTTATTTACAGTGTCATTAACATAGTGAACATCCAGGCTACTTTATTGGTGTGTGGAAATCAACATTCCAGTTTTGTGTGGCAATCATATGTGGTAGTTTCATGTTTTGTTCTTCCAATCAAAACAAAATGCTTACAGTAATAAACTCACCAAAAACAAAATTGTCAGGTCTAAAGATCTGCCCAAAAGGACCAGACCTCACAGAATCCATGGTGCCGGGCTCCAAGTCCACCAACACGGCACGGGGGACATATTTTCCACCTAGTAGAGAGAAGAGAGAGGGAATAATAAGAATCCTGCAAAAACACTAATATTCTGTGCCACCCTGACCAAAACTAACTTGGACAAGAAAAGGAACAAAAATAGTTTCTGGAGGTACAAAGGAACATCATCTGTATGAAAATATGGATTATAAACAGTCTGCAGCACAAAGGTCGGAAATCTGAACACTTCCCGCATTAATTGTTGTAATAATAACTATGAAAGAAAACTGGTAGCTGGAGCGTTTCCTTAGCAACCGTTAAGCTCCAATTAGATGACGTAACGGCCCTCTGGTGGACGGTAACGGTACTACACTGGATTACTTGGACCTCTGTTCTGACGGAACACCATACCCATCAGAACGGCATACCTTCGGGTAATGCACATGCGCAGCAGTGAAACTTGTGGAATTGCGCATGCGTAAAATCAACATCAATTCAGCATACCTAAGGTGTATTATCACATATTATATACACATTATCTAATTACACGCCTTATAGAATCACAAGAAATGTTAACAGAAGTTTTCCATATATTATTTTTAGCAAGTAGAGTGTAAAATTGTTACACCGGTTGCATTAAGGCCATTGTACATTTAACAAAAGAAATGGAGTAAATTTCTGTCAAAGGATTTTGAGATTAATTTTACACATTTTCAAGAAAAAAACTCTGAAATACTCGGATAAAAAGTCGTATATTCTTGATATTTAAATTAAGATATTTTCTAAAATTGAAAGGTCAGAAAAAAACGAGAAAAATACTTTGCTGAGATTTCTAAAGCAGTTATGCCCGAGATAAAATGCCAGTCCTATAAGATTTAAGTGTTACTTTTACAAGATGCGCATGTAGATCATTTTAAAGGCATAAGAGGTTTATGCGGCTCTTTTTCGGGATCAGAACGACGTCTATCGGGTTCAGACTCGCCATGAACGAGTCGAGAAAACAGCTTACTCCGTCATAAACTGTATTTTCGATCAAACAAGTGGCTATGAAAACAGCAAACGTTTTTTATAAGCTGTATTTTCTATGAAGCAAAGCGCTGTCAGAACAGTACAACCAGACCCCGTCACAAACACTGGTATGCTGTTTCGATAAAGTAGGCTAACCTGACAGACAGCGCTTTAAAGAGAAACTTCCGGTATGCTATTCTGACAGGGTAGGCCACATCGACAGAACGCCTCCACTAAAATATAGAACCGTGAAGCAATGTGTGAACAAACCTGACGCCTCGTTGTAGTAAACGTTGATCCGGTCCAGCTGCAGGTCGCTGTCTCCCTGGTATGTCCCGGTTGGGTCGATGCCGTGTTCATCGCTTATCACCTCCCAGAACTACAACCGAAGAGAGCGGGGGAAATGATTCAATGAACTGGTTGGATGAGCTGCGACACTTACCGAAAATAACGGGGGAAAACAAACGGCTGTGGCTAGCATTTTAGCTAGCGGCTAGTTTAGTGATAATTTAGCACCCTGTGCTGGATAAATATATTCTCAGACAGAGTCCTTTTATTAATAAGTGTTTTATAACTTTCGCTCCAATCTGGTTTCCTTATTGGGCAGCTTGAACATGAACAATGTTACTCATTTTTATCGAACTAAAGGCTTTCTAGTCATCCGACAAACTGAACGTTTCCCAACGGTTGTAACCAGAAATAAACATTTAACGGCATTTCAGGCGGTTTCTTTTCTCTCAAACAAAACCGGCTTAAAACGAAATTAAACTGCGATTGTTGCTATTTATAACTTAGTGGTGACAAATGTATAAACAATATAAATGTGCATTAAAAGCAAAAAAAAAAAGCTTTCGGCTGAGCTAGCTAACCGTTATCTAGCAGCCCGCCAACTAAATGTAACATTTTCAGTCCCAACCATTTTAGGGTTAAATGAATGTTTTCTTACCTTAGCTCCAATCTGGTTCCCGCACTGGCCCGCTTGGAGATGAACGATTTCCCTCATTTCCACCGAACCAAAGCCTCTCTAGTCGCTTAACGGAGAAAGATGTGCCCGCAGCAGGACTGCAGTGAAGAACTGAACGTTGCCATGCCAACGCATGACGTAGTCTAAACGCGTCGCCATTGGACAAAGATTTAAAAAGTTGTGCAAACGGCATCTGATTGGTCCGTGTAACTCGGCTTTGGGATTGCCATGGTAACCAAAAACTAAACCTGAAACAGCAACTCTGGTGTCTTTTTCTCCCATGTAGTTACAAGCAAAACGTGTTTGAAACGGCAGTGCAACTGTTTATAGATAGATAGATAGATAGATAGATAGATAGATAGATAGATAGATAGATAGATAGATAGATAGATAGATAGATAGATAGATAGATAGATAGATAGATAGATAGATACTTTATTTATTCACAAAAATCATGAAATTCACTTTGTCCATATATATATATATATATATATATATATATATATATATATATATGATTAGAACAAAACAAAAAAATTGAAATAAAATAAATATAAAATAAATATGCAGAAAAAACAAAATCCACAAAAATAATTTTAAAGAAATTGAAAAAATTGTATGAGCTACAACAACACTTAATTTCCCTCTGGGATCAATAAAGTATTTTTTAATTGAATTGAAAAAACTGTGTAAGAGGAATTATTGAAATTATATTTCATTTAATGTGTCCTCTTTACACTGTATTTACTATATTTTTATTTGTATGCGTTTTGACATCTTGTAAACAATACAGGTGGAGCCCGCTAGCTGTCAAAAAAGCCTCATCATACCTAAAAAAAGGTGTTTTATTTGTGCGCACTTAGTCATTTTCACCACTAGATGGTAGCATCAGTCTGTTACTGCCGTTATCATCAGACCCTGCACAATCTACCTTTGAATCATCATCAATATTAATGAGAATATAAGCAATCATAGTCTAACAGAAAGGAAAATTTGGTGGAAGGCTGACCTGTGATGGATCTACAGAATCAGAATGAAAACAACATATTTTAAAGGCATACGTCGCAACTTTTGCACCTTAATATAATGTTTTTTTCAAAAGTTATGGTGGAATTTTATCATCTATTATGTTCATTTTTAGAGTTATCACCACCTTATAGGGGTCCTTGGCTTTTTTCTGCACTATAGAACTTTTGAGCGGCGGCCCGCCGCTGGAAGTGTTCTGCTTTACGGCAGAGTCATACAGCCTCCCTGTTTAGAGACTGTAGAGATGCTGATCCACCAAAGAGACCGAGAAATCCCATATCAGAAGAAGCTAGAAAAAGAAAAAGAGGACGTGATAGAGAGAGAGCAAAGACCAGAGTAAATATAGGGCCGGATTTTCCTCGTTGGAGAGTTCTTTTAGAACGAACGCCATGTACTACGGACGCAGAGTTAGCCGTGCAGCTAATAGATAGGTAAGTAATCAAGGATTTCACCGGGTTATAGTGTTTGGTCTGGCATGATGTTGTTATAGAGTCCTTAGAAAGCTGTTTATTCAATGTGTGGAGGTGGATGGACATAGTTTGCACGGTACGCCTTACAGTAGTAATGTGAATTACACAACCGAGTCGATCTCCGTTAGCCATCTAGAGGCTAATGTGATGCTAACGTGTAAGACTCGGTTCTATAGATAAAGCTGCAAACTCCGGCGTAGTCGCTGTATTTCAGTATATAAGTCCAACTTTTTTCTTTTGGTTTTGTCAAGCTAGTGATTTATATTTTTGTCGTTTGATTTTTTTCCTAAAAACACCTAAAAATGTCGGCCGATTCTAGTGTCGGGAGGTGTTTGCTACGTGGCCCTTAGACGTTCTCTGTATCTAATCTAATGTTTTTCCAATTACCCCGACATCCCCCACAATCTGAATACCTAGCTGAGATCTTTACTCTAAATTATCCCGACTGTTACAGTTGAATTGCGAACTGAAACGGCGCTTGTTTGTTGTTTGGGAAAGCGATTTGGAAAGCAGCCACTGAAACATGCCTCTTAAGAGCGACAGAGAGATTTGATTTTACGACAGTGAATTTGCGCGGCAAGCCTGAAGAGGGCGACAGAGAGCAAATATCATGAAAGTTGCGGAGTATGCCTTTAAAATCAATGGATGGATTTCCTGTTCTGCTCATGGTCGTCTGAGGTTGCCGGTGTAGGTACCAGATCTGCTCGGGGGCCTGCGCCTAATTATGACGTCGTATTACATGATTGGCTGGACGTTAATATGTTGAGGTGCTGTGCATTTTTTTAAAAGAACTTTATTGAACAAATAGCAAGTATACAACACACGAACAAATGAAGTATACAGAATTCAACAGATACAAACAGCCAGGAGTGTTATATCAATACTGTACGTGCAAAAATTTACGAAAATGAATTGTTTTTAGAGCCTTTTTCTTGATAGTCTTGTATTGATTTTATGTAGGCCTATCCATGTGGTGTTTGTTTGGTCATGTGACAGCGATAGTGATGCAGCGCAGGAATGTGGGGGTGTTTAACTTAAACAGAGAAGTGATTTAGATGGTGTGGTTGATTTTCCACGGTGTCGAAAGTGTAGGGAAATATACCGTTTACCATATCGGTGCGTATCGGTTATCGGCCATAAGAGCGGGATTAATATCGGAGATCGGTATCGGCCCAAATTTTCATATCGGTGCATCCCTAATTTTTTTCCATCGTAAAGGAAAATCTGTCAAAATACGGTTAATAACAACCTGCTAAACTCTTTCCAAAGCCCATGATGGAAGAGCAGTACCAGAAAAGATTTCACGTTTTCTCGATGATCACCACAGGAGCTGTTATTAACATTTATGTCTCTTTTACATTTCACTATATATAGTGCTTGACAGGGTTAAAAATGGGGCACAATGTAGTTTGTCAGAGTGGCGTTGCGGTAGTGTGACGTTATCGGCAAGCACAGGACCCTGAGCAGATCTGGTACCTACACCGGCATATGAAGAGAAGTTCCTCAAAAAGGGAAAACAGGTGACAAGAAATGAAACCGCAGGACGAACCGGAGGCTGACGTTGCTCAGCTGCTGCAACTAAACCCATCACAACTCTAATGGTCTGAAAATGTGATCCCTGTTTCAACAAAAATCTGAGTCAAGATGCAAATTGTAGAAAAGGAGCTGCTGTGAAATCAGTACATTTTTGAAAGCTAGAACCCAAATGTCTCAATCAATGCTGACAGTTTCCTCTTTCAGACATTTCACATCCTTCTAGCCTTCCTCCCTGTTATAAACGTACAGAAGTGGACAGAAGCTGGGGGCTGACATTCACAGGCCAGGTAACAAGGACTAACCCTTTAGCTCACCTGTCCACCCACTCACACCCCCACTGGGATTCAGTGTCAGTCGGGTGTTTTGGCGTCAAATCATGACGTGAGAGTAAAACTTTGAAGAAAAAAAGCAGGGGGGGGACATCTGTTCCCTTTCGCTGCTGACGTTTCATCTCATCAACTTCCTCATTTGATGAAACAAGAACAAAAACCGACGGCCCGAAAGCCCACAGAAACGCTCCACACGAGAGGCACCGCGACGCGGCTCACCCTGGTCCGCTGCTCCTGCTGAAGGAACCCAGCTCTGGAGCTCTTCTGGACCTTTTCTGGACCTTTTTGGGTAGGGGGGGCGTGGAGGTGTGGTAGAGAAGCTGGTCGGACTCCAGTGCCAGCATGCTGCGACAGTCTCTCAGCATCCTGAAGCAGTTCGGCTCGGCAGCAAAGTAAGACTCGAAGACTTGTATCTGTTGGACCTTAATGTTCCGACTCCTGTTCGCGCTCAAAGGCTTTCTGGGTCCAACTGGAACCATAGACGGCCATGTTTCAGTTAAATACGCTCAGTCTAGTGACTGAAATTATATATTTACTCCACCATGCAAAAGTATTCACACCCCTTGAACTGGGATTTTATGTGGCAAAGACTCGATGCAATCTGCTGGAATTCCTTAAATAGGAAAACTAACTAAACTTTAAACTGATTGGAATATATATTTTTTCTTTGCACTGACTTTTCCAGTAAAGTGCCTTGAGATGAAACATCTGTTGTGAATCGGCGCCATAGAAATAAAGTGAATTGAATTGAAAGTGGTGCAGGATCTGGAAGTGGAAGGAAAAGGATACGTTTGAAAAGTCTTGACATATAAAAAAAATATAAAGTGTGACATTGTACTGAGTCAGAACTTTCTAGAACCCTCCTTTGGCTGCAGGTCCAGCTGGGATCTTCTCATGTTTGTCTCCCCTTTCTGTCCGTTTCATCCGACTGGAAGAAGAGCGTTTGTGGATTGCAATTTTTAAGTCATGTCTCAGTTATTTAAATGAGTTTGGGTCTGGACTTTGACTAGGCCATTCCAACCCATGACTGTGCTTTGATCTAAACCATCCCATAATATCTCAGGCTGGATGTTCAGGGTGGTCGTCCTGCTGGAAGGTGAAGCTCCACCCCAGTCTCAGGTCTTTTGCAGCTACTGACAAGTTTTCTTCCTTTAGCTCCACCCATCTTCCCATCAACTCTGACCAGCTTCCCACTTCATGATGCTGCCACCGCCATGTTTAACAGTTGGAAAGGTGTGTTTAGGGTGATAGTTTTCCACATGGCACAGGCCAAAATGTCCACTTTTTGTCTAATCTGTTCTGTACATGGCATTATGGTTCATAGGAGAGTTTTTATGATTTTTTTTTGCCATTTTAACACAAAGGACAGATTTGTGGAGTGCATGGATGATAGTTATCCTGTCTACACATTCTCCCACCTGAGCTGTGGATCTCTGCAGCTCCCCCAGAGGATATCAGGAGGATATCAGGATATTTGGGGATATCAGAGCAAAGGGGGCTGAATGCAAATGTACTCGGCCCTTTTCAGATGTTTAGAAATACGTGTTCTCCCCCTGCTCAATGACGCAGAACTTTGTGTTTCTACCAATAAAACTGCATAAAAGTTTGTAACATGAGGAAAAGTGGAAAAGTTTAAGCAGTGTGAATACTTTTGCAAGGTGTGATATAAATAGGCACATTAAGGAGAGCTGTTTTATCTCAATAGATGAGGTTTCAGTTGCTTTTGGCTAATAAGTGCTTTGCAGAAGCTAATTTTTGTGAATACATTTGTCTTTCTTTACGTCATTCTGTGCTTTCTTCAGGTATTCTATGGTTCATCGCTACATATTTCTCTCTAGTCTGTGGTTATGTCACTCCCATGTGTCATCATCATCCACCGAACTCAGCATCGTTTCTTTGTAAATGAGTTATAGGAGGAGGACAGCCGTCTCTCCTCTCCAGGATCATGTTTTCACTCTTGCATGTTTTGCCGTGACTCTGCTGCTTCCTCTTCAAAGTGACACGTTTGGTTTTTAGGGGAAACCTCCGTTTTGTTATCATGTGGAAGAGAAGTGATTTCCAAACGAAGGTTTGTGTTTAAACACAAAGGGGAGTGCAGCACTCAGGTGCAAGGAAGTTTTCACAGCTCATTGATTCCAAAAGAAAATAACATCAAAAAATCTCTCATTGTAAAAGCAGAATAATGTGTAGTATTTAGGCCCCAAACAGGCTGACAACCACCTACTGACTCACTTTTGCAAAACCTGTGGTTGACCGAACTTTACACCTTCCTTATTTTTGATGGCGGTGATATGCAGACCTGCCTGCAGCAGGACTACAGCAGTGTATTTGCAGGCGACGCTGCCTCCTCTGACGCATTCCGGTTTAATAATAAACCCACGCCGCATGCATCTGCAACAGAGCAACTATTGCTCCTGCAACCGCAGCAGCAGTCATCAGTCTGCATTGATGCTGCAACCTTTGAGGGAAGTGTTACAGCACCTGCTAACACAACTTTGTTCAAACCTGAACAGGTTTCCTTTCATTTTGCTTAAAGGTTTACTTTAACTTTACCTGCATGGTGGAACGTCACACTTGTTGGGAGTTTCTCTGCTTTGCATTTTAACTCCTCAGGTGTTTTTACTGGAGGAAACCAAGTCCACCTTGGAGGCGCTGAAGCTTATCTGAGCCCTTCAGGAACTGGGCAGGGCTTCCTTTACTGTGCAGCACCAGATCCTGCAAAGCTCCAGAGCAGCTTCTCACAACATCTCTGTCTGTCTTTACTCCCTCTCAGAGGTGGTGGTACACATGTTAAGAGCGTTTCTGAGAATAGCCCCAAGATGTTTCTTTTATTTTAGCCCTTCAGCCTTTATTGAGCCGAACCACAGCGGCAGCAGGCCACACTATCAGTTTAGGTTAGTCTGCCTATTAAAGGCAATAACAAGGTCAGCCTTCTATCACCTGAAGAACAAGGACTGATGTCGCAACAGGAACTCGAAAAACTCATCCATGCGTTTATCTTTAGTCGGATTGATTACTGCAACAGCGTCTTCACAGGTCTGCCTAAAAAGTCAGTCAATCAGAACCAAACATGGAGAAGCAGCTTTCAGTTTCTATGCTCCTCTAATCTGGAACAAACTTCCAGAAAACTGCAAAGCTGCTGAAACACTGAGTTCTTTTAAATCACAACTAAAAACATATCTGTTTAGAGCTGATTTTGATTAATGCTTTCATGTATCGTGTTTTGTGTATGCTTCTTGCTTTATTGCTGTTTTTACTTTAAATGCTTTGTGTTATACTGCTATTTTTATTTTACCACTTAATCATGTAAAGCACCTTGAATTACTTTGTTGAAATTGTTGCTATGCAAATAAAATGGCCTTGCCTATTAGACGTTATAACTCTCCTTTCCTTAACATCAATATGCAGACATGACATTTCATGGCAGAGAAAACGCCTGCGAAGGTTTGCTTTTGATTTTTAGCAGAAAGCTTGTGGTGACACTCGTGTGGAGGGGGTCAGGGTGTAAACATACAATAAAAGTGGGAATGTTAATGGTGCCTACATATGGAACCAGATATTTATATACACACAATACATTTTTCTCACTATCTGACATCAAACCGGACTAAACTGTCCCTGTTTAGATTAGTTTGGATTATCAAAATTAATCCTATGATGATGCATGTCTGCATACACTTCTGATAAGTTGTTTCACAGCGTTTAAGTTAAAGGGGACATATTATTCCTCTTTTTAAACAAATTATAATAGGTCTACGGTCTGTACAAAACATTTTCCTGAAGCTCTTTTTTACATAAAGCGATTTCAGCAACTCAATTCTTGACTATTTCAGTCCCTTTCAGAATTAGCTGTTTAGAGGACTTTTATGCAAATTAGTGTTTGTAGACCACGCCCACTAATCTTGTTAGTAGGCTAAAGGTTTGCCACACATGAGAATGGGATGGCATTAAAATTGGTGGGCGGAGTTTGACAGGTGAGGGGCGGTTATATGCAAATTATGCTTACGGTGGGTTCACACCAAATCGTCAAAAACGCGCCGCATGCCAAAGTTTGACTCTTGAACATTCGCAGCTCGACACGCGTCCAATTCGCTTTGGAAATGGTATATCAAAATGGTAAATTTGACTGATTTTGATTCGTTTCAAGCCGGAAATATACAACTTGTGGGAGGAAGTAGTGCCAGACGGTCGGATTGCAAGATGGCAGCCATCGATGTAGCCTTTGAAGAGAGAGTCTCCCTTCTCTATTTACTGTACATCAGCAGGAAAATAACTAAAATAGCAGGACAGTAGGCGGGCTTGCTGGCTTCTGCACGTACGCAGGATCAGTCAAAAAGGAAAAAAAAAGAAGCACCCTTCCCAGGGTGGGTGGAGGGGGCCCACGGAAGGAGGGCCCCCCCGAGTCTTTCTGGGTACGCCCCTTGAAGTCTGGCGGACGACCAGCTGGGCGGCCCCTGAGGACCTGGAGGTCTGGCGGACGGCCCCGGTGGCGTCCCCTTCCTGGACGGCGGTCGGGCGGACGGCCCGGTTTGGCGTCCCATTGCTGGATGCTGGACGGCGGTCAGGCGGACGGCCCGGATGGCGTCCTCTGGCTGGACGGAGGTCCGGAGGACGGCCTGGTGATCCTCCCTTGAGGACCTGAAGATCAGGAGGACGGCCCTTAGGTCCTCTTCTGAGGGTCAGGCAGCGGCTGAGGAGCTTGGCTGGTCGGTGGCGACGAAGATGCCTGGCTGGTAGAGGTCGGCCGAGACGAAGAGAGTCTGGAGGCTCCAGCGACGGGTCGTCCCTGACCCTCCCCGGGAGCTCTAGAGACGGGGACGGGTCGTCCCTGACCCTCCCCGGGAGCTCTAGAGACGGGGACGGGTCGTCCCTGACCCTCCCCGGGAGCTCTAGAGACGGGGACGGTTCGTCCCTGACCCTCCCCGGGAGCTCTAGAGACGGGGACGGGTCGTCCCTGACCCTCCCCGGGAGCTCTAGAGACGGGGACGGGTCGTCCCTGACCCTCCCCGGGAGCTCTAGAGACGGGGACGGGTCCTCCCTGACCCTCCCCGGGAGCTCTAGAGACGGGGACGGGTCATCCCTGACCCTCCCTGGGAGCTCCAGCGACCCATGGGGAAATGTCGGTCGCTGGAGAGCTGCCGCTGTGACTGCTAAGAATACAACAGCCACAATAACGGCAGGTTCTGGGACTGGAGCTGGAACGGGCTCACGGACTGGCTCTCTGCCTTCCTCCTCGGGAGCGGCCCCACCTCGGCGGTGTCGCCGTCTCCGACGAGGTGCTGGATCTCTCCTGGAGCAGAGGTAGGCTGTCTTGTCCCCATAGAAGAACTCGAACAGGTCCTCCTCCGTGATGTGAGGAGCCCCCGAAGAGCCAGCTGGAGGAGGGACAAACACGGCGGGGGAGAGAACCGGCGGTGCGTGCAGCGCGGAGATGCAGCCGACGTTGGTGGTCCGTGTGGGAGCGCCGCTCTGCTCCCCGCTCCCGGAAACACCGCCGAGGAGGGACCGCCGCCTGTGGCCAGATGGTGGAGGCGGACTGCAGCTCCGGGGATCCGAGACCTGAGGTTGGGCGATCTGGAGGCCGTGATGTAGGACTGGTGTCTGGGGAACCGGGAAGTCATCCACCCGACCCTTCCGCAAGGCTGCGGGAGCAGCCCGCGGACGGCGACGGCGGCGGCTCGAGGGAGGGAGAGCGGAGGCGCTGTGCGCCTCAAGCCTGCGTGGACCGACGCCGGGAGAACAGGCCAGGCGGGTTCCGACATAACGGGAGTCCGAAAACAGTCCTTGGCTCACGCTCCGCTGGATTAGCTCCATCCATTCCTCCTGGGTATGCTCTGCTGGGTCCATCTTTTTTGGCCGGATCATTCTGTCAGGGATGTGTGTGGAGTATGGAGCCAAACGCAGACGCTGAAGGAAGGTGCAGGATGTTTATTAAAGGAGGGGATGATGATGATGATGATGATGATGATGATGATGATGATGATGAGGATGACGATGGTGGTGGTGGTGAAGAGGACGATGGCAGGAACGGAGAGGGAGGAGGACGACACACCATGGGGCTGAAGACAATATACAATAATGATCCGGCGCTGAGTGGAGAGAAGTGATGGGTTTTAAAGGCAGGAGGTGAGCAGGATCAGGTGTGAAGGATTTGGGAGACACAGGTGAGAACAATGAGGAGGAGTGAATAGGGCAGCGTGACAGAGTGATAACTTTATTTATGTATTGTATTATAATAATTATATATTTTATCCCAGTCCCAAGCAGACACAGACAGCCTGTTTGTCAGTAGGATATTGTAAAAAACAATTTTATTAATTTTTTTTTATATTATTAATAATATATATATATGTGTGTGTGTATTCAAAAATACATTATTGATCCCAGAGGGAAATTAAGTGTTGGTATAGCTCATATTATTAATTCATGTTAATGTTACATTAATTTATGTACACGGGAATCAATAAAATAAATAAATAAACAAATATAAATGAGTGATTATTATAATATTTTTTAGTAGCAATTATTACAATTAATAAGAAAGAAAGATGGATTTAAGATAGACAGTGAGGGAGTGATTATGTCAGTGTGTGGTATGTTGCTGTGGTGGGATTAATGTTACTGTTAATGTTGGATAAAATGGACAAAAACAAAAAAATATTAATCATTGAAATGAGAAATCAAAAAATATGTTTCAGAAAATATAAAATAACATTAATAATAATAGTAGTATTATTAATAGTGCACAAGAGAATAGTATGTTGGTTTAGTATTAGTAGTGGTAACATTAATGGATTATTATGGGATGTTAATGGCTCATAACAAGCTGTTGGTGTTAGCTGCAGCTTTATAATAATGACCCCATGAATGTCTCTCCAACGGAACGCTCCATTAAATGACTTTGGTTCATTTCAGAGCAAAATAAACCGAACTGACCTCTGACCTTCTCTAAGCTAGCTGCAACATAAAAAGGACAATTCAAAATGAAAAAATAAATCAAAATAAAAGCACATCCATTCATAAATCCAACACTTTGACTCACTACACTTTTATTCATTATGTTGTTATTAAATCTTTACTATTTAGAACTGATAACAAAGGGTTTAAATGTGGATTTAGAAAATAAATTCCTAATAAAAACTTCTCCAGCTCAGAGTGAAGAGATTTAATGCAATATACGATGGAGAGGAAAACAGGAAGACGGGGAGAAACAGCTGCTAACTCGGCCATTACACAGACTAAAAAGTAGAAATTCAACATGAACAGCTTTGGATCTTTTTCTGTTATTTGTTTCAGAGCATAAATGTCTATTTATGTTTCTGATTAGATGAATATTACGTGATCCATAAAAAAAAACAGCATGTAGCAGCTCTTTGGTGCTAAAGTAAATGTAAAACAATTAAAAGATTAAACAGGACAAACAGGACCTCCAGCGATGCAGAGTTAGAGGTAGACTAGATGAGGTGAAAATGTTTATTTCAGCCGTTAGAGACGACTCGTGAACATCTCTGGCTTCAACAACTGATGTTTTGGGCCTTTGTTGCTCATTAGCTCCATAACAAGATTAATTTGTTCATAGCAACATAGAACCATGAGCTTAAAGGAAAAGGGACACAAAGAGACGGTAATAGTAAAATGACCCACTGCAGGCTTCAATACTGAGCAGAGGGACACTGTGGAGCTAACGAGCAGCCATAATTAGGCCCTCATCTTCTCCACCCAACCCTGCTCTCCTCCACCCAGTTCAACCGCTGACTTTTTAAACTCTAACTGGAGCAACAGTCTAAACTTCGAAACCCAGTTGGTTTCCTGACACACACAGAAGCATCAAGCCACACAGACGTTCTTCAGTTTCAACAAATGGTTGATTCTATAATTGGAGATACATTTTGCATTTACTTTATTTATTTATTTTTTTAAAAGGTTGTCATGCAGGACCATTGATTCAGAATAATCTTGAAAACACTTTAAAGTTGATATATTCAGTGCAAAAAAAAAAGGTAGTTTATTATATTGCTGTTCTTACTGCTGCCAAAAAGCATGTAGATGGAAACCCCCTCATTTATTATCTTTAAATAAATGGCTGCTAGACTACGTGGATATCGCCATTATTGAACGGTGGGCAGCAAACTTGCACCTGGCCAAACCCGAAAGCATTTTATGTTGGGATGAGGCCATCGCCACACAAATCTTTATTGTAGAGCTCTTTTCTTCTTTCTGGGGGTCCTGTGGGGTGGGTTGGGGGGGCTATGTGGTACTCTCCACACATATTTTGTCTATTTGATTTGATATGTTTGGTAGTATTGTCATTGTTGCCATTATTACCATTATTTTGTTATGCTATACTACCATGCTATTTTCTTTGTTGATCTTGTTACTACTGTAATTCATGCTGTTTGTTCATTTGCTTGTTGTTGTTGTTTGGTTTTTTTTGGGAAAAACCAATTAAAAATTGATCACAAAAAAGAAAATCTAATTATTGAATTAAGTGCGTTCGACTTCGCGACTCGAGGTGGCGACATGCGCCCTTCCCATGAATAAATTTTATATTTAGTTCTAGACCTAAACTGTGACATAAAAAAATGAAAATATGACTTTGAAACAATAATTTTTGACTGTAACTTTACGAACGATACCCTGTAGGAGTTAAACCCTTACAAGGGAAAAATAATGATTATGTGCCGTTCTTCCTGTTGGCCTAGAGAGTCACACAGATCGTAAACAGATGCTGGCGGCAGTGAAGCAGAATATGAAGAAACAGACGACAACAACGCTGCAGCACAGAATAATTAGTAACTTCTGTACAGTTTGATTGCGTTACTCCCGCTGCTGCTGGGCTGTTGTCGTTCCGGTGTTATTCCCGCTTCCAAAGTCTCGTCACTTCCGGCTGGGAATAGCTCAACTAAGCTGGGATGTCATTTAACTTTCTCACCACGTTATCTGGTTGTGTTGGCTCGATTAATAGTTAGCCAGTTTGGTTCGACTCCAGCCTCACTAGATGTTTGTCTCTTACTGCTTGTGTCGCTGGCTTCAGACGGCCTCATGTGTCTTTTCTGTTAACACAGCTTTAATTAAACGGCTGATGGCTTGGTTCCACCTACTTTACGTGGTTCTACCCCTGCTATGAGTGTTTCGATCAGCCCACGTTACCGTTAACCGGGACCTGCTTGGCCCGGGTTCTAAACAGGCCAAGCAGGTCCGTGACATCAGAAACTGATGATCGCTGATTGGTCAGAATCCTCCAACAGTGGCAAGAGATGGGCGGAGCTGGACGAGAAGCGAAAACCGCCATTTTTAATAGACCGAAGACAACAACAACAACAACAACAACAGACAAAACATAGCAATAAATAAATAAACAAAAGAACAAAGGGATGAAAGGTTAATCAGTGGTCAATCAGTGATGTCCAGACTTTTATTTATGAGAAAATTCAGAGGGAACTTGAGAGCGCGAACAACGCGAAATGAGCGGATTCTCTACTGTACTTCTGTCGAGTGTTTTGTTTCGTTGCCTGGAAGCTTTTCTGTCTCACTTCCTTCCACTTTTTGAGAACAAAAAGTAACAAAAGCAGAAAAAGAAAAACGACTACCTCCGCATCCTCCATTTTGTTTGTTTTTTTTCTTTAACTTCTTCAGATGATAGTCGGCCGACAACTTTACGGCCACCTACTGTAACGCGCACCGCCCACAGAAAGCGGTATCAATGGATCCAAAAGAGCAATGAGAGTAGAAATAGATGAGAGTACAGTCAGACGTACCCCAGTCTGTGGGCCAATTTAATCCTTTCTGGCTGTTACTGAAAACAACCAATCAGGGATCTGCAACTTCCGTCCCTTTGTGTGTCACTCAGTGCGTTTACATGTAGTAAGAGAAAACCGAATTATTGAGTTTGCCTTTTGAAATGCATGTGTACACCTCAGTCCGGCTGAGGTCAAACCAAACTGGCCTTCTCTTAATCGAGCTAATGCAGCCAGATAATGCAGTTAGAAAACTGAATTTCTCTGAATGTAAACACCAAGACAACTTAGCCGAGTAATTAGCAGCCTGGGCGCTCCCCCTTCGGGAAGCGACAAGAATGCGGAAGCAGGAATAACACCGTAACGAGCAGCAAATACGAGTGTAACACATTCAAACTATACAGTAGTTACTAAATGTTTTGTGATGCAGCGTTGTTGTCGTCCATTTCTTCACTCGTTGTTCATATCCTACTTTTACTCTGTCTGCTTCACTGCTGCCAGCATCTGTTTACGATCTGTGTGACTCTAGGCCAACAGGAAGAATGCCAACGTTAAAGGGCTCAGTGTCGCCACCTAGCGTTGTGGAGTCAAATTCGACTTTCTGAGCGACATGTAAGCTGGGACAAAGGCCCCCCATCTGGTTAAACTATTAGTGCGATATTTGCCAAAAGCTCAATTTAGATGTGCATGTAAACCTACTGACTGTTCTGAATCAAATGAATGTTTAATGAGCTTTGGTAAAACTTGCTGGCATGCTGAGGAGGTAGTTTAGCTATTTGAGTCAGGTTTGTTGGAGCAGGGATGCATCCAAAGGTTGGAGGACAGCGGCAGTCCAGGACCGGAGCTGTAGACCCCGGCTGCAACAAATCCAAGAATTAAAAAAAACAGCAAATCCTACACAAACTTCAACGACATGTATCTTTTTATGATTTATCTGCTTTGAAAAAATTTAAATATATGTAAATTACTTTTCTTTCTGGGGCCACATGGGGCCTTCTCTTAAAACCCTGCAGCTCACCAGCGCTAATAACAAATCAAATGTCCTTTGCTGATGCTTGTTTTTATTAAATATAATCTGTAAACTTCATTTCCATGTAGGTCACAAGATGCCACTGATCTTCTACATGAGGACCTGGTGCAGGTGAGAGATACATATTTGGCTTTATTTGATTTAAAAAAAATGTTTTGAACCTACTTTATCACTTGTTGAAATTTTGTGTCAGTTGTTGCATTTAATTATACCCAATATGACTTTTTTTTTCAGCTGCAAGCCTGAATGACTCATAAAGCATTCAGGCTTGCAGCTGAAAACAGCTGCATTAAAAAGATAAATTAGGGACATCACTGCAAAACACAAGGTACACTATTTTGATGATGTCATCAAGCCATCATCAAGGAGGATAAATACAGGTGTTCAGTGTTTGTCTTAAGGCAAGGCAAGGCAAGGCAAGGCAATTTTATTTGTATAGCACACTTTCAACAGCAGGGTAATTCAAGGTGCTTTACATGATTTGGTGATTTTAAAAAAAACAAAAACACATGAAATATAACATTGGAAATTAAAAGTAAAAGAAACACACAATAAAATAAGAGAAAGATCAATAAAGCAAGAGAGCATGAACACATTTCATACATATAACATCAATCATTTACTTGAAGGCAATTCTAAACAGATGGTTTTTAGTCTCGATTTAAAGCAGTTCAGAGTTTCAGCAGCTCTACACTCGTCAGGAAGTTTGTTCCAGATAAGGGGAGCATAGAAACTGAAAGCTGCTTCTCCATGTTTAGTTCTGAGTCTAGGGATGTTTAGTAAGCTAGAGTTGGAGGACCTGAGTGGTCTTGGTGGTTGGTACCATGACAACAGGTCTTCAACATATTTTGGTGCTACAGGGAGCCAGTGTAAGGACTTTAGAACTGGGGTGATGTTCTCTACTTTCCTGGTTCTAGTGAGGAACACGAGCAGCAGCGTTCTGGATCAGCTGCAGCGGTCTGATTGACTTTTTAGGCAGACCTGTGAAGACACTGTTGCAGTAATCAATCCGACTAAAGATAAACGCATGGATGACTTTTTCTAGGTCCTGTTGCGACATCAGTCCTTTAATCCTAGAAATGTTCTTCAGGTGATAGAAGGCTGACCTTGTTATTGCCTTTATGTGACCCTGGAGGTTCAGGTCTGAGTCCATTACTACACCTAGATTTCAGGCCTGATCTGTAGTTTCTAGCTGTATTAATTGAAGCTGTGTGCTGACTGTTGATCGTTCCTCCTTGGGTCCAAAAATAATTACTTCTGTTTTGTTTCTATTGAGCTGGAGAAAGTTATGGCACATCCATCCATTTATTTGGTCAATGCATTGATTTAGGGTTTGAATGGGTTCAGAGTCACCTGGTGACATTGTAATGTAGAGCTGAGTGTCATCCGCGTAGTTATGGTAGCTAATATTATTGGTTGCTATAATCTTGCCTAGTGAGAGCTTGTAGATATTAAATAAGAGGGGCCCCAGGATGGAGCCCTGGGGCACCCCACATGTGATTTCTGTTCGTTCTGATGAAAAGTTTCCCATTGAAACATAGAAGTCCCTGTTCTTTAGGTAAGATTCGAACCAGCCAAGTAGTGTACCAGAGAGTCCGACCCAGCTCTCCAGTCGTTCCAATAAAATATCATGATCAACAGTGAGGTCCAACAGAACCAGCGCTGTGGTTCTACCACAGCCTGTATTTATGCGGATGTCATTGAATACTTTGACTAGGACAGTCTCGGTGCTGTGGTGAGCGCGGAAACCAGACTGAAAAGCATCAAAACGGTTTGTCATTGTTATGAAGCTATTTAACTGCTGAAACAGCTTTTTCAATAATCTTACTGATGAATGGAAGATTAGAGATCGGCCTGTAGTTCGGCATTAACATGTTGTCCTAACACTACATATTGAAAGTTTAAAATTTGTTGTTTTTCATTTAACTAAAAAAAACTGTTGAATTTGAAGCATTTTAATTCAAATATATGCAGCTTTACTTTTGTGCAATATTAAAATTATAAATAAGTAACCAGGAAAGCGGACAATTTTGTACTTTGTGTTTCTTTTATAACATTTAACTTTTATTATATATTAAAATATCTTCATCTTTATGTTATATTTTTGTGTTGCATTGTTTAGAAAAATATTAGAATATTTTTTAAATGCATTTTGCACAATACACATTCTTTAAATGGCATTTAATTTTTTTTGAAGTTGTTGTTCTGCTGCAATGTATTATTTTCTTTTCTTTATATATGTCATTTTGACATATATAAAGAAAAGAAAAGAATATATCGCAATAGATATCGCTAACCACATATGCTTTAGATTATATCACAATATAGATTTGAGGCTATATCGCCCAGCCCTAAATATGTGGCTTGCTAACTAATTTTTTTGCTTATTGTGCTAAATATTTAGTTTAAAAATATTTACTTTACTAATAAAGCTAAATATTTAGTTTACAAACTAAATATTTAGTTAGAGACAAAATATTTTGTTAGCAAGCTAATTATATTTACCTTGATAACTAAATATTTAGTTTGTAAACTAAATATTTAGTTTAAAAATATTTACTTTACTAATAAAGCTAAATATTTAGTTTACAAACTAAATATTTAGTTAGAGACAAAATATTTTGTTAGCAAGCTAATTATATTTACCTTGATAACTAAATATTTAGTTTACAAACTAAATATTTAGTTAGAGACAAAATATTTTGTTAGCAAGCTAATTATATTTACCTTGATAACTAAATATTTAGTTTGTAAACTAAATATTTAGTTTAAAAATATTTACTTTACTAATAAAGCTAAATATTTACTTTACAAACTAAATATTTAGTTTGTAAACTAAATATTTAGTTTAAAAATATTTACTTTACTAATAAAGCTAAATATTTAGTTTACAAACTAAATGTTTAGTTTGTAAACTAAATATTTCGTTTGTAAACTAAATCTTTAGTTTACAAACTAAATATTTAGTTAGAGACAAAATATTTTGTTAGCAAGCTAATTATATTTACCTTGATAACTAAATATTTAGTTTGTAAACTAAATATTTAGTTTAAAAATATTTACTTTACTAATAAAGCTAAATATTTAGTTTACAAACTAAATATTTAGTTAGAGACAAAATATTTTGTTAGCAAGCTAATTATATTTACCTTGATAACTAAATATTTAGTTTACAAACTAAATATTTAGTTAGAGACAAAATATTTTGTTAGCAAGCTAATTATATTTACCTTGATAACTAAATATTTAGTTTGTAAACTAAATATTTAGTTTAAAAATATTTACTTTACTAATAAAGCTAAATATTTAGTTTACAAACTAAATATTTAGTTTGTAAACTAAATATTTAGTTTAAAAATATTTACTTTACTAATAAAGCTAAATATTTAGTTTACAAACTAAATATTTAGTTTGTAAACTAAATATTTCGTTTGTAAACTAAATATTTCGTTTGTAAACTAAATCTTTAGTTTACAAACTAAATATTTAGTTAGAGACAAAATATTTTGTTAGCAAGCTAATTATATTTACCTTGATAACTAAATATTTAGCTCTGAGTCTTACCTTACTTGCCAATAAGTGGAAGTGGACTACCGAAATAAAAGCTGGGTCTAACCTCTTTATAAACTTCTGTCGATACTGAATTGTTGCTCATATCATCTTTATCATCATCTCTTTTCCTCTCGAAATGGACAACATTCCAGGTAAAACATTGGAGGAGCCGTTTTAACAGCAAAACAAACGTTTATCGATGGATTTCGGCAGAGGTTTGAAAGACCCAGCTCTTATTTTGATAGTCCACTTTCACTTATTGACAAGTGAAGCTGCAAATTAGCTAAATATTTAACAAAGTCTCCAGTTTGTAAACTAAATATTTAGTTTGGTGCTAAATGTTTAGCTGTAGCTTTTTGAAACAAGACAACTGTCCATGTCTAATATAACAGTCAGTCAGATTGCAGATCCAAAAGACATCGTCTATATACGGTTCTCACTTCCTCTTTTAACAGAGATGTGGCTACAAAAGGCCTTTACTTGTCAGAAGGTGATTTTCAAATCTGCTTTGAAATTATATTGGTTTTATGATTCTGAAATGGGACATTTCCCCTCTAATCATTTCTCGGTGAGCACTGGAGTATTTCTTTGTGCCTCAGTCTTGGTGTCTCTGGTTGGATGCAGGTAGAGCAGCGGGTGGAGCCAGCCAAGAAAGCGGCGCAGGTCCTCCATAAGAAGCTGCAGGCCTGCATGCAGAGTCCTCTGGGACTGGAGGCTGAAAAAAGAATGGTAGGCGCCGTTTTTTACACAGTGTCTAAAGGGTTTCATGTTTTTCTGTAATGAACGTAACGTGTGGCTCTGTCTCTGCAGAAGAAACTTCCAGTGATGCTGCTGTCCATCAGCATGGCAGAAAGCCTGAAGGACTTTGATGCACAGTCCTCAATCAGGTGATGCCCTCTGGGATGGAGGCGTCAGGTTTTAGTTTCTGGCTGAAGAAGCAGAAGAATCCAGGATGTAGTTTGTTCTTAATTCATGGGGTTAGGTTGGAATCTATTGAATTTATGGATTCCAGTTTGGGCAACGTCTCAGCAGATCTTCAGGGTAGATTACAATAATAAATATTGAAATAGTTTCAACTTTTATAGCTCTAACATCCTCATAGTAAACGGTTAGGCATCTGCTGTGGTTTGAAAACCT
Source organism: Valencia hispanica (assembly GCA_963556495.2). NCBI lineage: Eukaryota > Metazoa > Chordata > Actinopteri > Cyprinodontiformes > Valenciidae > Valencia > Valencia hispanica. The sequence goes on along the minus strand of OY747721.1, from coordinate 2,788,252 downwards.
GCTCGCGTGTTTCAGAATAGACTTCTAAATACTTTTACTAGTTTATAAATCATTACATGGCTTAGTACCAAAATCAGGACCAATCAGGTTCTCTAATTCCAGTCGACTCAGCATCCCTAGAATCAGAACCAAACATGGAGAAGCAGCTTTCAGTTTCTATGCTCCTCTAATCTGGAACAAACGTCCAGAAAACTGCAAAGCTGCTGAAACAGAGTTCTTTTAAGTCACAACTAAAAACATATCTGTTTATTGCTGCCTTTGATTAATGCTTTCATGTATCATATGTTTTGTGTGTTTTATGCTTTATTGCTGTTTTTACTTCATATGCTTTGTCTGTGTTTTACCGCTATTTTTATTTTACCCCCTAATCATGTAAAGCACCTTGAATCACCTTGTTGTTAAAAGTGTTGCTATACAAATAAAACTGCTTTGCCTCGTCTTTCAGGAGAGTTCTGGAGATGTGCTGTTTCATGGAGCAGACGCTGGCCAGGATGCTGGCCGACTTTGAGGTGACGGTGGAGAAAGAAGTTCTGGAGCCGCTCAACAAGCTCAGCGAGGTGAGAAAAGATCATGTTCCATGTTGGTAAACAAAAGTTCAACTCAAAGCTGTTAAATGACATCATTGATCAGTATCTAAGCTCGTCATTAACGCTTCTCTATTTCAGTCAGATATTTAAGTACTGATATGAGCTGGACTGGGTTCTCCTTACACACAACAGATCGCTTTGGACCTGTTTTTCAGAAAACAAATTATATGACCCATCAGTAGATTTAATAATTTCTTGGATTTCACTAGTTTCACATGTTTTTGAAGTTCCTCCATGATTTCATAGCGTTTTCCAGTAGCTTGCACTACTGTGTACTGAGTTCTTTGTTTTACCCCAGAAGCATGCAGGATTTAGTTGTTAAATATTTTTTATTGTTGACCTTTCAACGGTATTTATGCTCTTACAAAAAAAGAAGAAATTTTGTCACATTACAAGGTAAACCCCATTGTTGTAGAAGTGGAAAGAAATTATGAATGCTCATAATTTTGTTAAATTAAGATATTAAAATTGTGGAGTCCGTTTTCGACCCCTTTTACTCTGTGTCCCCCTAAATAAAATCCAGTGCAACCAACTGCCTGTAGGAGCTAGTAAATAAGGGTCAGCTGTGGGCAATTCAATCTGAGCACAGATGCAGCTGTTTTCTGAAGGAATAACCAGAATCATGAAGACACCACTGAAACCCCCCAAACAAACTGTACCCACTGTGAAGCATGGTGGTGGCGGCATCATGCTGCGGGGATACCTTTCTTCTGCAGGACCACGGCAGCTGGTCAGAGGCGATGGGAAGATGAAGAAGACCTGAGACTGGGTTGGAGCTTCACCTTCCAGCACAGCCAAAATTATTATGGGATGGTTTAGATCTGAGCTGATTCATGGGTTAGAATGGCCTAGTCAAAGTCCAGACCTGAATCTAACTAAGAATCTGTGGCAGGACTTTTCCATCAGACCTGCAGTGAAAGGTGGTTCTTCAAGGTGTTGAGTCAAGGGGTCTGAATGCAAAATAATGGCACCTCTATCAGGTTTTACTGCGTGTCTTAGCTCTTTTATCACATACAACTCCAATACATTACATCAAAGTTTGTGGTTGTAACGTGTCAAAAGTTCAAGAGGTATGAATACTTCTGCAAAAAGTAGTGTGAAGTAGTATACTTGAAGTTCATTTTATCAGGTATACTTCAATAAAGTAAAATGTGAACCACCAATACATTTTAAGTACTATACTGCCAATGTACTACTGTAGGTCTGTCCTTGTATCTCACATTTTACTTTATTGAAATGTACTTCAATAAACTAAAATGTTCCAATTTAGTGCGAAGAAGTATACTTGATTAAATGAATATCAAGTACGCTACTTTTTGCTAAGGGAATTCTGTGTAGTCCATGGACGGCTAGCTGCAGCTGAGTTGGTGTCTAAGACGATTTATTTCTCCCTCCAGGAGGATTTACCTGAAATCCTGAAGAATAAGAAGCAGTTTGCGAAGCTCACTACAGACTGGAACAACGCTCGGGTCAGGTGAGTCGCAGGAGCCCGTCTACACGTGGAGGTGAAAGGCCGGACAGCGTGATCTGAGTACCTGCCGGTGTTTCCACAGGAGTCAGGCCAGCACCGGGCCCCAGGCCAAACAGGACGGACTCAGGGAGGAGGTAGAAGAAGCGTGGAGGAAGCTGGAGAGTATCAAGGTAGCGACAAACCTGAGATGTTCCAGGTCTTAACGTTCGCTTTGTGAAATCTGCGCTGAGCTCCTGACCTCTGACCCCGCCTGTCCTCTTCCTCTGTAGGACCAGTACTCTGCAGACCTGTATCATTTTGCAACGAAAGAAGACGACTATGCTAACTACTTCATCCGTGTGAGTTGTGGTTCGGTAAAGACGCCGTCACATAGAACCCTGATGGATTCCCTGTTCCTCTCACTCATCCCTCCTTTAATTACCTGCAGCTTCTGGAACTACAAGCAGAATATCACAAGAATTCACACGAGTTCCTGCACAAAAACATCAACGAGCTCAAAGAGAATCACAGTCAGAAAGGTGAGCCGATCCCCGTCCGTCTGCTGCAAACGGACAATGCTTGCACATACGTTCTGACTCCCTGATTGGACTCTGCAGATCCGCCGCTGGGCGTCTCCAACCAGAAGGTCTACGGGGAGCCCCTTGTCTCGCATTTGACCCAGAGCAGCAGAGAGATCGCTGCACCCATCCAGGAATGTATTCACATGCTGCTGAGAACAGGCATGAGAGAGGAGGTGGGTGTGCTGGACTTTATACAGAGCCCTTGCAAAAGCATGCAGAACTTTTCCCACACATTTTTCTCAATTTACAGCCAAAGACTTAAAAGTATTTCATGAGATTTTATGAGACTGACCCACTCAAAGTGGCACATAGCAGGGAAGTGGATATAAAAACGATGTATGAAAGTCTTTTAAAGAAACAAATCTGAAAAGGAAAGCATGCATTCAACCTGATTTACTCTGATAGCCCTAAATAAACACCAGAACCAGTCTAAACAGTCACCAGAGTCTGGCTGTGAGTTTTCATATTCAAATTCAAATTCAAAATTACTTTATTAATCCCAAAGGGAAATTAAATGTTGTTGTAACTCATTATGCAAGTTCCTTCAAAGATTTGTTGTAGATGCTGATGGCTGTGGGTAGGGATGATCTCCTGTAGCAGTCTGCAGATCTGAAGAAGCCTCTGACTGAAGACGCTCTGTAGTTGTATGACAGCCTGATGTAGAGGATGCTCTGGATCTATGGCGTCTTCTTTTCAACTCATCAGGGTTTTGTGGCTGTAGTTGAGGTCTTATTTGAGCTTTTGTGATGTTAATCAGCTGCTGCCAGTTGTAAACCACCTTGTTGCCATGGTTATGCATCATAACAAATGTCCAAAAATAAAAAGTATCAGCAAAAATCCTTCCAGCTGCACAGCATTCAAAACCAGAGAGAGCAGTTGTCCACAAAAACAATGTTTCTACCAGAAATGGAAGAATTAAAGTTTAAAAAAAGAAAAAAATATGAACCAAAGTAACAGAGCTACTCCAACATGCTGCCACCTTGAGCGGCGCAACTCCGGAAATGAGCTGGACTGGGTTCTCCTTACACGCAACAGATCGCTTTGGACACGTTTTTCAGAAAACAAATAATTAAATGACCCATCAGCAGGTTTAATAATTTCTTGGATTTCACTAGTTTCACGTCTATGAAGTTTCTCTGTGACTTCATAGCATTTTTCAGTAGCTTGCACTACTACTTCTTTGTTTTATCACAGAAGCATACAGGATTTAGTTGATTAGTATTTTTTATTGTTGACCTTTCAACGGTATTTATGCCATTGAATAAAAAAAAAAAAGAATACATTTTGTCACATTACAATGTAAACCTCATTGTATTTGAAGTGGAAGGAAATTATGAATGCTCGTAATTTGCTTTATTGAAGATATTAAAATTGTGGAGAACGTTTTCAACCCCTTTTACTCTGTGTCCCCCTAAATAAAATCCAGTGCAACCAACTGCCTGTAGGAGCTAGTAAATAAGGGTCAGCTGTGGGCAATTCAATCTGAGCACAGATGCAGCTGTTTTCTGAAGGAATAACCAGAATCATGAAGACACCACTGAAACCCCCCAAACAAACTGTACCCACTGTGAAGCATGGTGGTGGCAGCATCATGGGGATAAGAATGTAGGTCTGCAACGCTGACAGAGAGACGCCTCAAAGACCTGCAGGTGGTTGTCATGACTCAGGGAGGCTGAGTATAAATGCATGCCTCACTTTTCACATTTCAACCTGTAAAACATTTCCCTCCAGTTCATAACCCCGTTGTGTTTTTCTGTCACTTCAATCTCCAGTGAAATACTTTAAAGTTTGTGTTTTGAACGTAGAAAAATGTGAAAAAGTGTAATATTTCCAACCGTACATAGGAGGTAAAACAAAAGGCATCCGTTTTAATGGAGTTGAGAGTTTGGCTTGACCCTGTCTCTGCGTAGGGTCTGTTTCGTCTGGCGGCCGCGGCCTCGGTGGTGAAGAGGCTAAAGACGTGCCTGAACCAGGCCGCGGTGGACCACAGTGAGTTCAGCATGGACCCTCACGCCGTCGCAGGTACGCCTGCACCTGCTTGTTTCCTCCGACCATCATCACTTTCACAGCTCACATCAGTGAATCACTTCCTCCTCCATTTACTCCTTGTTCCCTGTAGTTATAATAACTGTTCCTCCTCATTAATCAATCATGTCAGCGTCTGCATTGAACGAGAACACATTTAATGTAATTATTCTGATTTTCCCGACAGGAGCGTTGAAGTGTTACCTTCGAGAGCTCCCTGAACCCCTAATGACCTTTGAACTGTACAGTGATTGGTTTGAAGCTGCAGGGTGGGTAATGTATGCCTTTTGCGTCGGTTCCCACATTTCTTGTCACGCCTTGTGCTCAGTTTTTATGGGTCTGCTTCCCAAAAACCCACAGAGAAAAAGAGACAGCAGTGAAGCTGGAGAAGTTCAGGGAGCTGCTGCAGAAACTGCCGCCTGAAAACTACAACAACCTCAGGTGACTGCCATCTGGGTCACTCCAAATATTTAATTAAAATTCTATTCAAAAATACTTTATTGATCCCAGAGGGAAATTAAGTGTTGTAGCTCATATAATTCATTCTTTAAGGAGTTGTTGTAGATGATGATGGCTGTAGGCAGGAAGGATTTCCTGTAGCGGTCTGTGTTGCAGCCAAACTGAAGAAGCCTCTGACTGAAGACGCTCTGTTGTTGTATGACAGTCTCATGAAGAGGATGCTCAGGGTTGTCCATAATTATTTTGATTTTATGAAGAATCCTTCTTTGCATTATCATCTCCATTTGTTCCACAGTCGTCCCCAGAACAGAACCAGAACCTTCTTTATCAGGTTGTTGAGCCTTTTTAAGTCCCTGGCTCTGATGCTGCTACCCCAACAGATGACGGCTGAAGAGATTACACTCTCCACAATAGACTTGTAGAAGATCTGCAGCATCTTGCTGCAAACCTTGGAGGACCTAAGCTTCCTTAAGAAGTCCAGTCTGCTCTGAAGGCCAGATAAATGGAGGCGTACTGCAAACATTGGTAGCACAGCTGTTGATCGTCTCATTTTAAAATGGCTGCTAAGAGGAAGTGGTCTTCCAGCTATAGCGGCTCTGCTTACTGGGGAAACTGTTTTTATCCATTTATTTAGCCCAAAAAGATGAGTGGTTCAAAAGCATTTTTGCGACAGTAAACCTCAATACAAACTGCTGGAAGGAAACATGCAGGGCAGAATATTTCAGGAGCTCACGTGGAAGCTGAGTGTGATGACATCGACGCCGGTTTCAGTACAATTATAGCATGAAGAGCCGCAAAAAGTGCCGCAATGTCCCCAAATATGATGATGTTGGGAAGACTTGTCCTAAATTTTTACTTTTTAAGCATTAGCATGCTAGCACAGGGTTGTTACACATCCTAGGATTTCTATCCAGCTCAGATGTTCTTTCAAGGTTCATAACTGGAAAATTAATGTTCATCTCTACCTACATGATTCCTTCCCATGCAGAGCATCTCTTTATCTCCGTAGGCTTCCTGTATCTGTTCAACAATCCCTCTCTGCTCGTCCAGGTACCTGGTCCAGTTCCTGTCCCTGCTGTCTGAGCAACAGGCTGTGAACAAGATGACACCCAGTAACATCGCCATCGTACTGGGACCGAACCTGCTCTGGCCGCGAGCCGAGGGGTGCGTAGTAGTGAACTCGCTTTTCTGTGGTGATCACCTCAACGAAACTAGGCTCAGCATCAGCTGGAAACAACGAGTGATTCTCCATGTCTCCCTTTCCTGCACATTATCTGTTTATTTCCTCATTAGTATGTAAATACAGTAGCTGTTAAAACGTTATTCTGTGGACGTCTTCTGCTACGCCATTCAAACTATCAGTCTATCTGCAGCAGGAATCTGGAAAACCTGCAGGTTTTCGGTGTTTCCTCGCTCTGCAGAGGCCTATTAATAACCCATTCATATGATTCAGGCGTGTTCAATCAGAGGAACATCTGAACCATGAAGGAAACCGGGCCTTAGGGGCTGACTTTGGTCACTACTCCACAGTTTTCTCACGCTCAGTATCATTTGGTCCTGAAAGATCAATTTGAGCTAACACTACACATGTGGTGGAAGGAGAGGAAGCAAAAATACGGAGCTGCAGCCAAACACTCGCTTTCATTTAGCTCAGACACAGAGAAAACCTGAAGCTAATTATTCTGCCTAGAGATCTGCAGACATCAGCAGATGTTTCCCACTATCAGAGGGCATGTGAAAAGTAAAAACTGTTTTAAAAGGGTCATTCATTGAGCTCAGACACAGGAAAAAAATTAATCAGCTAATTATCATTAATGGTTTTAAGTAACAGATAGTTTTACATCCCAGATGAATATTTGGTAGGAGCAGTTTCTGATTTGTCTATTCATCAGGAAACATTTTCTACTGACACATAAAGAGTAAAAATTATTGTTAATGACAGCCTTTTTATCACCTATCAAACATTATGGTCACAAACACACGCACGTCTTTTAAATCCAAGATGGCACTTGTTAAATAATCCTGGGGCCTGAAGTCTCTCCGACAGAAAAGTAGTTCCTGTTTACCTCCACAGGACTCGCAAACATTTCCTGCATCACTTCGTTTTGCTGCAGAATTCGCCATCTTTTCATTTGCTAATATGAGACCACTTATCGAATCAGCGTTTCTGTTTCTGTCATCCTCCATTTAACAGGGGGTGCTCATCCAGTTTTTATGATGTGACTCTTTAAATCTCAGAAAAACCTGTTTTAATATTACTTACCTGCAATCAAAAAAAACCATGGAAATAGAGATCTGGGTTGATTTGTTTCTTACTTTCATAATTTTCATCTTCTCTTCCTTTAAACTATATTATTTTGAGATCTTCTATGTTCTGCAGTTGAAGTTCTTGTTTGTCTCCAGGGAAGCTGCTCTGTTTGACATGGCTGCAGCGTCTTCGGTCCAGGTGGTGACGGTCATTGAGCCTCTGATTCAGCACAGCTCCAGTCTCTTTCCGGAAGGTAAAACCAAAAATAATCACCACCTTTTTAAGATGAATAATTCAGAATCTCATGAGTTTTAAATCGGACCGGATCAAGGTATATTTTTGTGTTTCTAGATTCGATGTTTCTTTCGGGTTTCAAACAGAACACCTGCAGATAAATTAGACATTAGGTTGTGTTCCTGTTATATTTCCTTATCATCCTGTTCTTCTGAGCTAACAGAAAACAGATGCGTCTGCAAAACGCCGGGCATCAAAACACACATTTTAGAGAATTTATTAAAGTTTCATCTACAGCAGATTTATTTTAGAGACAGTTTCATAACATTTGCTTATTTTCTGCTGCATGTTTAAGTTAGACATGAAAGGAAGATAGTGCTTGTTCCTATTGCTGCTGCTGCTGCTGCATCCTCTCTGTAAGCCAGAGCACCGGTTGCTCTACAAAACCAAACCACAGCTTTACACAGCGGGTCAAAGTCAGCCCACAGATTTAGCTGGTATGTAGCCTTTGCCCCAACATGCATCTGGGTGTTTTTTAGACACTATTGCTGGTGTTGGCACAGAAAAACCCAGATGAGTTTCATGGTTTTATAAGGTCTAAATAAGGACTTGAAATCGAATGATCTGGTTAAAGTGAATTAATGTCTGACAACATCCTCATTTTGTCACCAGCTGTTGGCTTTGAGATCCCTGACCTCCCTGAAATACCGGCTCCTGCTGCTCAGACCTTCTTCCCAGAGAAGGACAGACTGAGCAGGACGGTGTCCTCCTCCTCTTCGTCCACGTCCTCCTGCTCCTCCTATCACCTCCCTGTCTCCAAAACAAACAGGTACTGGTTACAAGCAGCTCTCTAATTATTCACCTTCAAAGTATTCATTTAAACTCCTCACGCAACAAACAGGGTCATGCATTTTTAAAATGTGCAACTTTCACCTGATTGCGAATTTTCTTTTATCCACAAAGGCTTAAACTCATACAAATGTTCAGATATATTCATACACCTCATTTATGTTTGGTTGAATACTAATGGATGTGTACACTGGTCCACTTAGCTCCGCGTTGGTCCGCCTTATCCGCTCCTGAACCAGTTTGGATGTGTGTGAGGGGTCATCATCCGCTCCAGACACCAACCGTTTGACCCAAACTGTGAGAAAATGGCGTTCGAATGATCTGAAAGAGTTCAGGAAGTTAAACCCTGACATGAGCTTAGAGCTGAGGGGGATTAAACAAACAAGCTGGACTGGAACCTGCAGCGGCTCACATGGCCAAATGTCTTCTGGAGAAGATGTTTCTGGTGAGCCGAGACAAAGATCGAGCTGTTTGGACCAGAAGGTTGCACCAGCTCTAAGGCATGGTGGTGGCAGCATCATGCAGAGTGGAGGATGCGCTCTTCTTCATCAGCTCAAATGACCAGCTGGGCGGTTGAAACTCGTACTCGTAGAACCTGCTAACGCCAAGCTTCTGGAGCTGAACCATGCAGAATAATGCCTGAAGCTGGTTATTGACTCTGAGTTTCTGGGGGACTTTTAATCTATAGCAGCGTGGAGTATGTAAATATGTGAGCCTGTGTTTGTAATTTTGAATGTGTGTCTTGCATCAATGGATGATGATGGTTCCAACTTGCGTGTTCTTCTCCCATCAGCACAGCCTCTCAGGACAGTGGGGGGTTCTTCCGGGGCAAGTCCGGTTCTGTGGGCAGCCGCAGCGGCACCACCACATGGGGAAGCCCCGCCTCCGACCCGGCAGCCAATCAGAACGCAGCATCCCAGTCCAGCTCAGGCCCAGCTCCCGGGTCGTCTTCCGGATCCGCCTCCACGCCGAACCAGATCCCATCCCCTCCTCCTAGAGCCACGGCGCCGGCGCCAAACCCAGCGGGTCAGATGAGGAATCTCACCCAGAGGCAAAGCTCGGATCAAGTCCAACTGGAGCCCATTTTGGAGGCACCGCCTGATTCTCCCAAGGCGGTGTTAACGATTGGATCACCTTATAAACGTAAGTGAGGGCTGGTTCCGAGAGGTCCGTCTAGGAGTTCTACTGGCCAACAGCTGGAGACCGACTGACTCAACAGCATTTTCCCTTTTATTAACCAAATCAACAGGGCCGGCCCAAAGCCTTATGGGACTTCCTGTTAAAACCACCACCCCCACTAGCAGCGCTTCTATCAAGATTAAGTCTAATCTGGGAGAGGAGCCAGAGTTTGATTAGCAAATCCTAAAATTAATTAGAAATAACTGGTTATTATTTTCTGAGACAATCTGAGGCTTAAACACAAAGAAAAGGTAAAAGTCGTAGCATCGGATGGTCACTATGGTAACGCAACAAACAATAAAGATTAAAAAGTAATTTAAAAAACAGTTAATACATTTTTAATGTAAGACAAAAATCATAATAAATATACTTTTATTTACATTGTAGTTAATTTGAATAGAAATTACTTTTTAATAATTTTTTTAAATTAAATTATAAAAATAATTAGTTACAAAGTAACAATTGAAAGATAAAATTAAATCAAATGTAATAATATTCTGATATTCTCAATAACGAAAGTTTTAGATCTGTAGTCTGTGCTCAATTTCAACATTTATGGGGGGCCCCTGATGGTTTGGGGGCCCTAAGCGGTGGCTTAGTTTGCTTTTACATTGGGCCGGCTGTACAAGTTAAAGGAGTCATGACCTGTAATTTTCACTTTTCCATGAGAAAAAATGTATGTTATGATTGCCTCACGATTATACACTGCCAGGGAAGCTGATATTTAAAAGTGAAGCGTTTGTTTACCCATGGGTTCGTCCACCAGCCCACGCACACTCAAATACGTGGTTTTAATTTCTGGCCGACTTGACGTCAAGTCGGCGCAGGATATACCATATATAGACATCGCAGACCTACCTATGCTGCAGGAAGCCCGCCATCCCTCCCCTCTTCTCCCCCTCACATTCAGTCGAGCGCCGCCATTACTGAATTCTAGTGATGGGAATTCCAGCTGTTTTTGGAGAGCCAGTTCTTTTGGCTTAACTCACCATAAAGAGCCGGCTCTTTCGGCTCCTCAGATTTTCTGTTGCTTAAAGTGTATTTATTACCAATATTAATGCAAAACGATGTGTACCAAATGTACCAAAACAAGCAGGGGGGGGGGACGGCTCCCAATGACGAGCCGACTCCAATCGTTCACTTTAAAGAGTTAGCTCGTAGAGCCGGTTCGTTCGCGACCGACACATCACCGATTCGAAGTACGAACTCCACCGTGAAAGATGCAGAAAGTTTCTTCACGCAATGATGCATGAAGAAGACATATTCGTGTGAGCCTTTTATTTTAATCAGCTAAATCAGCTGAAACCATTTCTACCAGAAACGTAGTGCGACACGTGAGTTGCTCTGTTGTTGACTGCCAGAATCAACATGGAAATTTTTTTTTTAACGCCGGAATCCTTTATGAATTTGAGACAATATCAGGCGAAGTTGCCATCGAAGCTCCGTTTGGAAAAAGGGGCCATTCCAACAATCAGAGACTTGCCTGCAATTGAAACGGTAAGGCTGTGTTTTTATTGCTCTGCTGTGTGTAACAAACAGCAGCTAACTGCTAATGTGGCTATTGTATGCTAGCGGGAGTAGTAGATATGGGTTAGATATGCTGAAGCGTTACCTGCGGTGTCAACCCCCCCTCCTTCCTACCACCAATCAACGCGCCCCTCATTTGCATTATTACAATGCCCGTCCACGACAGCCAAAATATCGCATCAGATCTCGCGAGACAATAATGCCTTCAGAAATAAGGGTCAGAGGAGCTCTGTGTTTATTTTTTTCACTTTTTTTCAACTTTTATTTTTTAGAAGGGCCTGAAAGGCTATAATAGAGCGTGGGTATCCATGGTAATACTAGGTTATGACTCCTTTAAATAAAAACACAGATAGACCCGTTAAATGCGTTTTCCTCACAGACACTCAGGATTCTATGTGTCTGGCGCAGATCGCTTCTTTCCTCAAGCAGAATCGAAGTCGTGGTTTGTTAAAAGCGACGCAGGAAGGAAGAGAAGAAACTACTCATCTGGTTTTAGCATTCAGGATGTACACAGGAAACAGGCGGGCTCTCGCACCAGTGACCAAAATGTCCGCCCATCAAGGTCCACGTGTCTCAGGCGAGTAGAGAGAGAGACTTACGGCTCCTCCAACCCTGAAACGTTTCTTAGAAATGATCGCAATCTGTGCACAAGAAAGTGACTCCAAACAAATGATCGGTTTGAGGAGAATAAGCTGATGATTCTGTAGGTTCCATTTGACCCAATCCTCAGAATTATTATTCTACCTGGCAACGCCTGACGCTTGGACTTGGAAAAAAAGGAGATAAAAGTGCATTTAGCTAAGCGAGTATCTGTATCGTTATTTATAAATAATTGTACCTCAAACAGGGGTGCATGGTGCCTTGCAGTCAGAAGGTCCTGGGTTCAAATCCCAGTCTTGGACTTTTCCACACGTCCTCCCTCTGCAGGTGTGGGTACTCAAACAAAATTATATACTAAAAATACATTTGTGGATTTTTTCTGAAGAAAAAACTGTAAAGAATGAAAAGATTTGCTTCTTATTAAACTTTAAAATGAACTCACGACATCAGATGATGTTCTGACCCAGTTAGGCCCAAGCTTCGGGTCTTCTAACATTCCTGCAATTTCCGCCCTACATTTTTTAAAAACGCATACCCAAAATTAACTTAAAGCTGTTCTTGAACCATTTTGAGTAGAGACATGGCTGGGATCTCTTTGGAAAACACTCTAAAATTTATCCCAGAACTGTGTTAATATCTCTGAGTGCTATTGTTACCAAGCAATATGAATTTTAATACCCCAAAAAATGATTTTATTTGTGTCCGAATATTTATTTTATATAAATACATGCTGTAAAAATGGCTTTAATAAGAGGTGGTGACCTAAAACACACTGTGGGTCTAAAGCCTGAAGTATTACCTTCATCCACACCAAATTTGACAGCAATAAACCAAAAAATGAATATTCTGCACACATTTTTATAACTACAGGTCAAAGGTGGTCAAAAGTGTGTCATATGCGCCATCTCCTGGGTAAATGCCGTAGTCCTCACTGAATTAAAAATATCATCAGAATCATAACTTCATCTTACCATATAAAGCTCCACGGCTTCATTAATGTTGTATTTTGATCATAAAGGCTGTTTGGACACGGTGCTGAAACAGTATGTTACTGGTGCGCACTGTGCGTAATCTCTTCATGAATAAGACATTTTACGCACGTCATATACTATGGCTGCGAACAAGTCCGCCCGGTCATGTTATATATCTGCGTTTACAGCGTTACATTGGCTATTCGATGCGTCAATCATCAGAGTTCTGGACCGCGATTGGTTCGAGTTACTTACCTTAAATGACCTATAAAACACTTTAGACTCGATAACTGCTGCATGCCTAAATCCTGTGGCTCCAACACAAGCCCAAATCATCACTCCTCCACCACCGTGCCAAACAGTTGAGGCCAACTTCAGTTTCTCGAATGCTTTCCAGTTTTATGAAACATCTTTCGATCTAAAAAGAATTTCGACCTAATTTTGAGACCTCAGATCGTGACCTTTGGATTTGTTATGTTCTGATAGAAAAACCTTTTAAAATGAAAGCATATATAACTACTTTTGGGAGCTAAAAACTGGTGGCACAGCATTTCATGTGAGAGCTCATTTTGTTTTTTCCTTCTTCTGTTTTCACACAGCAAAGAGAACCTTCAATCTGACCAAAACGAGCCAAACCAATGAGCCGATGGCCGTTCAGTTCTCCAAACACAAAGCTCCAGGACCCCCCAAGGCTCAGGCCCCTCCACCTCCACCTCCAACCACAGCCCCGGTTACCACAGCTGCAGCAGACTCCACGCCAGCGCCCACGCCAGCACCACGTGCTCCACCAACCAACGTCAAAAAGCCTCCGCTGAAAAAGCCCGGAGTCAGAGCCCCGAACTGTCCCCCTCCACTTCCCCCACCCTCTCAGCCTAAACAGCTCCCCCCCATGGCTCAGTGAGGGACTTCTTTCACTCTTTCTGCGCCTGCTGTAGCTACTTTCATATTATCCAGTAAAACGTCCAGATCTGAGTAGAATTTTTGTGGTTTAATTAACATTTTATCCCTAAACATTTATTTATTTGAACAGTTTTATGGTCTGAGTCACTATAGACTACAAGTGATAGCACCCACCAGCTATCCTGTTAGAGTAAGAACAAAGATGGTGATGTAAAAGTTTGCAGTTTACACAGTCAGAAATTAACAGCAACAATTTGGGTCATTTATTAGCCTGTCATGAGAGAAAAAATTGGGGTTAATTTTTGTAAATCATATTTGTGTCCACATTATTTATTTATTTATGTCAGTTTCAAACTAAATATTTACCTTACAAATTAAATTTTTAGTATTAAACAAAATGTTTAACTAACCAGCAAAATATTTTGCTCCGAGCCAAATATTTAGTTAGCAAGCTAAAGCGGGGTACCTGCGAGATTATTTTCCTCCCAACATTTCCAATATTTCAGCTTAAAACGTAGGATGAACCATTTTAACGGCAATACAGATGTTTACCGATGGATTTACAACAGAGCTGTTGTACCAGCAGCAGCAGTTTATATAGAGGTAAACAAAGCTCAACTTTTATTTTGAGTCCACTTACGCTTATCAGAGAGTGAATTTGCATATTAGCTAAATATTTAACTCAGTGAAATATTGAGTTTAAAGTTAGGGCTATATATTTAGCTAGCCAGTTTAGCTTGCTATCTAAATATTTAGCTATCTAAATATCTAACTAAATGATTAGCTATCTACATATTTAGCTATCTAAATATCTAACTAAATGATTAGCTATCTACATATCTAACTAAATGATTAGCTATCTACTTATTTAGCTATCTAAATATCTAAATGATTAGCTATCTACATATCTAACTAAATGATTAGCTATCTACTTATTTAGCTATCTAAATATCTAAATGATTAGCTATCTACTTATTTAGCTATCTAAATATCTAAATGATTAGCTATCTACTTATTTAGCTATCTAAATATCTAAATGATTAGCTATCTACATATTTAGCTATCTAAATATCTATCTAAATGATTAGCTATCTACATATCTAACTAAATGATTAGCTATCTACTTATTTAGCTATCTAAATATCTAAATGATTAGCTATCTACATATCTAACTAAATGATTAGCTATCTACTTATTTAGCTATCTAAATATCTAAATGATTAGCTATCTACATATTTAGCTATCTAAATATCTATCTAAATGATTAGCTATCTACATATCTAACTAAATGATTAGCTATCTACTTATTTAGCTATCTAAATATCTAAATGATTAGCTATCTACATATCTAACTAAATGATTAGCTATCTACTTATTTAGCTATCTAAATGATTAGCTATCTACTTATTTAGCTATCTAAATATCTAAATGATTAGCTATCTACATATCTAACTAAATGATTAGCTATCTACTTATTTAGCTATCTAAATATCTAAATGATTAGCTATCTACTTATTTAGCTATCTAAATATCTAACTAAATGGTTGGCTATCTAATTATCTAAATATTTCGCTATCTAAATATCTAACTAAATGATTAGCTATCTAAATATCAAGCTAAATATTTAACTACTAAGCTAAACTGGCTAGCTAAATGTTTAGTTCTTAGGCAGACTAAATATTTAACTTGCCAACTAAACATTAAGTTTGGAGCCAAGTATTTGTTTTGGAGACTAAATATTTAGCTTGCTAAATAACTAGTTAGAAACTGATATTTATAAATGAATGAATAACATGGTGAAAATATGACTTAGAAAATTAAACTCCAGTTTTCTTTCTCTGACAGGCTAAAAAACTCGAAATATTGCAGTTAATTTATCCAAACAGCACCTTTTAACCATCCAGCTTTATGTTTCTGTGTTCGCCAACCTAAAAAACCCCCCCCAAAAAAACATGTAAATAAATCCAAATCTAATTAAAATGTCTTTATTGTCCTTTCATATAATCATTTTATAGCGTAAATTGCACTGCAGGTGCTCATACAGTAAAGTACATATTCATAGGTCAGGTAATATCTTCATGTACAGGTATGTAAAATAACATATTAACTCTTCCCTTAAAGGCAATACTTCATAATCACAATAAAAGAAGGTGCACACTGTGTTTATATAAAAAGATCTGCAGCATTACAAAGTTCCCTGTCTTCAGTGCCTTGCAGCCTTTAATGTGACTGACCAACTCAGATCTGGACATAATTATGAAGGGGAAGGAAACTGACGAATGGTCTTCAAACTTTTATGAAGGAAACTCTGAAAGTGTGGCGTACATTTCGATTCAACCCCCTTAACTCTGACATTCCTGATAAAATTGAGTCAACAAATCGGCTTCAGGATATGATTTTCCCCTTTTTCCTTCCGCTTCACCGTTATGCATCACTTTATGTTGATCTGTCACATAAAATCCCAATAAAACGCAGTAAAGTTTGTTTGCAGGTGCTTCTGGAAACAGATGATGCTCCTTGTGTTCCCTCGGTCCCTGTAGTGTAATCAGTCAGATCTGATTTATTTCTGCACCTTTCTAGAAAAATCCACATCTGCCTTGTTAATAACTTCTGTTCCCTTTTTCTGCTGCAGCTGCTTTGTTCCTGAGTGAAAACAGTTTGTAGAGCTGCAGCACGGTTTCAGACTTCCTCTCATTAGTGATGTAGACTCACTCTGAGATGCGTCTCTTTTGCAGAAGAGGAACTGTGAGGGGAACCAAGCGAATGGCATGCTGGGTAACTTCCACATAAAGTCTTTTTTTTTGTCCTCCCTGAAGGTGATCTGAGCTGCTTTCTTTGGTACACCTCTGATTTCCACGTCTTTGTGTCCGTTTTAAAATCCCTGGATCCATTCAGCCATGTGGAGCAGGGTTGCATAGAAATGGAGAACTGATTATTAAGAAGCCTGTATCTGTGTTGCTGTTTGCAGAACAGGTCCTGCCATTAAAAAAGCTTGATTGGAATTAAAAAGGAATGATTCGCCCAGTTAAAGAAAATGTATTAGATTTTTTTTCCCCTATCAGACTTTGATTTCATCCTCATCGTCCATGAAACCGTAGGACAGTTTCTTCTTGGGCGGACTCAGCGGCTCTCCAGCCTCCATCTTGTTGTGTCCCTTCAGGAGGCCGACGCCGTAGTGGCGTGCGAGCACATCTGTGGCGCTCTGAAACCGCTCGCTCTCCATCCTCACCCCGACCCGCTCAGGAGAACCCAACAACACGTCCGGCACTTTCCCGGAGAATGCCCTTATCGCACTTTCCTCTTCACACCCGCCTCCGCAGTCCTCCCTCAGCAGCGAGTCCACGTAGGAAATGGTAGCAGAACCCATTTCCGAGCCATCGCTGGCGGCCCCGCATGCCGACTCCACCTCCTCGCCTCCCCAGGTGGGAACGAGCTCCTCTGGGCGGCCGTCGATCAGGCTGAAGACCTCGCTCAGGAGGGACGGGCCGAGGTCAAAGGTGAAGGTGTCCAGGGAGGTGAGGGAGGGGAGGGAGTCGGAGTACGCGGTGTGGGGGTGCCTTTTGGGTTCGGAGGTCACGACCGAGGCGGAGCAGGTGGACAAGATGGCGTCGGACGGATCGGTCAGGGAGCCGCGGTGAACGTTGATGGAGCAGGAGGTGGGGGAGGAGATGGATGGCTGCTGGCGCTCCAAACGGGACAGACGAGGGAGAGTGACGAACCCAGACTCCAGACCTGAAGAACAGGGATCAGAACGTCAGATCCAACAGAACTTGCTTTATCTGTCGCATTTTTCAACAGTATTACTTGTGTGACAAAGCAGTAGATGGGAAAATGATCCATGGATTTATAGTCCGCTTCCTGCTTTTGGAGCGGCCCACTTGGCATTCAAATATGCAATCGAACCGCAGCGGAGTTCACTTCGACCGAGCCGAGATCCAGGTTTTTTAGGTCGGACCACAGTTCGTTTTTTTTCTGGTCCACATCGGATTTCGATTAAGCATTCACACCTCCCCAAAACGAACCGGACTTTCTGGAGTAGAGTTCGGTTAAAGCGGACTAAATGCACCCTTAATCTGAGTCTAACTGTAGCTGTTCTGTTTCCTCAGTTTCTTAGAGAACAACCAACATCATGAATCCACAGCTCAGGTGGAAGAATCTATCAGCAGGACGACTATAAGTTACACAATTCACAAATCTGACCTTTATGGAAGAGTGTGTCAAAGAACGTCAAAGAAAGCCCGGCTTCCAGTCGGCCATGCAGGGGATGGAAGAAGGTGTTCTGGTCAGATGAGTCCATAACGGAACCTTTTGGATGTTGTTGACAGAAAACTTATTCTGCACATCGCCCTGAACATGGAAGGTGGAGCTAAATCCTAAATGGAGGAAGACCTGTTAGATGCAGAGGAAGACCTGAGGCAGGACGACCACCCTGAACTAGTGCCTAGTTTCCACTGAGCGGTACGGCGCGGGTCGATGCTGTTCGGTCCAGACAACCGACCCGTACTGCACCGTTTCTGGGCGCCCTTCAGCTGTGGGCCCATAGTGCGACCCTACGGTACGGTTAGGGTGGAGCTACTAGCGTTACACAACACAGTCACGTTTGTCGCACTAGCATGGCGCCACGTTAGGCGTTTGGGTTTAACCCCGCCTGGCCCAAGAGAGTCGAGCTGGCGGTGGGAATACGCCGGACCATAAAGTAGAGTACAGAACAGCAACACAGCCAGAGCTACTAAGGAATGGTTTGGATGAAAGCAGGTTCATGTGTTAGAATGGCCTAGTCAAAGTCCAGACCTAAATCAAGCTGAGAATCTGTGTTAAGACTTGAAAACTGATGTTCTTTGATGATCTCCCTCCAATCTGACTGAGCCTGAACTGTTATATTAAGAAGAACACCACCACACTTTATAAAAATTATAAAAAGTATATTTAAAAAACATTCTACTTAACCATAGATTAATACTTTATTCATCCCCAAAATAGGGGGAAATTCCCTTTGTCCAGTGCTCACACAACAATAACAATAAATTATTTAGCAAACATGTTGGATATTGTCAGTATAATGGCCTCCTGAGCCTCTCGCATCTCACAGAGATCAATCTTTCACTGCCGTGCACTTCTTTGTATTGGTCTGAAACTTACTGACATTTCTGGGATGAATACAGTTCAAAGGCTATAGCGCCAATTCACAACAGATTCATCCAAACGTCGAATAAATACAGTTACAGTTACCAATTAAAAAAGATGAAATCTCCCACTGATGTAGATAGAGACCAGGATCAGTGCCTCATTAATTAGTGACCTTAACAACCCTATTAGTGTGATTATTCTAACTATAACTTGCAAGATTGTGACTTTCAATCATGTTCAGGACTAAAGAAGCCTTTTGAATGATTTTGTTTGGGGGGGGGGGGGCTGGATGGAGGTTTCACCCTAACAGATTGTGGATGATTATTTCTTGTATTATTAAGCTAAAACCTTTAAATCAGATCCTCATGATATCACAGCATGAATATACCACACAGTTCCAGCAGAGGGCAGCATAAACCTATCCTGGATCAAACCTGTAACAAACCCATCAGGGTGTGTGTTGAGTTGTCTGCTAGAACCCACACACCTAGACACACACACCTAGACACACACACCTAGACACACACACACACACACACACACCTAGACACACACACCTACACACACACACCTAGACACACACACCTACACACACACACCTAGACACACACACCTACACACACACACACACACCTACACACACACACACACACCTACACACACACACCTAGACACACACACCTACACACACACACCTAGACACACACACACACACACCTAGACACACACACCTAGACACACACACCTAGACACACACACCTAGACACACACACACACCTACACACACACACCTACACACACACACCTAGACACACACACCTAGACACACACACCTACACACACACACCTAGACACACACACCTACACACACACACACACACACACACCTACACACACACACACACACCTACACACACACACCTAGACACACACACACACACCTACACACACACACACACACCTACACACACACACCTAGACACACACACCTACACACACACACCTAGACACACACGCACGTCTTACTATCCCTGTGTTGACATTGTATTGACTTCCATTGATGTTACTATGCCTAACCCAGACACTTTCCCTAAACCTAACCATTACTGATACATGCCTAACCCTAACCTTAACCTAAACCTAATTCACACCATACCTCTAAACCTAACTAGTAGAGTTTAATAGCTAGTTAAACATTGTGGGGACCAGGCAAAATGTCCTCACAAAGATGGTGGCCTGTCAAAGGTTGGTCCTCACAAGTATAGCTATATATGTACACACACACACACACACACACACAAGTCTGTATTTCTACCCATATTAGGACTTTATATTAATTTCCATTAATAGCTGCATTTATGCCTAACTCTAACCATTACCAGTTTATTCCTAACCTTAACCAAAACATAATTCACACTTTACCTCTAAACCTAAACCCTAAAAAAGGGGGTCCACCATATAAGAACCAGGCTTTGGTCCCTATAAGGTCCATCGGTCTTCAGAAGGTTAGAGAATATGCCAGAGAAGGTCCTAAATAGGATAGATAAACAAGAACACACACACACCGGCCAAGAGCGAGGTTTCTGATTTCATCTGACAGAAACCACAAGAAACAAGTCAATAAGAGGTGAAACAGGATGGATGGATGAGGTCAGATAATAAAGAAAAATGTCTTGATTGAAACACTGGTGTGGAAATCAGCTTCAACGTACAGAGTATAACGTAAGGTACCAAAGGGCCAGGTTCACATCTAAGTGAGGCCGACTGAACCTCTGGGCCGCTGCCCGTGTTAAGGAGCCCATAACCCCGTAATGGCTACCGGATTTTTGTTCGGGTTGGTTTCTCTGGACCTCGGTCAGTCTGAGCTGATGTTTGGCACATCCAGACTCAAGATTTGGGATTAAATTAATTCAGGAGCAGGAGGGTGAATCTGCAGCAACCTTCATACGTTCACATCCCTTGAACTGTTTCACATGTTGCCACAATAAAAGCCATAAACTTCAATGTATAGCTTGATTTGACTTTTTTTCCCCTTCAAATTTGTGTTTCATATCATAAAACTGATTTTTATATCAGACAAAAATAACCTGAGTTTTAAAATGCTGATTTTATTTATTAAAGGAACGAATCATTTAAACTAATCTGGACCTGCATGAAGATATAATTGCCCCCCTCCCCCTGATTACTGCCAGACCTGTAGAATCACATAAATATAACTTGTGGGGCAGCTTTAGCCTGAAGTAGTATAAAATATAAAATATAAAAAAAATATCTAATGAAGCAGCAAATCAGGCTCCCATCTCAGGAGACAAAGGGTCTGGGACTCCAGAGAACCTGAGAGAGAACCGTGATCATGAAGGTCCTGGAGAGACTCCTGTTGGCCCCCCTGAATAAGCAAACAAGAACGTATCAGGACCCACTGCAGTTTGCTTATCGCTGTGGAGTTGAAGATGCCATCATCCACCTGCTTCAACCAACCCACTGTCATCTGGACAAAGCAGGCAGCACTGTGAGGATCATGTTCTTTGATTTCTCCAGTGCATTTAACACAATTCAGCCTGATTTGCTTTGTCAGAAACTCCTGAAGACACAGGTGGAGCCCTCAACAATCGCCTGGATCAATGACTACCTGACCAACAGACCACAGTTTGTGAGACTGAAGAATTGTGTGTCAAACCAGCTGGTCAGCAGCACAGGAGCACCACAGGGGACCGTACTCTCACCATTCCTTTTCACTCTGTACACCTCAGACTTCCAGTACAAATCAGAGACCTGTCATCTGCAGAAATACTCAGATGTATCAGAGATGGACAAGAAGCTGAATCCAGAGAGCTGGTGGACCGCTTTGTGACATGGTGTGGAAACAATCGTCTCACCTTGAATGTGAACAAAACAAAGGAGATGATTGTAGATTTCAGAAGAAACAGGAATAAGTCAAACACTGTTTCCATCATGGGAGAAGAAGTGGAGGTGGTTGAGGAGTATAAATACCTCAGAGTTCACCTTGACAACAGACTGGACTGGAGACTGAACAGTGAAGCCGTCTACAAGAAGGGACAGAGCAGACTGTACTTCTTGAGGAAGCTTAGGTCCTTCAAGGTTTGCAGCAAGATGCTGCAGATCTTCTACAAGTCTGTTGTGGAGAGTGTAATCTCTTCAGCCGTCATCTGTTGGGGTAGCAGCATCAGAGCCAGGGACTTAAAAAGGCTCAACAACCTGATAAAGAAGGTTCTGGTTCTGTTCTAGTTCTGTTCTGGGGACGACTGTGGAACATCTGGAGATGATGATGAAAAGAAGGATTCTTCATCAAATCAAAAAAATGATGGACAACCCTGCTCATCCTCTTCATGAGACAGTCATACAACAACAAAGCGTCTTCAGTCGGAGGCTTCTTCAGTTTCGCTGCAACACAGACCGCTACAGGAAATCCTTCCTGCCCACAGCCATCATCATCTACAACAACTCCTTAAAGAATTAATTATATGAGCTACAACACTTAGTTTCCCTCTGGGATCAATAAAGTATTTTTGAATATGAATTTGAATCAACAACTCATCCAGGACGTCCAGAAGAACCCAGAACAACATCTGAAGCTCTGCAGGCCTCTCTGTCTTGGTTAAGGTCAGAGGTCATGATTCAGTAATAAGAAAGAGAGAAAATGGCCTCCATGGGAGAGTTCCAAGACCAGAACCACTGCTGACCCAAAAGAACATGAAGACCCGTCTCACATTTACCAGAAAACATCTTCCTGAAGACTTCTGAGAAATAATCTGACTGAAGAGACTAAAGTGGGCCTTTCTGGAAGGTTCTGGTTCCGTTACATCTGGAGTAGAACTAACAGCATTTCAGAACCAGAACATCATACCTACAGTTAAACATGGTGGTGGTAGAGTGATGATCTGGGCTGCTTTGCTGCTTCAGGGTCCAGGCGACTTGCTGTAGTTGTCGGAACCCCTGATTGTGCCCTGTCTCGAGGAGAAACCCTCATATTGTGACCTTAAGCAGGAAAACTGTTTCAATTCTGCAGAGCGTAGTGGGTCAACGTTCCTCCACAGAGACGTTAGAGACTCATAGCCTCATGAACACCTGAAAGGCAGCTTCTGCTTCAGAGGTGTAGGGGGGTTAATACTTTTCCGCATCGGGCCAGCTTGGTTTGGAGAGATTTGTTCCTTCATTAAATGAAAATATAATTTGAAAACTATACATTGTACGCCCTCTGGTTATCTTTGATATTATTAGTTTGACAATCTTTAGATTAAGTACATTAGGTATGATGATAATATTTGATTTGAACAGTTTAATGATTCTGCAAAGGTCTCAGGATTACTAAACGCCTCTACTGGAAAGTCCACATGACATCATCTGTTTCTGCTCTGCTATTTTTGGGATTAAGAAAGGGAGCGCCACTAAATCCCAAAATTGTCCCAAGGCTCAACTTTAGATGTTTTTCCTTCAGATGAAGCTGTTAGGATGAGGGCAAAGGTCACATGGGTTAACCGCGGTTAGCCGAACATGTCGGGCAAGAAGCTCGACTGTTCAGACCTCTGGAGACGGATTTGTCCCAGATGTCCTCAAGAATCACCTTGGCTCATAATCAGTCATGCTTCCACCGATAACAGAACTTTCTGGGTCACATGATCATCGCTCATGTAATCTGTGTGTCTGTATGTCTGTGGGTGGGTGTGGGGTTTAGCTATTTAAATGCAACACATTATAGGTTCCTCATTTGTAGAAGTTTATCTATTAAAGTTTGCCTTTGTTGTTCCTCTTTTATGGGGAGCCGTTTGTAGAGTCAAAAATTAACAGCAATAATTTGGGTTATGTAGCCTGTCATAAGAGAAAAAAATGGGGGTTCACTTTTCAAAGAACATCTGGAGATGATGATGCAAAGAAGGATTCTACATAAAATCAAGAAAATGATGGACAACCCTGAGCATCCTCTTCATGAGACAGTCATACAACAACGGAGCGTCTTCAGTCGGAGGCTTCTTCAGTTTCATTGCAACACAGACTGTTACAGGAAATCCTTCCTGCCCACAGCCATCATCATCTACAACAACTCCTTAAAGAATTAATTATATGAGCTACACCACTTAATTTTTGAATATGAATTTGAATCAACAACTCATCCAGGACGTCCAGAAGAACCCAGAACAACATCTAAAGCTCTGCAGGCCTCTCTGTCTTGGTTAAGGTCAGAGGTCATGATTCAGTAATAAGAAAAAGAGAAAATGGCCTCAAAGTCATATACACTTAGGGTGACCAGGCGTTTTACCCGGGGCAGTCCTGATTTTCAGCCATTTGTCCTGTGTCCCCAAGGATGTTTACAAACCCGTTATGTTGCCCCGATTTCTAACCAATATAATGTCTTACAGCGGACAGAACTATTTGTCTTTGCACGTCAATCACAAAGTTATCATAATGATGGTAATAAACCAATGAAAAAGCACTTTCTCTGAAAAGTGACTGAAAAGTGAATATTCTGCGTTTTGTGCTTTATGTAAGTGTGTATTCTCCGTTGCTCAAGGTGGGAACGCGGACGTGCAGAGCCATGTTAAAACCAGCAAACATAAGCGCTGGTACATAAGAGTCACTAATGTTAGGGGAGTAATGCTGTTACTCTGTTTTGTTTCTAAACAAGCTGAGGTCCATTAAATAGTTTTTACTGTTCACAAAAGGGCTACTTTTAATATTGCCCAAACAAATGTGTTTCAAAAATACAAAATTGTTCCGATATAAATGTTGCACTCAAAAGATTACAAAAGAATGTCCGTATGTTGAATTTAGATGTTAAAGTATTACTATTTTTGCAATTTTTCAATAAAAAGCTGTTATAAGTCACCAGAGAGGATAGGTCAACCTTTAATTTTTTGTAAAATGTTGGCGTCCCAGATTTTAGTTTTGAAAATCTGGTCACCCTATATATATATATATATATATATATATATATATATATATATATATATATATATATATATATATATATATATATATATACACACACACTCCACACTCCATGTTAAATATTAATTTATAAATGTCACATTTTCAAACAAAATATTTAGCTTATATGCTAAATATTAATTTACAATTAAATATTTAGCTCCAAGCGAAATATTTCGCTCAAAACTAAATATTTAAGTATTAAGCTAAATATTTAGCTGGCAGGCTAAACTGGCTAGGTAAATACACGCTGATTCATTTGCTGATAAGCGGAAGTGAACTATCAAAATAAAAGCGGGATCTTATGAACCTCCATAAACTCCTGCTGCTGGTGCTTCACCGTTGCTGTAAATCCGTCGGTAAATGTCTATTTTGTTGTTGAAATGATTCATCCTACGTTTTAAGCTGATATTTTGGACATGTTGGGAGGAAAATAAAGAATTATAAAGAAGTGACATTTAGGTTCACAAGACCCAGTTTTTATTTTGGTCGTCCACTTCCGCTTGCTAGCCAGTTTAGCATGCAAGCTAAATATCTAGCTTAATACCTAAATATTTAGTTTTGAGCTAAATATTTAATAGTTTGAAATTGTGATATTTATAAATGAATTAATAACATGGTGAAAATATGAGTTTGAAAAATGAACCTCCATTTTTTTTTATATTTAATTTGTAAACGTAATATTTAGCTTGCTAACTAAATATTTAGCCAAAATTATTGGTGTTAACCTTTGACTGTGTAATTTTACAAACGGCCCCTCATACTCTCCTACCACTGGTACTCCATACACCTTTTTATTATTATTCTGATCATCTTCATCTGATATTTAATCAGTTTTATGATCTGGAAAGTGTGGGGGGGAGCAAGAACAGAAGAAATTCTTAAGAGGGGGGGTGGATATTTTTCACAGCACTGTAAAGGTTTTATTGGATCAACTGTTTATGGGAACATGCCAGGAGATTTTTCCTACTCACCGTAAGAGCTCTTCTCCCCGTCTGGTGTGGAGCTGGGGAAGAGCGCCTTGGCGGTGGGACTCCCATTGGGCGTGTCCACGTCCAGCCTGGGGAGGGAGATGGCGTTCTTGATGATGGGAGAAACGGCAGGAGGCGGCGGGGACAGATCCTTCGCTCCCTCTCTGGGCCGGTTGTCCGAGCCCCGCCGGATGTGGCGAAGCGTCCTGGAGAAGAAGGCGCCGATCTTGTTGTCAGGCGAGGAGACCGAGTCCGTCTCCCCGCTGCTTCCGTTGGCCGTGCCGCCGTGGTTGCTCAGGAAGGAGGTGTCCCCGAAGACGTCGCCGCCACGTCCCACGTGCATGGTGTGGCGGAAGTCCCCCAGAGGAGGGCTGATCATGTCCACGGTGAGGTCACCTTTATGACGCCGCCTGCTGTGGGAGTGTGACACCAGACCTTTGAGGCCTGACAACTTCTCCTGAAGATTCATGATCACAGAGCCCGAACGGAGGTCGCCTATAATCCCAACCGAAGCCAAAACCCCGAATTAAGTTTCAGTTCAGCAGGGATCCAAAATTTGGGCCTGGAAAAGGTTTTTAACAGATTAAAAGTCAGTTCCAGGTCTGCAGGATGAAACTGTTCATGGATTATTCCCTGTTATGTATACGTGAAATTCTGTCCCACACCGTTTAACTTGATGTTTTGCATTGCTGAACAAATTAAAGAGGCAGAAATTGAGGAGAACACGATGCAGTCGGGTTCCTGGAAGCAGTCGATCCTGTTGGAGTGTGGTGAGGCTCTGCGGATCGCTCCAGGCTTTGTCCAGCTGGAAGGGTTCTGTGGCTGCACTATGGAATCATCTATTGAGTGGAAAAACAGGGAGAGACATCTGTGTTAAACCTAGAGGCTCAGGTTGTTTTTGATTTACTGGTATATTAATACAAACCTGCAACATTTACAGTCATTTAAGCTTTGTAAGACGATATTCAGTAAGACACATCAATGCTTTCCCTCTCCTTAACACTGAGAGTCGTTGCAAAACAGCCCGTTTTTCTCTATAAATCTGTCCCAGACGTTTTCAGGATTCCACGTTCCAAGTGTCTGCTGGCGTGGAACCGGCTAAATTTAGACCACAGTCCCTCCTCTGAGGAACAACCCAGAATCTGCTTCTCATCCACAAAACGGGTGGACTTTCTGCTTCCATTTTTCCTGTTGTGTCTGGCATGCCGGCTGCACAAAGCTCACATTTCAGCAGGAGGACTTTTAGAGGTTTAATCTGGCATCCGGCGCCTCATTCAGCAAATGCAGATGTGTTTAGAAACAGTGCAAAGTTAGATAGGAACGTGATGATGAAGCTTTCATTAGGAGCTCGGCTCAGATTACTGACGGATAAAACCCCCAGAACGGCACATTGTTGGGAGAATAGATCCCCAAAAAAACATTGACAATTGATGTTTAGATGCATGTGCTAATATGGTTGCAATGTAGTAAACGTTCAGAGTAATTATTAGTAGTAGTCCAGGTGATACATCATAGAAATGCTCTCTATCCCCGAGGATCATCAGGGCTGACCTTCACTCCATCTGGGACTTGTAAAGGTCAAGGGTCAGGAAAAGGGCAGCTATTATCTCTGCAGAACCCAAACATCCTGGACACAAACTGTTTAGGCTTTAATCTTGCAGGTAAAAACCAATCAGTGAAACGTTAACCATGCAGCGATGGCTCTTTTGAGTCTTAAACTGACGCTTTTCTAACTTCCTGCAGTAGCTAGCTGTTATGGTTGAAAGCTAACATTTTTACCTGGAAAACTTGTTCTCATTTTAACAACATAAATGGACCAAAACGGGACAAAGACAGTATTACAGTTACATTCTGCCTTGACTGGAAGGAAGCAGCAACTTCATGTATGAGTGATTTATGTCAAAGTCTGGATGGGGAGGGGCTCTCACTGCAGCTGGGAGGGACTAAAGCACTCCGTGAGGACTGGGCCACCTGCTGCTCGCTCAGAAGTGTAGGAACGACACACGGGTTCATCACTGTCTTTATGCCTCCAATAACACCGGAACAAGATTTATCACTAGTCACCTTTTTGACTCTAGAGGTCTGAAGTGTTGCTAAATATTGCAACAAAGTTGTTAAATTTGTAACACTGTGAAGCTAACTCACTAAGCTAGCTAACAGGAGCTAACTTTTCTGCATTTAATAAAATTTATTTCTTTTTTTTGTGTTGGCAGACATTATCACTGTCGTATTAATTTAGCTTCTTAAGAGGATTAAGGTTTATTCTTAATTTTCATTATTAAAAAATTAACTTTAATTAACTCAGTTTAAGTTTAGTTTTAATTCACATCAGTTTGCTGCCTTTTTTCTGTTTCAGGATTCCAGTACCTCTGAAAGTCTGTCACAAAGCCAGGAAAATCGGCCTTTCATCATCAGCTGCTCCTTATCTGAGCAGTAATTTCAAAATACTTTCAGGTATCTTTGGAGAGCATTAAATTAGGTTAAAAACACATATTTGTTCTGAAAAGCTTGACAAGCCAGCAGCCAATCAGAACTATGGATTACAACTATCTGCCAAAACAGAAAAAATTAAATATATAAATGAACCACAACGCATCTTAAATCTCTTTGAAGCAGCGATGGCTCGTTCCAATTTTAAACTTCCAGTGGATTCTGTCTGCACTACAATGCTAATGCTAGCTGGTAGCTAACATGTAACAGATGTGTTGTTTCTCTATTTCCGTCTTTCATTCAAAGAGTAGCCTACTGCAGCTAAAAGACGTTTTTTGGTATGTCTTGTCAAAAAACGTGTTTTAGCAGCTATCTGAGTAAAAGTTTCTCCATCCTTCAGCCTCCACCGGGGCCTGGCAGCCTCCACCGGGGCCTCGCAGCCCCCACCGGGGCCTGGCAGCCCTGACCAGGGCCTGGGAGCCTCCACCGGGGCCTGGCAGCCACCACCGGGGCCTGGCAGCCCCGACCGGGGCCTGGCAGCCTCCACCGGGGCCTGGCAGCCACCACTGGGGCCTGGCAGCCATCACTGGGGCCTGGCAGCCTCCACCGGGGCCTGGCAGCCTCCACCGGGGCCTGGCAGCCTCCACCGGGGCCTGGCAGCCTCCACCAGGGCTGGCAGCCACCACCGGGGCCTGGCAGTCTCCACCGGGGCCTGGCAGCCTCCACCAGGGCTGGCAGCCACCACCGGGGCCTGGCAGCCCCGACCAGGGCCTGGGAGCCTCCACCGGGGCCTGGCAGCCTCCACTGGGGCCTGGCAGCCTCCACTGGGGCCTGGCAGCCTCCACTGGGGCCTGGCAGCCACCACCGGGGCCTGGGAGCCTCCACCGGGGCCTGGCAGCCTCCACCGGGGCCTGGCAGCCTCCACTGGGGCCTGGGAGCCTCCACCGGGGCCTGGCAGCCCCGACCGGGCCGGACAGCCTCCATGTTCCATGTAAAGGAAGCCAAACCATAAAGCTAGCTGACGTTCCCTTTTCTGCAAACAAAACTCAATTTTTTAAGTCTTATTTGGCTTTCTGTCGTAGTCCCAGCATACGACATCTCTGTCTTGGTCAGTTCTGTAGATTAATTATGTTTTCACACTTTATTACCTCCGCCAAGGTTATGTTTCCGTCAGGGTTTGTTTGTTTGCTTGTTTGTCAGAAACATAACTCAAAAAGTTATAGACAGATTTTGATGAAACGTTCAGGAAACGTCCACAGTGGAACAGGAAAAAGTGATTCGATTTTGAGGGTGATCTGGATCACCGTCTGAACTGAGCTGCCTTGGCGGAGGTCTGTGCTCTCCGAGTGCTTTTCTAGTTTTTATTATGAAAACAGTTGCTTAGTTCAAGTTTCTGTTCAGGATCGTGAGTTTGCTGCCTTTCTTCTTCTTTGGAAGTCTATCACAAAGCCATGCAAACTGGCCTTTTGTCACATGTTTTCTTTTCCAGAAGAGTAATTGATATCCCGTTCAAAAATATTGTGATAGCATAAAGAGCTCAAAAAAGGCACCTCTGTTTCTCTTTAAAGGGTTTTCACAGCAACAGCTAAGCGTCTGCAGGCCTCCCACACATGCAAAGCCTTGTCTGGCTTCATTAATGAGCTGCTATGGTTAATGACATGCTGGATTGCATCAGGTCCAAGGCAGCCCCTCTAATTTGCCGCTGACCGCAGTCCTGGCCCCCACGCTCCCCTTCTCCTGGCTGCGGCAGGGAGAGGAGAGGGAGGAAATACGCTGCGTACCATCCCTGATCAGAGCCGTACTCAGGCTCAAAACGCAGGGGATGGGGATCCAGAGGTGGGATCTTCAGTCTTAAACATCATGAGCCCAAAGGGACCCTGGGAAGGCTCCCCAAAACTTTATTGAACCAACAAGCCCCTGTTCTGGTCAAGAAATTTGGATTTTCCCAGTT
This sequence comes from Valencia hispanica, assembly GCA_963556495.2. Classification (NCBI taxonomy): domain Eukaryota; kingdom Metazoa; phylum Chordata; class Actinopteri; order Cyprinodontiformes; family Valenciidae; genus Valencia; species Valencia hispanica. Next base: position 2,758,220 of record OY747721.1, on the reverse strand, counting down.
TTTAAGTTTGAGCCCATCTTAAGTAACTTCTGGAAACACAGGCGGGCATTTCTGATTACCCTGAGGTAAAGCTCCGATGTTGTTTATCTGCATATAATCCTATTAAAAGACCTTCAACCATGGCACAGCGGGAATAACCCTTTACTTCTTCTCATGCATTTTAAACGAACAACCCATCCACCCTTCTTCTCTCCTCCTCATCGAACAGTTTTGTTCCTATTTAGTTACACAGAAGCATGAAGGTTTTTTTTATTCAAAATGATCTAAAATATTACAAAAACAGGATTGATAACAATGAATGAGTAGATTTAATGCTTTAATCCCTGAGGCAGCTTGTCTGTCTTTGCTTTAGGGGACCGTTTGACAGCAGGGACCTGGACATAGATTATCCCCTAATCCTCCGTCTCTCCCATTATCCCTGTGCTCAGAGTCTGTTTGCTACCTTATCCTCCCAGTCACAGTTAAGCCAACAAAGCAAATTATGGAAATCTCATAAAGATAAATATGACTTTGACTGAACAGAAAAATAAATCTATTAAATGTGGTTTATTAAACATAAGATCTCTCTCCTCAAAGACTTTGTTAGTAAATGACTAGATTTGTGATAATCACATTGATTTCCTTTGTCTCACAGAAACCTGGTTGCAGCAGGAGGATTATGTCAGTATAAATGAGTCAACTCCTTCCAGTCATTTAAATTTTCACATTCCTAGAAATACTGGGCGAGGACGAGAAGTTGCAACCATTTTTCGTTCTGATTTACTAATTAGTCCCAGACCAATTGATAGCTACAGTTCTTTTAAACATCTAACCCTTAATTAAGTTGCAAAACATTAAGACCATTTTTGTTTGTGGTTTTGTATCGTCCCCCAGGCCCTTACTCTCAATTCTTGGATCAGATCTCACATTTTTTATCTGATATAGTATTAAATACTGATAGGGTTATTATAGTGGGGGACTTCAATATTCATGTGGACACTGAAAGTGATAGCCTAAATGCAGCCTTTAATGCTATTTTAGACTCAACTGGCTTTACTCAAAAAGTACAGGGATCGACCCACTCGGGTAAACACACTTTGGACCTTGTACTGACATACGGTATTGAGTGTGAGGAAATAACAGTCCACCCATATAACCCGGTCCTGTCTGACCAATTCTTGATAACTTTTGAATTTACTTTAACTGACCATCTTAAATCTGAAAGAAAATGTCATTATACTAGAGCTTTATCAGACAATGCTGTAACAATTTTTAAAGAATCTGTTCCATTCTTACTTTCCTCAGTGTCTCAGAGTAACACAGTGGATGGCAGCAATTCTATCTCCAACCCTTCAGAAATTGATGGTCTGGTTCACAGCGTTACGTCCTCATTGCGTTTGGCATTAGATAGTGTAGCCCCCTTAAAAAAGAAAGTGGCTAGCCATAGGAGGCTGACTCCTTGGTTCAACGCAGAGTTGCGTACTTTAAAGCAGAATACTAGGAAGTTGGAGAGAAAATGGCGCTCTACACGCCTAGAGGATCCCTATTTAACCTGGCATAACAGTCTATTGCTGTATAAAAAGACCCTTCGACAAGCTAGAACAGCATATTTTTCATCATTAATAGAGGCGAATAAAAACAATCCTAGGTTTCTTTTTAGTACAGTTGCCAAACTTACACAGAGTCATAGCTCTGTTGAGCCAACTATTCCCCCAGCTCTTAGCAGGGATGATTTTATGGGATTCTTCATAAATAAAATTAATTGTATTAAAAATAAAATCATTGGCATCCTCCCAAACATGATTACTTCTTCCTCAGTAAATGAGGCAGCATCTGAAAGAACTGTAGAACCTCATTTGTGCTTAGGCTGTTTTGATTCAGTCGAGCTTTTGGAATTATCAAAAATATTAGCCTCATCTAAACCTTCAACTTGTATGTTGGATCCAATTCCAACCAAATTATTTAAAGAAGTGTTCCATTTGGCCCCATTTTGGATATGATGAATCTATCCTTAGTAAACGGATACGTACCACAGGAATTTAAAATAGCCGTAATTAAACCTTTACTCAAGAAACCTTCCCTTGATCAAGATGACTTAGTGAATTACAGACCTATATCTAACCTTCCTTTCTTATCCAAAGTCCTTGAGAAAATAGTTGCTAATCAAGTCTGTGAACATCTAAAAAGTAACGAGCTGTTTGAAGAGTTTCAGTCAGGTTTTAGAGCTCATCATAGCACTGAAACAGCACTGGTGAAGGTTACTAATGATATTCTCATGGCCTCAGATAATGGACTTGTGTCTGTTCTGGTTTTGTTAGATCTTAGTGATGCTTTTGACACAGTCGATCATAATATTCTCTTAGAAAGGCTTGAACATGTTGCAGGGATCAAAGGAACAGCACTAGGCTGGTTTAAATCATATTTGTCTGATAGATTCCAGTTTGTTCATCTAAATGATAAATCTTCTTCACTCTCAAGGGTTACTTGTGGAGTTCCACAGGGTTCTGTGCTTGGACCAATTCTGTTCACCATATATATGCTTCCAATTGGTAGAATCATTAGACAGCATGGGATAAATTTCCACAGCTATGCCGATGATACACAACTATATTTATCCATAAATCCTGATGAACCCAGTCAGTTAGGTAGATTACAGGCATGTCTGGAAGACATAAAAACATGGATGACCCTAAACTTTTTGCTTTTAAATTCTGACAAGACAGAAGTTGCTGTCTTTGGACCAGAAGTTCTTAAACAGAAACTGATTAGTCAATCACTTCATCTGGATGGCATTAAATTGGCCCCCAGTAATAACGTAAAGAACCTCGGCGTTATTTTTGACCAAGACTTGACATTTAAATCCCATATTAAACAGGTTTCTAGGATTTCCTTCTTTCACCTTGGGAATATTGCTAAAATTAGAAACATCCTGTCCAGGAGTGATGCTGAGAAACTAGTCCATGCATTTGTTACCTCAAGGCTGGACTACTGTAATTCTTTACTATCAGGAAGTCCACAAAATGCCATTAAAAGCCTTCAGTTAATCCAAAATGCTGCAGCAAGAGTTCTGATGAATATTAAAAAGAGAGATCACATTTCTCCTGTTTTAGCTTCCCTTCATTGGCTCCCTGTTAAATCCAGAATAGAATCTAAGATCCTTCTTCTTACATATAAAGCCCATAATAATCAGCTCCATCATACATCAGAGATCTGATTGGTCCATATGTTCCTAACAGAGCACTTCGCTCTCAGACTGCAGGTTTACTTGTAGTTCCTAGGATCTCTAAAAGTAGAATGGGAGGCAGATCTTTTAGTTATCAGGCTCCTCTCCTGTGGAACCAGCTCCCAGCTTTAGTCCGTGAGGCAGACACTCTGTTTACTTTTAAGGCCAGGCTTAAAACTTTCCTTTTTGATAAAGCTTATAGTTAGAGTGGCTAAGGTCATCCTGAGCTATCTCTGTAGTTATGCTGCTATAGGCTTAGACTGCTGGAGGACAGACTTACCACTTTTCTTCACTCTGCTACTTTTCTCTCCTACTACTCTCCAGTTGTATTACAGTACATTCTGTTATTTCGACTGTTAACTTTGTTTTCTCTCAGTGTTTTTCTCTCCATAGAAGATATACCTGGTCTGGTATCCTGCTTGGCTGCAATGCCCTGTTGGACGGGGGGCATCGACTGGAATGATGCTCCCAGTAACTGAACATCCACTGTGTCCTGTTATCAACTTTTTACTTTCTGTAACATAGAAAGTTCTCTTATATCGGATCTTCTGTTCCTTCTGTGTTTCTGCTCTGTCTTCTCAAACCCCCAGACGGTCGTGGCAGATGGCCGCTCCTACTGAGCCTGGTTCTGTTGGAGGTTTCTTCCTGTTAAAGGGGAGTTTTTCCTCTCCACCGTCGCTACATGCTTGCTCAGTATGAGGGATTGCTGAAGGATTGCTGTGGTTGGAAAGTCTGCATCAACGGGGCCCAACCTCACGCCAATGACTGACGCAATCTGCTGGGATTCCTTAAATAGGAAACTTTTTAACTGATTGGAATGTTTGTATAAATGTATTGAAATGACTTCTTGTTAAGTGCCTTGAGATGACATCTGTTGTGAATTGGCGCTATATAAATAAACTGAATTGAAATGAATTTAATTGCTTAAGGGTTCTGGCAGAGGACACACAATTTAAAATCAAATGAACTTGAAGGTATTGTCAGTTTAAAGAACGTAGTATTCCACTAAACAGAAAATTCAACAGAAATAAAAAATAATAATCTGAATTTAGAGAAGTTAAGAATAAAGACTTCACGATGAAGAGTTAAAGAGACGTTATCACAGAACGGTTAACAAAGGTTTTCTTTTTGTTCCCTCACTTCTCATTGCTGACAGATAGAAACACTAAATGCAAATGTTTTATCTGGGATTTCCTGACAAAAAAGTACTGAGTGCCGTTTATAAAATTACACAGTCAAGACTTAACAGCAAAAATTTGGGTTATTTAGCCTGTCATAAGATACATAAATGGGGGTTCATTTTTCACATTCATTTTTTAAAATTAATTCTAAATGACACAGTTTTAAACTAAATATTTAGTTTGCAAGCTAAACTGGCTAGCTAAATATTTAGCTTGTAAGCTAAACATTTAACTCATAATATGCTAATTCACTTGCCGAGAAGTGGAAGCCGACTATCAAAATAAAAGCTGTTGCTCTAAACTATAAACGTCTGTATTACCATTAAAACGGCTCATCCTACGTTTTTAAGTTGAAATGTTGGACATGTCGGGAGGAAAATAAACAATTATAGAGAAGTGACATTTAGTCTCGCCAGAGGTTCGCAAGAGCAAGCTTTTATTTTGTCAGTCCACTTCCGCTTGTACATTTGCATTTTAGCTAAATATTTAGCTCTGAGCTAAATGTTTAGTTCGAAGTTTAACATTTAGCTAGCCAGTTTAGCCTGCTAGTTAAATGTTTAGCTCTAAACTAAATGTTTAACTTGCTAACTAAGTATTTTGTTTGAAGTTAAACATTTAATTTGTAAACTAATTATTTAGCTTAGAACTAAATATTTAGTTTGAAACTGTGACATTTATCAATTAATAAATAACATTGACGCAATTATGACTTTGAAAAATGAACCCCCATTTATTGATCTAATGACAGAATAAATGACTCAAATTATTGCTGATAAGTCTTGACCGTGCAACTTTACAAATGGCTCCTAATATTAAAGTGGCTTAAAACTTTATTTAGACTATGAACCGCAAAAGAAAAACACAGAAGGATCTTCTCTGACTCTTTGAGTGGAAATGTGGGGAAAATGTGAGTTTTTCTTTTGTTTTTTGTTTTTTTATCTTATTGTGAAACATAGTGATGGCAGAATGACACTGTGGGCATGTTGGACCAATTAGATGAAGCAATGAAACACGAGATCTTGCTTAGAAAACATGGACTGAGTTTAGGTTTGGGTCCAGTCAAAGCTACATGCAACGTTCTTCAGATTCAGATCCGGTTAATGCTGACCAACCTATAAAATATTCATTTCATTTCAGACAAGAACAGTGTTGAAAATGGTGTAAAAATTCTAGTTAATTCAATTAGTTTTGTTTTTTAAAAACAAACAGACAAATATTTAGGAAAACCTCAACAAAATGTTCTACAATGACAATTTTTTAAACAATGTGTATAAATGTGTCTAGGTCCACCAGCCAAACAGAACTATCTCATCTTAAATTCTGATATATATTTTTGTTCCTCCTGTCTTTTGTGTTAGAAATTTTAAAAAATGTAAGTTAATTCAATAAGTATTTATTTTTAAAAGCCAAACTAAGATACATATGTAGGATGATGAAGTATTGAAGTCATCTGAAGATCCAGAAAATGATGCTGCGGTCCCGTTTCTCTCTCTTGTTTCGTATTTCAGAGACCCAGTCTAATGTTCCTGACTCGTATGTGCAGTTTATTCTTTGGATGGTTTTGTTCGATGTAAACCAGAAGAACCACCGTCTAAAGGGAGCCGTGTGTGTTTGAGCACATTCCTGAGCAGAGCATCACTTGGTGGAGTCTGACTCTTCAATAAAACCGTCTGATTGAAACCATGTTTCTGTTCTCTCTCTCTGCCATCCTTTGCTTCTTATCACATTTCTCCTATTTTATGATCCCTTTACGTGGATCTCTGCTGGTTTTTCCCCGTTTGGGTTCAGTGAAATCCACATTAGATTGAATCATGTGACGCGGGTCTTACCTCCTCACATGTCTGTTACTCACTAACCAGGTGAACAAATAAAACACGATAAGGCCACGATTTTCAGGGCCACCGCTTGACTTTCAATTACGTTCCTATTTTCACCGTCGGCACTCAGTCTGAATCCAAGATAAACCACACTACACTTCCTCCTCAGCCAAGAAAACACTCACATGCCTCCAAGAAATATCCAAACTCTCTGTACTGCTTTGTTTCCTGCGTCTGCTGGAGCTGGCAGCCCTTATTTTCCTTCTTTGTTGCCTCCATGTGTTTATGCTTCTGTCGAGCTCTTTCTGTTCTCTTTCTGTCTTTATGTGTTACAAATGAAAGGTTTTCAGTTCTCAGTCCCGTTAGGAGAGTTTAGTTTAGCACTGGGGGTACTGGTAGAGCGGGTGGGCCAAACGTAGATGCTATTAGTGATCGAAGCAGCCGACCTTTGCTGGAGGTTTTACCTCCTTCTCGTTCTGCGCCTCTCCTGTCTGTCTGCTGCAAGTAAAATACGACAAAGCCTTTAAAGATTAGATCAAATGTAGCCACTGATGCTTGTAAGAACAAGCCATTTATGCTAATCATAAAATTTCCATCAGCGTTTTCATGAGGCACCGAGGAGAATAACAAATCACCCCCTTTTACTCCAATACCCCTGATAAAATCCAGTGCAACCAATGACCTTCAGAAAGTGGCCAGCATGCAAAACACCATGTGTGGAGGAAAACAATCACTGCACCTCACCCTGAACACACTATCCCCACTGTGAAACGTGGTGGTGGTGACAGCATCATGCTGTGGGATAGGGAAGCTGGTTGGAGTCGATGGAGGTAAATCAAGGACTGAGCTGGAGCTGCTTTGCAACGAACGGGTAAAAATAACCTTCCACAGGCGTGCAAAGAGATAAACTCATTAAAGTTGTGACTGTGGCAAAAGATGACTCTACAATATATTGACTAAGGAGGCTGAATACAAACGCATGCCACACTTTTCAGATTTATTTAGTAAAATGTTTAATTTTCCTTCCACTTCATAACTATTCACAACTTTGTGTTTGTCTGCAACATACAGTCCCAATAAAATCCACAGAACTTGAAACTAGGGATGTAAGAAAATATCGATACGCCGACATATCGCGATTTTTTATGTCACAACATTGTTTTGGTATTCAAAAGCAATGTATTGACTTTTTATTTTATTTTATTTTGTAGAATTTGAATGGAACCATTATTGATGAGTCATTTTTGTAGTAAATATAAAAGTATAACTGGTAGTTTGTGGCTGTTTTCACCTTCTTTGTTCCAGTGGATCAACTAGATCTAGTAATAAAACTGAATGTGTTAAAGTATGAAACAGGTTGGAGTGTTTAGAATGATGGGACAGTTTTATACAGTTAAATTCAGTTTTTAAAATCACAATATATAATCTAACTCACAGTATCGCAATATATCGTATCGTCTCCCCTGTATTGTGATACATATCGTATCACCACATTCTTGCCAACACAACGTTCCTGTTGTAACGTCACAAAATCTGGAAAACTTAAAGGGGGATGAATACTTATGGTACAATGGTAAATAACTTTTTGCATAAAATATCAATCAAACGTCTCATATATTTAATTACGGTGTCTCTTCAGACGCCTGTTTGGTTTCTGAGGTCAACCTCAGCAAAAAAATTTAAACAACGTGTCTAAATGTGGAAAATAATCTCTGAATCCTGTTTCTCTATTAGAATTTTTTTTTTTCACACGATCACTTTAAACCTCTGCAACCAAAACTATTTTAATCTGTCCAACATCATTGAAGGACACTGAAACTTCCAGGGAATAGCGTCATAGCAGGAAATCCAGGACGTCTTTTAATCCATGTGTTCAGGAAAAACAACTGAGCTGCACGGATATCTTGACATCTGTGGGTTTTTTTCTGAAAATCACCTGGTTGCACCTGAACCAAGAAAGTCTGGAAATCTTTAGACGATAAACAGGTATTAAATTATATCACCCTCAACCAGACATAAAACATCCTTTACATTAGCAGATCATGTGCAGGTTGAGGAAGTCTCACTTTTTTCCACATAATCAGTCCATGTTTTACTCATGAAGGTCGCCACTAAAGCCCCTTAAAAGTTCAACATGGGGTGGATGGAAGGGAAGGTCAAACGTAGATCTACAAGCAGACTACAGCTGCCGTCAAACACTCTCCTCTTTTTGTCCGGACATGAAAAAGAAAAAGAGCTGCAGCTAATTATCGCTACTAAAAATGCAGGGAGGATGATTTGAAGGGAGAAGATGGTGATTGAACGCGATCTGCTGACAGATGACACACAGGGACTAGAAATCGCTGTGAAAGACAGCACTTCCTTACCGAACAAACATTATGCTCACAAACAGCAGCTGCGGTTGCTTTGGTGGTCTTGTTATTAACTGTCTTGCTAATGTGCCAGTCCAATTCACTTTTCCTGTAGATAAATATTCACACCATCCCTTTTCTGTGCAGCCAGCCACATGTTTGGCAAATCCCCTGTTTTTTTAATTATGCATCTGCTCTTAAAGCTATAAAAAGCCCAGTTATGATTTATTTCTGTTTCATACGTTCTATATTTGTAGGTTTTAAGCCTTTAAAATATGATGCTTTCCCTTAAATTGACAGTTTTGGTGTCTCCAAACCTTTCAGGACCAAAACACGAAGCTCTTAAAAACACAGTGCAGCCGTTAACGGGGGGGTTCGAGGTTGTTGACAGACGAGTGAACTGTGACCATTTGCTGACAGCAGCCAGTGATGTCAAAGGTTTCCAAACATCACATTGTGTGGCCGAGAGAAGAAATAGAAGCCCAGCAGAGCTCTGCCGTGTGAAAACAAACACGCCTGCCAGGTTCAGGAACGGCTGTTTTCACATTGGCTGCATCAGTGACACCTAAAGGTCACAGGGGACCCCCCCGCCCCGGAGGAATGTTAGGACCTCAGGTACAAAGGGGGAAATAGCCTGCCCTCGTTTATGTCATCAAGTGTTTTGACAAGCACCGTCTCATTAGTGTAAATCATGCGTGGTTGTGGTGCAGGAAACACATGACATACATGTGTTAACCATCTGCTTCCACATGCAGGACGCCATGCTGGCGGTGTGGAAGCATGTGCCTGCGCAGGATACAGTGGACCCGATAGGGAGATTACCGGGGGGATTACAGAACCATCTGAAAGTGAAAAAGTCACAGAGGACACAGACTGGATCCATCCCTGCGTGATTTATTATTGGATTTAAAGTAGTCATCACTACTGCACGCTGGGTTTTTATTGATCTGTGCATGTTTGCTTAGCGCAGGGCTCCACTGTGTGCTGCTGTGTGACATGGTGGTCTTAGTCGGGTCAAAGGGCCTCTGCTCCAGAATCTGCAACAGGTCCAACTCACTGAAGCGTGCTTGTTTCCCAAATTAAAACAGTTTAATTTTGTGTGTTTCACTGGATCAGAGTGAAGTTACCGAGGCGTACTGGAGGAACATTGATTGGTTCAGTTACATCATAAACAAAGCCCTGCTGAAGGGTGGAAATACAGATGACTTGTGCTGCTTCTGTTTGGCTGTAAATCTGCTGCAGAGCAGATTGAACATTAACACCAGCCACTTCTCAATATAACACTGCTTCATCTGAAACTTAACCTGATCTGTTGAGTTTGTGATAATGGAAAGGGTCTAATAATTAATCCCAACATGCCACAGCGGTGATATCAGCTCTTTTCACCTTGGATGCCATGGGGGGCAGTTTGTAAAGTTACACAGACAGAAATTAACAGCAATAGTTTGGGTTATTTATTCTGTGATTAGATAAATAAATGGAGATTACTTCTTCAAACTCATATTTACGTCCATGTTATTTATTCATTTAGAAATGTCAGTTTCAAACTAAATTTTAAACTTCAAACTAAATACATAGCTAGCTAAATACTAAGTTTGAAGGTAAATATTTAATTTAGCTAAATGTTTAGTTTGAAGCTAATATTTAGTTTGCAAACTAAATATTAGCTTCAAACTAAACACTTAGTTTGAAGCTAATATTTAGTTTGAAGCTAAATATTTAATTTGAAGCTGAATATTTATTTAGTATCCTAAATATTTAGTTTGCAGACAAAATATTTAGCTTGCTAACTAAATATTTAGTTTGCAAATTAATTTTTTTGTTAGCAAGCTAAATATTTAGTTTGAAGGTAAATATTCAGTTTTCAAGCTAAATATTTAGTTTGTAGACTAAGTATTTAGTTTGAAGCTAAACATTTAGCTTCAAACAAAATGTTTAGCTTGCTAACTTAATATTTTGTGTACAAGCTAATATTTAGTCTACAAACTAAATATTTAGCTTGCTAACTAAATATTTTGTGACAAGCTAATATTTAGTCTACAAACTAAATATTTACTTTCAAACTAAATATTTAGCTTGCTAACAAAAAATGTAGTTTGCAAACTAAATATTTAGCTTGAAGGTAAAAATTTAGTTTGCAAACTAAATATTTAGTTAGCATGTTAATCTGGCTAGCAAAATTTTTAACCTTGACCTAAATGTTTAGCTCAAAGGTAAATATTTAGCTAATATCCAAATTTACTTGCTGACAAGCAGCAGTGGATTACCAAAATAAAAGCTGGGTTTTGAGAACCTCTATATACATTGGTGGCAAGACTGAATGTCACTTCTTTATAATTCTTTATTTTCCTCCCAATATGTCCAACATTTCAGCTTAAAATGTCGGATGAATCATTTTTAACAACAATATAGACGTTTAGCGATGGATTTACAGCAACAGTGATGCACCAGTTGCAGGAGTTTATATAGAGGTTAGCAAGACCCAGCTTTTATTCTGATAGTCACTTCCGCTTAGCTAAATATCTAACTCAGATTTAAATATTTACTTAGAAGTTATATATTTATCTAGCCAGTTTAGATATAGCTAGTTTCAGGCAAAATATTTTAGCTTGGAGCTAAATTGTTAATTTGTAAACTAAATATTTAGTTATAAACTGTGACATTTATAAATGAATAAATAACAAGGACACAAATATGACTACCCAAAATGAACCCCCATTTTTTTCTCTTGTGGCAGGCTAAATAATCCAAATTCCTGCTGTTAATTTTTGGCTGTGACTTTACAAACGGTGGTCCACACAAGTGAAAGAAATCTCCTTAAACTGATGAAAACATATGAGACAAACAAATAAAATCCCATGTCAGCCCCAGAATGAATCACACTTACTGCAGACAAAGCCTCTGCATGACCAATAAAGTTCATCTGAGTTCACATCTACTTAAAAACGAGGCATAAAATCCAGACTACACACTAAAGCGGTTCGGACGCTCACCTGGACGAGGCAGACCCAAATAAAGAGGATAAAAACACCGCGGCTCCAGGTTGGTTGTGTCTCCCGCAGACAGGACGGGCGCTTCGGGTCCGGGTGGTCCGAGCGAGCCGCCGGAACTGTGGCTCTGTCCCGCTGGAGAGTTTGGGTCTGAGCGGAGCCCGGAGGAAAGGGGCGGGCTGTGCTTCAGATACCAGCAGAACCCTGGGAGCTCCGGACCGGACCGGTACCACTTCATAGCACCGTGAAGGACAGAAAGTCATCTTTATCCAAACTGGACCGTGAAGACGAATTCATTATTTGAACTACATGTAACTTTAGTTAGAATAGGTCAGTTTCCTGCTTTTTAATCTAAAAATGGCTCATCAGCAGATGAATGTCTGCTGACTTTAACCGGTGAAATACTTATGAAATCTTATAGTCATGTGAAATAATTAGGACACCCCATGGACCCTGTTATAATCATTTTATGTTTTTGTTTCATTTCATTTCAGATCTTATCTTATTTTCCTCTGTGTTAGTTCTGTTTTACTTTATTTCTCTCATGAGGATTATTGTTCTGTTATGGGAGTTTTCTGCAGTGTTAATATTTTATTCGATGATTTTCCTCCTTTCCTGCCTCACCCACCTCAACTGGCTCCTCTCGGTGTGGAGGAGCAGCGGCTCTACTCTTAGCCCCTCCTGGATGATGATTTTGTCAATACGTCTGAAGCTTAATACATTAAATCAAGTAAATAATCCTGTTTAGACGTAAAGATGTCTCTCGTCCTACTGTTTTCTGATACATTTGATTTTCACACCAACAACACAGACCTGTGGATTCTCCATTTCTGCGTATGTTCCCTAACCATTCAAATGAATAGAACAGCAGGTAATACGTTGGTATTAGGTTATATTGAAATTCAAGATTACTTTATTAATTCCAAAGGGAAATTAAATGTTGTTGTACCTCATATTATCCAAGTTCCTTCAAAGATTTGTTGTAGATGCTGATGGCTGTGGGTAGGAATGATCTCCTGTAGCAGTCTGCAGATCTGAACAAGCCTCTGACTGAAGACGCTCTGAACTGTAGTTGTATGACAGTCTTAGGGTTGCCCATAATGTTCATTTTATGAAGAATCCTTTTTTTGCTCACCAATCTCCAGAAGGTCCTCAGCATCCAACCTGTTTGCCAACAATCTCATATTGCCCATAATGATCGCTGGAGGAGATGGTTTGAACTGCCTTCTTTTCTCCCTCCTCTTTGCTCCTGCTCTGTATCCACGGCGTCTCATTTTCGACTCATCAGGGTTTTGTGGCTGCAGTTGAGATATTATTTGAGCTTTTGTGATGTTAATCAGCTGCTCCCAGTTGCATTCAATACCAGGTAGAACAGATGTCTAAAGGAAAAAATGTTTCTGCCAGAAATGTAGGAATAAAAGTTTTTAAAAAGAAAAACAAACAAAATGAAAGTAACAGAGCTACTCCAACATGCTGCCACTTTGAGCGGCGCAATTCCGGAAATTTCTAAATTTCCTAAATTTCTAAACGGAGTAAGTAAAAAAGAAAATTCCCTTTGATTTTGCAACCTCCAAGAAGAAGGACCTGCATCCCTCCCAGAGGCAAACTGAATGCAGCTCATCTCTATTTCCAGCTTGAAAAGTTAGAGGTCTGAACAACTTCGACCACAAATCCAATATGGCTGCAGTGTGTATAAAACATGGTGAAAGTTGCATAAATAAGTGCTCTTCCTAAATATTCTAATCTATCCTAAAAAAACAATATGGCTGATATGCATGGTGACTCATGCAAACAGTCACATTTGCAGGTAGACAGCATATGTTGTGTCTCCTGACAGATTTGATCTCACTAACAATGTTATCGTTACAGCATCTGTCTGCGAGCATGTTCCTTCAGAGTTTGAACACTTAAAATGATGAGTCATGCCTTGTAATCTGTTTGTGTTGCTACTGGTACTTAGCAACACAACAATTAGCAAATCCCTCTGATTTTACAGCCTGCAGCTCGAAAACGCTCCTCTCAGGTGTGACAGATCAATGGTGCAAGAAAAACCCAACGTAGCATCAGTAAAACACTGCTGGTTGGTCCAGACTCTGACTTCCAGGGTCACATTTATTCCTGATGTGGGATACGCCAACCAGGACTGAAGGAACTGTCTTCTATTGAAAGGGTTTCTGAAGATTTGCTGCTAACAATGATCTTAATGTTCAAGTCATTGATACTCCTGTAATCACACTTTAGATTAATATAGCGCCTCTATCTACATATAGTTTCCTCCTTGAATGGCCGTTATTCCACTTACTCAGACACAAAAAATCCACACTGCACATGAAAACAGTTTCACGCTCAAGCGTCCTGCAGGAAGAAACTCCTTATCAGCAGGAACAGGACCCCCCCATCCCGATCCTCTGCCTGGGAGAGAGCCACATCACCTGCCTGCTTCCTGCCTATGAACAGCACTCCTCTGACACAGAACCCAGTCGTTATTTTTGCAGCTATTTTAGTAGAAATCAGATCTTGTACAGGATTTAGTAGATATGCACTTATTTTTAAAGTGTAATCTAAATGATATATTTCTGTACCTCTGCAGCACCCACTAGAGAGAGATTACAGCCACCATTTTACACCGGTCTTAAACTCATTGCATTGGCTCCCCGTACATTTCAGGATCGACTTTAAGGTTCTTTTAATGGTTTTTAAGTGTCTTAATGGTCTTGTACCTTCTTATCTCTCTGAACTGCTTTTACCGTATGAACCTTGGCGGTCTCTGCGCTCCTCTGCAGCCGTCTCCTTGTCATCCCTAAAGTCAGGACACAAGCATGATGAGGCGTCTTTCTGTTATTATGTTCCTCACCTCTGGAACAGGCCGCTGGAGAACCTCAGAGAACGTTCATGTTTTTAAGAGCAGGATCAACACTCACCTTTTTAGCTTAGCTTTTAACTGATTATTATTTATTACTGTTTGTTTCATATGATTATATTTTTTATCAGTTTTACTATTTAATCTTAGCACATTAATTTACCGTTTCTTTTTATCCTTTAATTGATCTTAATCCCCGTTCCAGTGTTTCCTCTGTGGGAGCCCTCTGCCCCGGGACCGGTGGTCGGCTGTAGGTGCTCTCCAGGTGGAGCTTGGGTGGAGGTGGGGGTCTTGGCCTTGCCTCCACTGGGTGCCCTGTGTCGGTGCCTCGGCTGCTGCTGTTAATCTACCGCTGCCGGGGCAGATGGCTCCTCTGATGGCGTTTCCTTGAATGGTTCATCTGCACTCGGCCCAATGTCCTTTTTTACTGTTGCTTTTAACTGTGTGTGTGCATGGGAGTTGGGTTGGGGGGAGGGGGGTATAACTGTGACCATGCTTTTAAATCTGTGGGGGGAGGGAAGGGAAGGTGGTTTTATGTGGGGTCATTTTAATCTGTAAAGTACTTTGTGATGCAACTTCTTGTATGAAAAGCGCTTTATAAATAAAGTTTGATTTGATCGAACAGCTGAAATGTGTGAATATTTGAGACCTCAGCTAAAGATGCTTCTGCCAATTTTAATAGCTCAAACACCAAATTTACCTTAAAATGCATTATTTCGCAAAGTGGAAACCGTCTCAGCACTAGAAGCTAACATCTATAGCTTTCTTTATCTCCACTCTTTGGGGTTCAGCCAATCAGCAGCAAGGAAAATGAACTGCACTTCTGAATTGGCTGCTTTGCAAACACCAGCCAATAGTGTGGATTGCTCCCAGGTATTTCAGGTGCCCTAGCTGAATTTACTTTCAAAAAGGGATGTTTAATGTCTGCTTTTTTTATACATAGATACAGCCTGAATCTTAATTTCCGTTACCGATGTAAACCAATCTCACTGATGGATGTCTGCCTCAAGGTTGGCTCAGAAATGCAGAAGCAACAGGATATACTGCGTGCTTTCCCAAACAAAAATATCTCAAAAACCGTACCATGGATCTGTCATATTTTGACATTTTGAGTGAGAGGAGAAGTAGCAGAAGAGTTTGATGTATAATATGTGCCTGGTACGAAAGTAAGGTATAAAAGTGTCATTTAAAAAGTATAAAACCCATACAGATATTTACCGACATTACACATTAATGCCGATATCGGCTGATAATATCTGACATCCCTGACATTAAAATTTTTAGATATGATCTACACTGTTAAAAATCCAACTTGCAATTTCTTAGCAGAGTTAAAATTTTTTAGTCAGTTGAACATTTTAACAAGCAAAATGTTGAATTAACACGAAAAAAACAGTTGATTCAACTTTAGCGACTGTTTTGTCCAGTGACTGTAAAGTAAAAAGTTGAGCAAACTTAATATTTTAATTACCCAGTTAGCCTTTAACTTCAAGTCTTTGCGCATGCGCTGTCACTAAGATACACGGGGTTTCCTCCAAGCTCGCTGAGCAGAAGTCGGCACCTCATGTGGCATCTACCCCACACAAGGTGTCATTTTATTTGCATTTTTATATCAAAACTACGTTTATAAATGTATAAAATTGTTTTAAGACAATTCCGTGTCCTTAACAAAAGAAACCTAAAAATATATGTAGCCTACCCAAGTTCAATAAAGTCAGAGGAAGTTGCTGGCGATTCATTTTAAACAATATAAAGTAGCAAATGTAACATGACTAAGCATGCTGCATTGAGCTGTACATAATTGAATACTCTTATATAAAAAAAAAATGAAGGGACATAATGCAGCAATTCGGTATAGGTACCCATGCATAAAAGTAAGCTGAGAAAAAAAGTTTGCACAAGCGTGAATGTGGGACCGTGGGTGTCCAGAGCTGCAGCTGTGAGCTAACACAGCCGCATATCCCTGAACCGCAGCACCGGGTTGAGGCGCGTTCAACATGCCCCCGTCCGGCGCGCGCACGGGAGGCGTTAAGCAATTTTCTGTATTCATAATTCCAGAAATTATTTTTTTTGTCATTTATTACATTAATTCTGTATCAATCAAACAATGCTTGCCTTTAAAGTCTGTATTTGAGGTCCAACAAAATAAAACTGCATTTGATATGTAATTCACTAAAACAAGATATTAATGGATCATTACTGGATATTAATGGATTTAAGTAAGGGATAATGCCCGACGAGCTGTCCATTATCAGAAATTAATGGACGACGCAGAGGCGTCCCGGACGATGGTTGCTTCTGCGAAGTCCATTAATTTCTGATAATGGACGCCTCAAAGGACATTATCCCGCTTATACCATGGTCACTTACGAAAGAAAGAAGTATTTAATCAATTAATTATACTTTAATGTGTTTTAGAGTTAAAATTGCAAGGGTTTTTATCGTTATCGTTTTTATTTTAAGTCGAACGCACTATTTAATATCTCCTGTGTACAGGCGTTGCCAAGCAACGTGGCCACAGCGAGCCGACCGCAGCAGTTGATCAGTGATGGGAAGTGAGATTGTCTTTACGTTACGTTCTGTTACCATCCCAGTCTTCAAAGTTGTTAAAATCACCAAATAAGTTAAAAGAAGTGATAAAATCACTCATGTTTTGTCTGTCTTGCTGTTGCGATGGGTCAACTGTGAAATAACGTTGTCTCCGTTGCCATGGTAACCATCTAGCGTTTGAGCCAGCGCAATAATTTAGAACTGTAATCGGGCAATTTGACGGGACGCCTTTCCTAGGTGTACATTATGGGTGTTTCTCAATGTCAAGGCGCCTCGCCTAGCAAGCCAACACCTCGGTAGGCGAGGCGCCTTGCTTAAGAGGACTCTGTCCTTCCTTGGTCAAAGAAAACGGTTAACTGGAACAGACTTACATCACGTGACCGCGGCTGCCCAGGCCCCGCCTTTTGCTTACGCGCTCTGTTTATGTCCCCCCCCATCGTTATATTTTATACGTTTAAGTTTCAATATAGATGTATAACGAGAGTTTTACTTTTTTTAATTGTGTATATATTGGTTAAATCAAATGTGAAAGCGAGTTAGTTACTGCTAGCAACCGAAGCTGCAACTTAGAAAATACCGCAATGTATTCTGGGAGATTTTTGACCGAGGGAAGGCATAAAGGAACCTCCCATGTATCCTTGGTAAGTTAGCTAAACGGCAGACAAACGGAGGACAGACGCCTCGGTAGCACATGAACATTGGAACACGCCTTGGCGGTCCCTGATGACGTGTCTCATAGGCAACTGGGGCGGGGCCAAGGCATCAAGGCGAGGTTCCTTGGCAATGAGAAACACCCTTTCACTTTTTAACCTACACCCTCCAGCCAATCAGAATCGATTATTCACCCAGACCATGGTATAATGGATATTAAAGGTTATTGGATATTAACATCATCCAATAATTATATTCATCCCATATACTTTAGTTGCCTTTTTCCACAGCAGGCCTTATATTATGCATTTAAAAGTCTCTTGGCAAAACATTTTAAGTAATCGTATGATATAATTTTAGAATATTTACTAGTTGATTGTCATATGTATCAAATGTGTTCATGCTCTCTTGATTTGATTTGTTTATTGTGCATCATGTGTTATGTGTGTTTCATGCTAATTTGCTACTTTTAATTCCCAATGTTATATTCTGTTTGTTTAAAAAAAAATATCACCAAATCATGTAAAGCACCTTGAATTACCCTGTTATTGAAAGTGTGCTATACAAATAAAATTGCCTTGCCTTGTTGTATTATTACCTTAACCAGTTTACACTTAAATTCAATGCTTTCATTTAAAACTACTACTACCCCTTGTAGGGGAGTGTTTTTTAGGAAAGCCTCTGGCTCCTGACTCCGCAGGGGGTGTTCCGGAGGACACGCCTCTGGTTCCTGACTCTGCCAAGGGTCTCCAGAGGGACATAACCTCGGGGTCTTCAGCGCCACGTCGTTGGTCCTCTACTCCTCTCCGAGGGTTCTCCACTCCGTCCTCTCGAGGGTTCCCAGCGTCCTACCAAGGTCCCCTTAGTCGACGCCGTTTCCCAAGACAAAAGGTTCTCTGCAGCCGGTTCCCAAGACACAAGGTTCTCTTTAGCCGGTTCCCAAGACAAAAGGTTCTCTGCAGCCGGTTCCCAAGACACAAGGTTCTCTTTAGCCGGTTCCCGAGACACAAGGTTCTCTTTAGCCGGTTCCCAAGACACAAGGTTCTCTGCATCCGGCCACCTAGACACAAGGTTCTGCTCCGCATCCGGCCTCCACGCCACAAGGTTCTCCGCCGCATGCCTCCACGTCTCCTGGTTTCTCATCGCCGGCCTCCTCGGTTCCTGCTCCTTCGTCGCCGGCCTCCTCGGTTCCTGCTCCTTCGTCGCCGGCCTCCTCGGTTCCTGCTCCTTCGTCGCCGGCCTCCTCGGTTCCTGCTCCTTCGTCGCCGGCCTCCTCGGTTCCTGCTCCTTCGTCGCCGGCCTCCTCGGTTCCTGCTCCTTCGTCGCAGGCCTCCTCGGTTCCTGCTCCTTCGTCGCCGGCCTCCTCGGTTCCTGCTCCTTCGTCGCAGTCCTCCTCGGTTCCTGCTCCTTCGTCGCATGGCTCAGGACTTTAGTTCGTTTGTTTGTTTTGGACTCTAGTATTTTTCATGTTAGATTATTTCTTGTTTTTATTAGTTTATTCTGGCACTTCCTTGTTTCTGTTTCTTCTTCTTGCTCTTAGATATTTTCACATTTTGTTTGTGTCCTCATTTGTTTCCTTAGTTTATTCCCTCTAGATAGTTTACTATTTATTTCTTCCTTCTGTTTTCCAGTGTTTCCTTTAGATTCCCTTCCAGACATATTATCTTTAGTTTCTAGTTTCTTTAGTTTTCTCTCTCCCTACCATTCTTCCTCTCTTCCCAGCTGTTAATTGTTTCCACCTGCTCTCTCCCTCTCTCCTGCATCTGATCCCCCTAATTGGTCATTGGTCTCCTCTCACTTCCTCATTTCCTCCCCAGTATAAATTCTTGTCTCATTCAGTCACTACTCGCTGGTCCGTCGTCATTCTTTCCCTGTCTGGTTCCTGATTTCTGCCCAGTTCCTGTTTCTTCCTCATCTCTGCATTTTTTGGTTCCCCTAGTTCTCTAAGTTATTCCTTGTTTTTGTTACAATTAAATCATTTAAGTTTTATTTTTGCTGCCTTTGGGTCCCATTTTACATGCAAACATGCAAACATGACAAATTTCACTTTTTCCATCAGTTTGTGTCGGCATTTGGGACTCTGCTTCCCATATAAACACAACAAACATGAATGAAAACCATCAATCCATTTTTTTTTTTTTTTTTGCTGTCAGAAATCTTGTGCTTCCACAAGCCATTTGAAAAAGAGTCTGACTGTGAATTTTTGTTGTGAATAAGCAGATATTGCATATAACCGCCCCTCACCCATGAAACCCCGCCCACCATTTCCCATTCCATCGCTTTCTCATGTGTGGAAAACTCTCAGCCTGGTAACAAGATGGGTGGGCGTGGTCTGCAAATGCTAAATTGCATAAAAGTGACAGCGCCCTCTAAACAGCTCATCTGAAAGGGACTGAAATAATCAAGGATTTATGTGCTGAGATCGCTTTGTGTGAGAGGGATTTTGTGCAAAGAATGTCATTAACATGTTTCGTACAGACCGTAGGGCTGGTCTGCAGCTAGGTCAGGCGTGGGATTCTGATAGACCCGGACCTGGAGTTGACATGTATCATGGCTGATTTAGTTGCATGTATTAAAGGACTCATAACCTAGTATCAGCTTGTTACCCAGGGAGTTTGCATTGGCATGAATCGGGCCAGGGAGGTTCAAACAAACTGGATCTGTGTTTGAGACCAGGCCTGTATTTGGTCTGTCCTTTTCCCCCCACCACCCGCCGCAGGAGGTGTTGGCAGCGCCGGTCTGCTTTCACTCACAATTCAGCTCAGGTTGAGTCAGCCCAGTGGGGCTTTCAGCAGATCCATCATGTGACTCTATCTCTGGATCATTGCTGACTCTGTTTCCGAACCTTTAGGCTCAGGTGGTACCAAAGAAATGACCCAACAAATGTCCTCTCAGACCCGTTGGTCTTCCTCCAAAAGCTCAGGAGAACCAGGAACTCTTAGAGTCACTTTTTAAGGTTTTCTGTAAGATAAATCCAAACTTGATTTAGACATAAAATAACAAGCCACAGAGAGGAATTTGTTGTTTGTTTTTGCTATTTTCATGGAAGTCTATTTATAAAAGCGATAAAATCTACCCCTTTAAAAAGTTAACACACCCATGGTGTATTAAAGCTGTGCTTCTTATTTGGATATGATTAGTTTTTTTTTTATGAAAAAGAAAAAGATTTTATGCACAAAACTGGTTCTAACTGTATTCCTTTCTGTTTAACCTGGGCAACCCAGATCTGATCGCTGCCAGACCTGTAGAACCTGAACAGAACCTCGACATGAAGCAGGCCAGAAGATCTTACCCTGTTTCTGCATCCCTCTTCTCTTCCTCTCGCGCTGCAACCCAAGATAAACAACTTGTGGCCTGAAGCATGTCCGCTATTTGTTCAGAAAAGCTCACAAGCTTTGGAGGCTGTTCACAACCGAGTCCCTGAAGGGAGGCAAGATTACAAATTTAGTGCTTTTCATAATCTCCCTCCCGCTGTTTCTCATTTTTCTTGGTCTACGTTTGTATTGTTTTTCTCCCCAACTCTCTCACGACTCGATCGTCTCTCACTGGAAACTTGGTAACACACTGATTTGTGAGTTTTGACGCCTTGCCACATTTAAAACTGACCTTTTGTTCCTGATGTTCTGGTCAGTTTGGCCATATGGAGCCTTTGGATTCCTTTCTTGTTTGCTGATTTGTAATCGGTGTCAAAAACCTTCATCACTTTACTGTGATTTATCCTCAGGCTGAGGAACTGACGCGAGTCCTTCTTGATTCACACGCACAGACTCACTCAGAGTTTGGCATTTGCTTATCACAGGCTTGTTTGGGAAAGCTTTTCTTGGAGTAATGACCCAGAGTGTTTCTTTTCTTGACAGCAAGGATGCATGAAATAAGATCTTCGTGTGTGTGAGTGATGCAGACGGACAGTAGACGGTGTATCACATGTGACATGTTTAACGGTTTGTTTCTTGCTACAAACCCATAAAAACGGCCAGAGAATGCTCTACAGGTAAAGAGAAATATCGATTTAGATGTTCGTTATCTCAGGATTACTTGTAGAAGGGAGTTAACAGCCACAGAGGGATGCAATGATGATGATCCTGAGGTGGCAAACCAGGTGGAGGATAGTAAGAAGCCATGCATTTTACTCAGGTAAGCTGCAGGTAAGATGATCTCAAGCAGGCGTTGACAGGTAAGGGCGGACAGCTCTCCAAAAGGTGGTTTGTCAGCTTGGTAATGACCAGGTAGTTTTTCTCAGATACAAATGGACTAACAGCAGCTAAGATACATTTATATGCTCTGTCGTTTATAAAGTAACTTGGACAGGTAAGGAGAAATCAGGAGGAGACATGAGACTCTGGAGGGTCCAGGTAAGTCCAGAAGAAACAACAACAACTAGCATGATTAGATACACAAAGTTACGCAGTCAAAAGTTAATAGCAATACTTTTGGTTATGTAGCCGGTCATAAATAAATAGGGGCTCCTTTTTCAAAGTCCTATTTGTGTCCATGTTATTTATTCATTTATAAATGTCACAGTTTCAAGCTAAATATTTGGTTAACAAATTAAATATTTAGTTTGAAGCTAAATATTTAGCTCAGATTTAAATATTTAGCTAATATGCAAAATCGAGCCACTATCAAAATAAAAGCTGGATTTTGTGTGCCACAATATAAACACCTGCAGCTGCATCACCGTTTCTGTAAATCCATCGGTAAACGTCTGAATTGAATTTGTTAAAAAGGTTCATCCTACAATTTAAGCTTAAATGTTTGACATTTTGGAAGAAAAAATAAAAAATAAAATCAAAAGATGACATTCTGTCTCCCCAGCAGTTTTTATAGAGACCCAGCTTTTATTTTGGTATTTCATTTCTGCTTGTCTGCAAGTATATTTGCATTTTAGCTAAATATTTAGTTCGAAGCTAAATATTTACTTAGCCAGTTTAGCTTGCTAGCTAAATATTCAGCTTGCCAAGCATTTAGTTTGAAGTTAAATATTTGGTTTGGAACTAAATGTGTGATTTGTAAACAAAATATTTAGCTTGCTAACTAAATATTTAGTTTGAAACCGTGACATTTATAAATGAATAAATATCATGGACGCAAATATGACTTTGAAAAATGAACACCCAATTATGTAACTTAGGACATATGCTAAATAACCCAATTTATTGCTGTTAACATTTGACTGTGTAACTTTACAAACGGCACCTCATAACTCGACGGTGCAATCTGGCACCACTGGCGAGTCCCACTGGTCCTCTTTCACTGTGAGATGGTGACATAGCATGCAGCCAGCCCTGGATCATGACACTATGATCGTATACTATAAGTTTTGTATTTAAGATGTCAGGTTCTTTGTGTATTACATTTTGACCCATCCTCTTATCTCCACACTTGTCTTCGTTTCTAGCGTTTAACGGTGACACCGAAATCCGCGTCCTGAACTCGTAAACTGACACAAAACACAGAGATGTTTCATGCTGGTCACACGTCAGTGTTTTAATATTAAGTGTTTCATATACCGAGATCCACTCGCTATGAGCTGCTCCTAAACACACATCCAGGGAGGAGTTGTGTTTAGACTGGGCCGAGGTTCCTCTCTGCAGATACATATCACTGTGTTGTTGTTGTGAAAGACTAATTTTATCTATCTTGAGAGGGAACAAAGGAGAGCAGGGGTCAGGTGGGGGCAAAGACGGGAAGAGGAACAGCAGATTTTCCCTTCCTGGACCCGCCCACCTTATTCTGAAGCCAGATATTTTCCCTTGTGAAGTTTCTGAAAAAAAAATAGCACATTTTTATAATTTAATCTAACTCAAAAACTTATTTCTAACTATCGCTCACACCAAAACCTGCTTCCCTGAACGTCTGTGTCTTCTGAGTCTGGAAGAGAGAAGAGTTGGTTAAATGAAGGTGTCTGATTTATCTGTTGTAGTGACAACAGATCTCCCTATGCAAGAACGAATTTACTTTTAAAACCTGACCAAAAAATAATAATAAATCATTGAAATTGTATGTTTTGTGATCACTGCGATGGACTGGCGACCTGTCCAGGGTGTACCCTGCCTCTCGCCCCTTGACTGCTGGAGATAGGCACCAGCCGCCCCGCAACCCTACATAGGATGGACGGGTATGGAAAATGGATGGATGGATGGATGTTTTGTGATCATTTTACAATGGAAACGGTGTACAAACATCAATAAAAGCCCAAAGTGAATAAGGCAACAATGAACCATAGTGTGAGATGGATCGCTGCTGCACCGCAAATTATATAATTCATACGTGCAGCTCAAATGAATGATGGCTAACAGCCAAAAAGACTCGGAGTTATATTATAAGTGTAATATATATATAAGGGTTGTTGTAGCTCATACTGTTCAATTCTTCAAGGAGTTGTAGGTGATGATGGCTGTGGGCAGGAAGGATTTCCTGTAGCGGTCTGTGTTACAGCGAAACTGATGAAGCCTCTGACTGAAGATACTGTTGTTGTATGACAGTCTCATGAAGAGGATGCTCAGGGTTATCCATAATGTTCTTGATTTTATGAAGAATATTTCTTTGCATCATCATCTCCAGATGTTCCTCAGTCGTCCCCAGAACAGAGCTAGACCTGTCACACTTTTTCCTCCCACTCAACTTTCTGTGAATATGCCATAACGTTTTTACAACCTTCCAATTTTCTGAGACACTGAATTATAGGTTTTCATTCTCTGTATTCCCCCAAAAAATTAAGGCTTGAAATATTTCTCCCATTGTGTGATGAATTTATAAAGTATAAGAGTTTTCTCACTTTCTGAGATGAGGGACAAAAGATCTGAACTTTTTCACATTTTTTGAATATTTCTATCTGCTGCAAAGCGCCTTGAATGACGCTTTAGAAATAAACAAACCCCGCTTTAACATAGAAGGAAATTAAGCATTAAAGACAAGTGGCTGAATTAGTGAATCTTTTTAAATCCAAATATATAATATATATATATAAAGTAGACGGCCAAAAATGTGTGTATATATATTATATATACACACATTTTTGGCCAACTTCTTTTAGACCCAGAAACCTCAGGCCCAGTCATTGTAAAGCTGTAATAAGTTCAGGTAGTTAACAGCTATTCTGCTTAAATTACACATAATGGTTTGGAAAACGATGCCAGCAGTATTTTATAGTTATGTACTGCTATAATGAGTGGTCTAACAAGTGCAGCTTTGCTATGGATAAGGTTTACAATGTATCCGCTAGTTGATCCGTAACAACAGAGAAATTAAATATAAAGAGCCTTTCAAAGTGTGGGCCAAAACCTTCAGCGATGGCGTGGCTCGTTCAGCGCTCGGCATCAGGGAACCTCAACGTCTTTACCTGGTTGTTTAGGTCACAGATGAACACAAAGTCCAAATCTGGAACATAATTTATAGTTTTTACATATTTTTTTATAAAATCAGAAAAATGTGCCCGGTATTTGTATCCAGTCCGTCTGAATCAATGCCTGTCATTCAGGCTCATTCAGACTGGAAGGAGAACATCTCTAGACCTACATGTTTAGTCTTGTCACATTTTCTTAGCTAGAATTAGTCCTGGACTTTGACTACGCCATTCTAACCTATAAACCATCCCATAATATCTCTGGCTGGATGTTCTGGGTGTTTGTCCTGCTGGAAGGTGAAGCTCCACCTCATTCTCAGGTCTTCTACAGACCGTAACAAGTTTTCCTTCACGATTCTCCTGGATTTAGCTTTATTTGTCGTCCCAGAGACTGACCTGCTTCCCTGTCCCTTAGCATAATGATGCCACCACCATGTTTTACCTTGCAGCTAGTGTTCAGGTTAACCTCCAGTGTTAACTTTGCATGTAGGCCAAACAGTTCAGCCTTGGTCTTTTTCCATCACTTCTTAGCTGAACTTGGAGCTTGAATATCTTTTATCTTAGATTTAAAAACCAGATGATGGTGCAGACTTACCCGCCATGCACACAAGCATAAAAATGTCCAAGGTTTACTGGAAAGCCAAGGAGAACCACCACACAAGTGAGGTCATACATTTTGATCTATTACAAACCATAAAGACCTCAGCTGGAAATCCCCTCCGCTGCTGGTTTTATTTTACAAACTCCACCCTTCTCCAGCCTCCTGATGTACTCCCCCATCGGGCCGCTTTCACACACATGCACAGTGTGGTTGCGGCTCGTCAAGCAGGGTCGTGACGCCGATTAGCTTCCTGACAGGAACGAACGCTACCACTCCCCACCCCGTGAGCAGGAGCCAGGTTCCTCCTGAGTGGCGGGTGGAGAGCCGCGGCCGCCGCTGTTTGTTTGCACTGCGTCCTTATTTCCGTGAATTCTGACCTGGCAGGAAGCGTGGAGGGGAGACGGGACAATGGGCTATTGTAAGAAAATACTTTATGTCGCAGCAAAGTTCCAACAGGAAAGCACACCAAGACAGGCAAAGACATAAATACTCACGAACGAGAAGAGCAGCGGGAAACTACAGGAAAGACAATATATTAGAAATCAAACCAACTTTAAGGAAAAAAGGGGCATTTATGTTGTGTTGGGCATCCCTGAACCTCTAAACCTTAAACCACTCCTCACCACATGACAAGGAAGATGAGGTCCAGGAGAAAAAGCTATTCTAATTTATTCTCTTAACTGCAGACACACAACCAATCAGTGTTGATCTGATAACACAAGCTATATTTCAACAAAAAGGACCTGGTACTTCTTTTGCTTGGGCTGTTTTTCTAGGTAGTGAAAGATTCTCCCACTCCTTCAGATTTAAATAGACCCACCTCATCTGATCAGATTGTCTCCAGGACTCCTCCCTCCATCTGGAAAACAGAATTACTTTTGGACCTAAAGGGGAACGATCAACAGTCAGCACACAGCTTCAGTTAACACAGCTAGAAACTACTGATCAGGCCTGAAATCTAGGTGTAGTAATGGACTCAGACCTGAACCTCCAGGGTCACATAAAGGTCAATAACAAGGTCAGCCTTCTATCATCTGAAGAACATTTCTAGGATTAAAGGACTGATGTCACAACGGGACCTAGAATAACTCATCCATGCGTTTATCTTTAGTTGGATTGATTACTGCAACAGCGTCTTCACAGGTCTGCCTAAAAAGTCAATCAGACAGCTGCAGCTGATCCAGAACGCTGCTGCTCGTGTTCCTCACTAGAACCAGGAAAGTAGAGAACATCACCCCAGTTCTAAAGTCCTTACACTGGCTCCCTGTAGCTCAGAGAATAGACTTCTAAATACTTTTACTAGTTTATAAATCATTACATGGCTTAGCACCAAAATATGTTGAAGATCAGAAAGGGTTTAATTGCCAAATGTTGGGCAGGTTTACAACATTAGGAAATTGCTGCGGTACTTTGTTCAAACATACAAGAACAAACAGACAAACACTTAAATAAAAATTTAATATGCTGAACAGATTGATATATATTTATGATATATATAGATATGTGGAGAAGCAGCTTTCAGTTTCTATGCTTCCAGAAAACTGCAAAGCTGCTGAAACACTGAGTTCTTTTAAATCTAGGCTAAAATTCATGTGTTTACAGCTGCCTTTAATATTTAATGAGTCATATGTTTTGTATGTTTTTACTCTATCAACTAATCATGTAAAGCACCTTGAAATGCCTTGTTGTTGAAAGTGTGCTATAAAAATGAAATTGCCTTGCCTTGGATGTTTGCCAGTTGGGAGGAGCTCCTGGGGGAGACCCAGAACTCACCGGAGGGACCATATGACCATTTTGGGCCTGGTAACACCTTTGTTATCCCCCAAGAATGAGCTGAAGCGTGTTGCTATAGGGAGAGGGATGTCTGGGTTTCGCTCCTGGACCTGTGAAAGTGAAAGCTAACAGATGGATGAAGGATTCCTTCACACTGTTCAGTGTCTGGGAATAAACCTCTCCGAAGCAGGAGGCTGAGTGATTAATGATAGCTAGATTTGTCATATGTTTTAAAGTGTGTTATGTGTTATACTTTTATTTAATTTTGTTTCATCCCCCAATCATGTAGGGCACCTTTGAATTACCTTGTTGTTGAAAGTGTGCTATATAAATAAAGTTGCTTTGCCTAATCCAGTTGCTGAAGGCCATTTCGGCGTTTGGCAGGAGAATAAGACATCGAAGGGAAGTTCCGCTTATTTTGTTCTGAAAATCATTAAAACAGCGTTCAGGTGGATA
This sequence comes from Valencia hispanica, assembly GCA_963556495.2. Lineage (NCBI taxonomy): Eukaryota > Metazoa > Chordata > Actinopteri > Cyprinodontiformes > Valenciidae > Valencia > Valencia hispanica. The sequence continues at coordinate 2,730,443 of OY747721.1, read as the reverse complement.
AACATCCATCTGGTCATTATTGAAGACGAACATGAACAGGCCCTGATCCTCCAGCGTCACTGGGTAAATCGAGCCCACCGTTTCACAGTAAAATATGCGCATGGTGCATCACCTGCGGTCTGTAGCTCAGATAGCACCTTACCTTCACTCTCTGCTATGTGAGAAGGAGATAGTGTGTCAGACCACGAGTCTAAGTCCAGTCTGAAGTCTTTGCTGTGGCCACTTGAGTGGGAATGCGGTCCGAGTCTGAAACCCAAGTGACCATCTCTTCACTGTTCCTCTTAAAGGAAGGAATCAGAATCAGAAAAGTTTTATTGCCATATGTGTGAACAGGTTCACAACATTAGGAAATTGCTGCCGTACTTTGTGCAAACATAAAATAAACACTTATTTTTTCTTTCTTTTTTTGAACTTTTTATTTAGAGTTTTTCAGAACATAAAACATAACATTCCCTGAGACAAGTGGATTGTGCAAAAAAGTAAGAAAGATTGAATGAATGAATACATCGATAATAATTGAAAAACACAAATTCACGTTTGGTCAGTTAGCGCTTCCGTCAATCATGTCAACGAAAATAATTATAGTGCTAAATATTCTGTGATCATGTTCCACCTCCGGTGGAAAAGATCCATTTTCATTTGTAGTGATGCGGTAATATTTTCCATCAAATATACTTGTTTCAGCCTCTGCTTCCACTCACTTATTGTTGGCGGTTTAACATTTTTCCAATTTGTAGTAACCATTTTCTTGGCAATCAACAGTAGTATACGTAAAATATACCTATGGTCAGCATTGAAAATGTCAGTAGGTAGAACATCCAATACAGTGGCTTGCAAAAGTATTCGGCCCCCTTGAACTTTTCCACATTTTGTCACATTACAGCCACAAACATGAATCAGTTTTATTGGAATTCCAGGTGAAAGACCAAAACAAAGTGGTGTACACGTGATAAGTGGAACGACAATCATACATGATTCCAAACATTTTTTACAAATAAATAACTGAAAAGTGGGGTGTGCGTAATTATTCAGCCCCCTTTGGTCTGAGTGCAGTCAGTTGCCAATAGACATTGCCTGATGAGTGCTAATGACTAAATAGAGGCACCTGTGTGTAATCTAATGTCAGTACAAATACAGCTGCCCTGTGACGGCCTCAGAGGTTGTCTAAGAGAATGTTGGGAGCAACAACACCATGAAGTCCAAAGAACACAGCAGACAGGTCAGGGATAAAGTTATTGAGAAATTTAAAGCAGGCTTAGGCTACAAAAAGATTTCCCAAGCCTTGAACATCCCACGGAGCGCTGTTCAAGCGATCATTCAGAAATGGAAGGAGTATGGCACAACTGTAAACCTACCAAGACAAGGCCGTCCACCTAAACTCACAGGCCGAACAAGGAGAGCGCTGATCAGAAATGCAGCCAAGAGGCCCATGGTGACTCTGGACGAGCTGCAGAGATCTACAGCTCAGGTGGGGGAATCTGTCCATAGGACAACTATTAGTGGTGCACTGCACAAAGTTGGCCTTTATGGAAGAGTGGCAAAAAGAAAGTCATTGTTAAAGGAAAACCATAAGAAGTCCCGTTTGCAGTTTGCCACAAGCCATGTGGGGGACACAGCAAACATGTGGAAGAAGGTGCTCTGGTCAGATGAGACCAAAATGCAAAACTAACACTGCACATCACTCTGAACACACCATCCCCACTGTCAAATATGGTGGTGGCAGCATCATGCTCTGGGGGTGCTTCTCTTCAGCAGGGACAGGGAAGCTGGTCAGAGTTGATGGGAAGATGGATGGAGCCAAATACAGGGCAATCTTGGAAGAAAACCTCTTGGAGTCTGCAAAAGACTTGAGACTGGGGCGGAGGTTCACCTTCCAGCAGGACAACGACCCTAAACATAAAGCCAGGGCAACAATGTAATGGTTTAAAACAAAACATATCCATGTGTTAGAATGGCCCAGTCAAAGTCCAGATCTACATCCAATCCAGAATCTGTGGCAAGATCTGAAAACTGCTGTTCACAAACGCTGTCCATCTAATCTGACTGAGCTGGAGCTGTTTTGCAAAGAAGAATGGGCAAGAATTTCAGTCTGTAGATGTGCAAAGCTGGTAGAGACAGACCCTAAAAGACTGGCAGCTGGAAGTGCAGCAAAAGGTGGTTCTACAAAGTATTGACTCAGGGGGCTGAATAATTACGCACACCCCACTTTTCACTTATTTATTTGTAAAAAATGTTTGGAATCATGTATGATTGTCGTTCCACTTCTCACGTGTACACCACTTTGTTTTGGTCTGTCACCTGGAATTCCAATAAAATTGATTCATGTTTGTGGCTGTAATGTGACAAAATGTGGAAAAGTTCAAGGGGGACAAATACTTTTGCAAGCCACTGTAGATGGAACAGATTATTCTCTTCTTTAATGTTTTTCCAATATCCCAAGATTATTGGACAATCCCAAAATATGTGTGTATGGTCTCCTATTTTACCGCATTGCCTCCAACACAACGCTGCCGAGGGATCTTTAACAAAATTTGAAATAAGCAGCGGAGTATGAAATAAAATAAACACTTCGAAGCATGCAATAAATAAAATAAATAAATAAATAAAATGGGGTAAAAAGCATCGATGCTGTTCAGGTGTGGATGGATCAGACTGGAGCAGCTGGGCAGGTTTGTCCGAGTTCACTTCGGTTTCTCAAACTGTCTGAAAATCTGCCACATTTGATGCTTCCTGAAGCTAATATTGTTTCAGCCACCAGAGAATGTGACATCTGCAGACCAACCAAGCTGCGGTATTAAAAATGAACAGTTCCGTGATCTCAGAAGCATCACCTTTTGCACGTGATGGAGCAAAGCCAAACTGTGATGCTGGATGATATGTGGATCCACAGAAGCTGCCAAAAGAAGCAGAGGAAGGAAAGGATGAAGAGGAAAGAGCTGATGGAACGTGGCAGAGCTGTTTTCCATGCCGTATACATGATATCAGAGAGCAGCTACACCATCTAAAGGTGTGATAACAAAGACTCTTACAGAAACTGTACTGTGTGTTTACTTAACTCATCCACGGGTCGGTGACCTCCAAGGTTCTGATAGAAGAGAGGTCCGAACTAAAGAAAGTGTGAGCATAGATGTGTATTTATGTTGATCTTTGTGTGGTGAGGAATGTCTGTGTCTGACCCGTGTTGCTGTTTGCATGTGGATGACTGACCTGGAAGACTGACCCTGTATGTGTTGGCTTCCCTCACAAAACACACACTGAACTTATTCTATGCATTTAGACGTGGTGTTTTCCTAGAACAGTCTGTGCAGAGAGGGAGCATTTCCTTTACCTCTCCATAATTATACCTTATTATGCTCCAGTCCTGACTGCATTGGTAAATTTGTGAAGGCAGAAATAGATGCTATGTGTGTCTAGAGATCAGGTTTTGTTGAGTGTTGTGTTCAGCGTGATGATGAAGAGGAATAATCAGGTGTAATGGTCGTTTCTGGTCCCTGTCTGTGGTGGAGCTTTTTGGTTCCAGGGTTGGACTGAACTCCTGGGGGGAAGATCAGGTCCTTCAGTGTTCTGCTTTGGAGAGTGCAATGTCTTCTGGACCATCTGCTGGCGTAGCCGCATCGGAGCCAGCGACCAAAGAAAGCTATATAAACTGGTTTGGTAACCACTATAACTGGTTGCTTAAGCAGCGCCATAGAGAGAGAGCATGCTCCTAGTGGTCGCGTCCAGCAGCTAGGAAGTACCAGGAGGAGCTGCTGATGTTGGATGCAGAAATATTAATAAAAACATTGTCAGGAAGTCTTAAAAATACCAGATTTTAAATACAAATTCTTATATTTCTTTATATTCTGCTTCCAAGCAGACAAACGTTCTCTCTTCAAACGTAAACTTGACCCAATAGTCTTTCTAAAGGTTTTTCTTGGCATTTTCACACTTGTCGTTTGAACCAAAATGTAGGAATATGTCCGCTTCGTGAAGAACACGTCTGAAAAACAGCAACAAACGGTCTCTGTAAGTCAAACATCCAGGATAAAAATTCCAGCAAAGGCCTGACATAGAACCTGAGGAAACCATAGACAGTTGCTCATCTACTAGATGGCAAGTTTTAACTGGAACAATAAAACTAGAAAAGAAATCGGGCAAAGTTCAAAGAAAGACCCAGGGAACTATTGATCAGGGCAACTCATGGACAATTTACAAGAAAGTGTGGCTTTTAACTCGTCTAGAAACACACGACCATCCACCTAAACAATCCTGGTCGATCTAATCATAGAAGTAGAAAAGAGGCCTGTAATAAATCTGGAGGAGATGCATAGCTGGTGAAAGGTGGCTCCACAAAGTACTGACTCAGGGCCGCAGCATACAGATGGAAGCCACACTACTGTATGTAGTTGATTATTTGTAAAAATTATTTGTAAAAAGTATAATTTTCCTTCTACTTCACAATTATCCACTATACCTTGAGGTGGTCTGTCACCTCAAATCCCGAATAAATGTAAAAATGTTTTTTGTTGGAATGTGAAAAATTTGAAAAAAAAGTTTCAGGTTCATGAATACTTTTGGAAAGCACAAAAATTACACAGAAAATTAAAATTATATTCATTGTATACATATTTCAATTCAATTCAAAAATACTCTGTTGTTGTATGACTGTCTCATGAAGAGGATGCTCAGGGTTGTCCATAACTTTTTTGATTTTATGAAGAATCCTTCTTTGCATCATCATCTCCAGATGTTCCACAGTCGTCCCCAGAACAGAACCAGAACCTTCTGTATCAGGTTGTTGAGCCTTTTTAAGTCCCTGGCTCTGATGCTGCTACCCCAACAGATGACGGATGAAGAGATTACACTCTCCACAACAGACTTGTAGAAGATCTGCAGCATCTTGCTGCAAACCTTGAAGGACCTAAGCTTCCTCCAGAAGTCCAGTCTGCTCTGTCCCTTCTTGTAGACGGCTTCACTGTTGCGCCTCCAGTCCAGTCTGTTGTCAAGGTGAACTCGGAGGTATTTATACTCCTCAACCACCTCCACTTCTTCTCCCATGATGGAAACAGTGTTTGACTTATCCCTGTTTCTTCTGAAATCTACAATCATCTCCTTTGTTTTGTTCACATTCAAGATGAGACGATTGTTTCCACACCATGTCACAAAGCGGTCCACCAGCTCTCTGTATTCAGCTTCTTGTCCATCTCTGATACACCCAACAATTGCAGAGTCATCTGAGTATTTCTGCAGATGACAGGTCTCTGATTTGTACTGGAAGTCTGAGGTGTACAGAGTGAAAAGGAATGGTGAGAGTACGGTCCCCTGTGGCGCTCCTGTGCTGCTGACCACCTGGTTTGACACACAATTCTTCAGTCTCACAAACTGTGGTCTGTTGGTCAGGTAGTCATTGATCCAGGCGATTGTTGAGGGCTCCACCTGTGTCTTCAGGAGTTTCTGACAAAGCAAATCAGGCTGAATTGTGTTAAATGCACTGGAGAAATCAAAGAACATGATCCTCACAGTGCTGCCTGCTTTGTCCAGATGACAGTGGGTTGGTTGAAGCAGGTGGATGATGGCATCTTCAACTCCACAGCGATAAGCAAACTGCAGTGGGTCCTGATACGTTCTTGTTTGCTTATTCAGGGGTGCCAACAGGAGTCTCTCCAGGACCTTCATGATGTGGGATGTCAGGGCAACGGGTCTATAGTCATTGATGACTGATGGGTGAGTTTTTTTGGGTACTGGAACAAGGCAGGATGTCTTCCACAACACTGGAACCTTCTCCTGAGTCAGGCTATGGTTGAAGAGGTGCTGCAGAATCCCACAGAGCTGCTCTGCACAGGCCTTCAGGACTCTGGGGCTGACACCATCTGGACCTGCAGCCTTGTTCCAGTTCAGTTTCTCCAGCTGCCTCTTCACCTGACTTTTGGAGACCGACAAGTGGGAGGGGGAGGCAAAGGGGGTAGCAGCATTTCCTGACTTGGTTGAAGTCAAACTTGTGGAATCAGAAGAGTCCATGGCTGAGGTGACGGATAAAACATCCGAGGTGTAACAGGAAAGCTGTTGATCAGAGGAGAGTGGGATGTCTGTTTGGCTGGGAACAGGAGAGGAGGATGCTGAGGTAGTTCCTGAACTGAACCTGTTGAAGAATGTGTTCAGTTCATTGGCTCTGTCCAGACTTCCATCTATCCAATCCTTCCTGTCCTTAAAACCTGTGATCTTTCTCATTCCTGACCAGACATCTCTGATATTGTTCCTCTGTAGTTTGTTCTCCAGCTTCTTCCTGTATGCCTCCTTGCTGTCTCTGATCTTGACCTTAAGTTGCTTCTGTATACTCCTCAGTAATTCCCTGTCTCCCTCCCTGAAGGCTCTTTGTTTCTTGTTTAGCAGTTCCTTCAGGTCACTGGTGATCCAGGGTAACACTTTGTTAGCTATGTTTAATTGTTTTTTTAACTGTACTTTTAAAATTTTTAGGTGACAGTATTGACATTCTGCAGCTCACATGCAGACTAACTTGACACCTAGTTACCACTCACTCCAAAAGAGTTGCTGCTGATGCCCTGGGAGAAGAAACCCCCATGGCCCCCCCAGAAGTTCTCAGTCTATAGCTTAAATAAGTGGTTCCCACCTGGAGTAGGGGACCCAACCTGGTCCCTAGAGATCGCAGGGGATCAGCACAATTTTGTCTGTGCTGAGGTTGCAAGGTTACCAAAATTATGTCTGTAAATATTACATTTATAAAATCCAAAAGACAATAGGAAATTTGTCTATATAGCCTACAGTGTAAAACAAGAAGAATAAGAATAAAAACCTACAATGGATGTTCATTCTTCGCGAATAAAAGTTTGTAATAATCCCTTTTTATGCGGGTAGGAGTTGCTGCTTCTTTTGGACACAAGCGGGTGGTGCGGTCCTCAAGGAAAAAGGTTGGGAACCATTGGTTTACATTTTTAGAGAGCAATTACTCAATTAGGTTTGTCATAATTTTATAGCTTATGTATGGGTTGCTTCTTCTTCGTTGCATTTGAACAACATTTCTAATTGATGGTTAAAAACTGACACAAATGTAATTTGTTCACAGAACCAGAGACTTGAGTTGAGCTGTGAAGCCATCATCTGAAGCCTCATTGTGTTCCTTGATGAGAAACAACAAAAGGAATTTATCGAGGATTGCCTGATAAGGATTTTGTGTAATAGCTGTAACTATGTTTTACATGTGTATGGAAATGTAACATCCATTTCAGCCATTAAATGGTGCTTACACTGGGGCCATAAAGCCTTACAGTAGCAGCTGAATTAAAGCCCAGTGGGCGGGTCCCACCACCACCATCTTGGCCGTGCCTCTCCTGGAAAATACATAACATGGGCAAAGAAGTGGAGCTGAGAGTGGGGCTGTGAGGGTGGGGGTGGATGATTCAATTCAATTCAATTCAAATTCAATTCAAAATTACTTTATTAATCCCAAAGGGAAATTAAATGTTGTTGTAACTCATTATGCAAGTTCCTTCAAAGATGTGTTGTAGATGCTGATGGCTGTGGGTAGGGATGATCTCCTGTAGCAGTCTGCAGATCTGAAGAAGCCTCTGACTGAAGACGCTCTGTAGTTGTATGACAGTCTGATGTAGAGGACGCTCTGGATCTATAGCGTCTTCTTTTCAACTCATCAGGGTTTTGTGGCTGTAGTTGAGGTATTATTTGAGCTTTTGTGATGTTAATCAGCTGCTGCCAGTTGTAAACCACCTTGTTGCCATGGTTATGCATCATAACAAATGTCCAAAAATAAAAAGTATCAGCAAAAATCCTTCCAGCTGCACAGCATTCAAAACCAGAGAGAACAGTTGTCCACAAAAGCAATGTTTCTACCAGAAATGGAAGAATTAAAGTTTAAAAAAAGAAGAAAATATGAACCAAAGTAACAGAGCTACTCCAACATGCTGCCACCTTGAGCGGCGCAATTCCGGAAATTGACACCCACCAAAGTCTGAGCCGATGTAGCTGCAAGCTACCCAGGAGCTAACCGAAGCTGCCTTCTGGGCAGATTCAATAATTTTGTCAAATAAAAGCATGAAGCCTTGTTGGTCCATAATTTTCATTAAAACTATGTGAATTTTAATTAAAACAAGTTTTAATAATCAATATGTAAGAAGAAATTTGATCATTTCAATTAATTTTTGACCAAGCAGCGTTATCTTAAATGCAGAGCACAATATAAGTTTACTTACCAAAACAAAATGTAACAAAATGAAGCAGAGACTTCTTGGACGGTCTGTTAGGGAAATAATTACCACAGCAAGTCATCTTTGTCCAATAAGTTCACGATTAACATCCGAACACGAATAAACATTGCAAACTCAACTGATGGTCAAGTTCAGAGAAACAAAATGGCCGAGACTGTTAACATTAGGCCGAGCGCTGATGCTGCATCTAAGGGGCTGTTTACACGACAACGTTGCCGTTTTTGTTTGAATACGCGGGTGAAAACGCACTGCGTTTACACGACAGGGCGCGCGATGGAAAACGATGTAGTACATATGCCCGGCCTTTAGATGGCAGTGTGCCCCGTGTATGCAGTGTTCCAAGGTTTCCCCCTCACAACCCGGAAAAGAAACATTTCATGATACCCAACAATGGCGGTCTTTTTGAAGTTCTCCACTCAAATAAAGGCATATTGATTATTTGATCCGCGTACTGTATGCAACCAAATAACTTCAGAAGCTGCATCAGCAGTAACCGCATACCTGGATCCGCCATTGTTGTTGTTTTTCTGTAGAAAGGCGGAGTGCGCAAGTGCAACATGTCCGTAGGTGGCTGGCAGTGACGTCATTGTTTTCAAAAGTCTCCGGCTTGCGTTTACACGACAACGAATACCTCAGCGTTTTCAAAACTCTCCACTCTGGAAGCCGTTTCCCAAAAGCTGCGTTTTCGCCCCCGCGTTTTCCTGTTGTCGTGTAAACGAGAGGCCGAATCGGAGAGAAAAACCTCCGTTTTGCTGAAAAACGTTGTCGTGTAAACAGCCCCTGAGACCTGTCAATCAAAAGGACACGCCCCTTATTATTCATAGCTTCAAGCTTAAATTATATCTAAGGGGATGAGTTATAAAATATTCACCCCCCTCAAAGTTGTATTGACGGTAAACCTGGCCTATTAAACCTAAAATGGTTTTTTGAACCAGGCTGTAAACAGGTTTATTTCTGCTGTGAAGTTGGCCTTTTTAACATGGGAGTCAATGGGAACTTGCTCCTTCCTGCAGCCAGCCCCCAGTGGATGAGGGGGGAACTGCAATTTTTGTCACTTCCGGGTTGGCTTCAGATTTGGCCGGCGGACTTTTCCCCTTGTTTTCCACTATCAGAACTTCATGGTACTTTTACAGGATCTTTTTCTGACGGATTAATTAATCGGCCCGTTCCTCTCAGCCGTCGTGTCTCCATACAAAAGCAGCCCTAAAAGGCGCCCACATCAGCAGAAATAACAAGACATGGAAGAAGCTGGGCTTGTTGCTGTGTTTCTGTTTGCTATGTTGTTATAAACTGCTTCGCCAGCAACTCTTTTTATTTTACAAAGAAATTCGTTTGGCGACGTCTGCTCATTTCCATCAGAATTACAACCAATCAGCATGAGTTTACCACAGCTCCCACCCAACTGCTCCACCGGGCCATTTCCGAGTACATACCCCCAAACAGGTACTCTGTTGGTTCCTGAAATGGCTCCAAAAACAGCACTGTCGGCCCGGCGCCTGTGGTTTAACTCGGGTGTTTTGAAGCAGAGACACATCTAAAAGTTGCAGGACAATGCCCTTCGAGGAATGGATGCAGACCCCTACCTTAGAAGATTTAGCTATTTTAAATTAATCTAATCCCACAGAAGCAATGTTAAATAAGCACTGAAAATCTTAATAGTCCAACCTTTCAAACCCTTATTCTACAAAAGTTAACTGGCTGTAAAGTAGTTTTCAGTTTGTCATGATGATTTCTTCTTAAGTAGATCTACTGCATAAATGGAAGTAACTTTGGGCGGTTTGGTAAAATAAAGTGGGTTTTATTGGCAGGAGGACAGCCGCAATGACCCCATGCAACATATTCTGAAGCCCCTGTTGATCCGTGGTGCAGATGAAGGATGTCCAGTTGATGTAGCCACTCTTCTTGAAGGCCATGAAACGCTGTCATGCTGCGGCAGTACCGCTAAAGTTTGTGCACTTCTGATGGGACTGATTTATGCTCTAAACCTTGCATATCCACAGAGCTTTGTTATACTTCTGAGGTATTCCAGAAACATTTCTTGTAACTATGGTGGGATCAAACTCTCCAAACCTACAAGATGCTGCAGATCTTCTACAACTCTGCAGTGGAGAGTGTAATCTCTTCATCATCTGTTGGGGTAGCAGCATCAGAGCCAGGGACTTAAAAAGACTCAACAACCTGATAAAGAAGGTTCTGGTTCTGTTCTGGGACGACTGTGGAACATCTGGAGATGATGATGCAAAGAAGGATTCTTCCTAAAATGAAAACAATTATGGACAACCCTGATCATCCTCTTCAAATTCAATTCAAATTCAAATTCAAAATTACTTTATTAATCCCAAAGGGAAATTAAATGTTGTTGTAACTCATTATGCAAGTTCCTTCAAAGATGTGTTGTAGATGCTGATGGCTGTGGGTAGGGATGATCTCCTGTAGCAGTCTGCAGATCTGAAGAAGCCTCTGACTGAAGACGCTCTGTAGTTGTCTGACAGTCTGATGTAGAGGTTGCTCTGGATCTATGGCGTCTTCTTTTCAACTCATCAGGGTTTTGTGGCTGAAGTTGAGGTCTTATTTGAGCTTTTGTGATGTTAATCAGCTGCTGCCAGTTGTAAACCACCTTGTCGCCATGGTTATGCATCATAACAAATGTCCAAAAATAAAAAGTATCAGCAAAAATCCTTCCAGCTGCACAGCATTCAAAACCAGAGAGAACAATTGTCCACAAAAACAATGTTTCTACCAGAAATGGAAGAATAAAAGTTTAAAAAAATTCATGAGACAATCATACCACAACAGAGCGTCTTCAGTCGGAGGCATCATCACTTTATCTGCAACACAGACCGCTACAGAAGATCCTTCCTACCCACAGCCATTAGCATCTACAACAACTCCTTGAAGAATAATATATTATGAGCTACAACAACCGCTTATTTCCCTCTGGGATCAATAGAGCATTTTCAATTGAATTTGAATTAATTTTAGTTTATTAAATAAAACATATATATACATAAATTAAAAAGAATAAATGTAATTAAACATGGATGAAAGAGCATTCATAAAAAATAGAAATATACTAAATATAATGTAAATATTACACATAAAACTGAAACAGCATTTCAATAATCTCTCTTACATTGTTTATTTTTTAACTGATTTAGCTGTTTTTGCACATTTATTCTTTATAAATAAATAAATAAATTTGTCATTATAAGCTATATATTAACACAGTTGCACTGCCGTTTCAAACACGTTTTGCTTGTAACTACATGGGAGAAAAAGACACCAGAGTTGCTGTTTCAGGTTTAGTTTTTGGTTACCAAGGCAATCCCAAAGCCGAGTTACACGGACCAATCAGATGCCGTTTGCACAACTTTTTAAATCTTTATCCAATGGCGACGCGTTTAGACTACGTCATGCGTTGGCATGGCAACGTTCAGTTCTTCACTGCAGTCCTGCTGCGGGCACATCTTTCTCCGTTAAGCGACTAGAGAGGCTTTGGTTCGGTGGAAATGAGGGAAATCGTTCATCTCCAAGCGGGCCAGTGCGGGAACCAGATTGGAGCTAAGGTAAGAAAACATTCATTTAACCCTAAAATGGTTGGGACTGAAAATGTTACATTTAGTTGGCGGGCTGCTAGATAACGGTTAGCTAGCTCAGCCGAAAGCTTTTTTTTTTGCTTTTAATGCACATTTATATTGTTTATACATTTGTCACCACTAAATTATGAATAGCAACAATCGCAGTTTAATTTCGTTTTAAGCCGGTTTTGTTTGAGAGAAAAAAAGCCCGCCTGAAATGCCGTTAAATGTTTATTTCTGGTTACAACCGTTGGGAAACGTTCAGTTTGTCGGATGACTAGAAAGCCTTTAGTTCGATAAAAATGAGTAACATTGTTCATGTTCAAGCTGCTCAATAAGGAAACCAGATTGGAGCGAAAGTTATAAAACACTTATTAATAAAAGGACTCTGTCTGAGAATATATTTATCCAGCACAGGGTGCTAAATTATCACTAAACTAGCCGCTAGCTAAAATGCTAGCCATAGCCGTTTGTTTTCCCCCGTTATTTTCGGTAAGTGTCGCAGCTCATCCAACCAGTTCATTGAATCATTTCCCCCGCTCTCTTCGGTTGTAGTTCTGGGAGGTGATAAGCGATGAACACGGCATCGACCCAACCGGGACATACCAGGGAGACAGCGACCTGCAGCTGGACCGGATCAACGTTTACTACAACGAGGCGTCAGGTTTGTTCACACATTGCTTCACGGTTCTATATTTTAGTGGAGGCGTTCTGTCGATGTGGCCTACCCTGTCAGAATAGCATACCGGAAGTTTCTCTTTAAAGCGCTGTCTGTCAGGTTAGCCTACTTTATCGAAACAGCATACCAGTGTTTGTGACGGGGTCTGGTTGTACTGTTCTGACAGCGCTTTGCTTCATAGAAAATACAGCTTATAAAAAACGTTTGCTGTTTTCATAGCCACTTGTTTGATCGAAAATACAGTTTATGACGGAGTAAGCTGTTTTCTCGACTCGTTCATGGCGAGTCTGAACCCGATAGACGTCGTTCTGATCCCGAAAAAGAGCCGCATAAACCTCTTATGGCTTTAAAATGATCTACATGCGCATCTTGTAAAAGTAACACTTAAATCTTATAGGACTGGCATTTTATCTCGGGCATAACTGCTTTAGAAATCTCAGCAAAGTATTTTTCTCGTTTTTTTCTGACCTTTCAATTTTAGAAAATATCTTAATTTAAATATCAAGAATATACGACTTTTTATCCGAGTATTTCAGAGTTTTTTTCTTGAAAATGTGTAAAATTAATCTCAAAATCCTTTGACAGAAATTTACTCCATTTCTTTTGTTAAATGTACAATGGCCTTAATGCAACCGGTGTAACAATTTTACACTCTACTTGCTAAAAATAATATATGGAAAACTTCTGTTAACATTTCTTGTGATTCTATAAGGCGTGTAATTAGATAATGTGTATATAATATGTGATAATACACCTTAGGTATGCTGAATTGATGTTGATTTTACGCATGCGCAATTCCACAAGTTTCACTGCTGCGCATGTGCATTACCCGAAGGTATGCCGTTCTGATGGGTATGGTGTTCCGTCAGAACAGAGGTCCAAGTAATCCAGTGTAGTACCGTTACCGTCCACCAGAGGGCCGTTACGTCATCTAATTGGAGCTTAACGGTTGCTAAGGAAACGCTCCAGCTACCAGTTTTCTTTCATAGTTATTATTACAACAATTAATGCGGGAAGTGTTCAGATTTCCGACCTTTGTGCTGCAGACTGTTTATAATCCATATTTTCATACAGATGATGTTCCTTTGTACCTCCAGAAACTATTTTTGTTCCTTTTCTTGTCCAAGTTAGTTTTGGTCAGGGTGGCACAGAATATTAGTGTTTTTGCAGGATTCTTATTATTCCCTCTCTCTTCTCTCTACTAGGTGGAAAATATGTCCCCCGTGCCGTGTTGGTGGACTTGGAGCCCGGCACCATGGATTCTGTGAGGTCTGGTCCTTTTGGGCAGATCTTTAGACCTGACAATTTTGTTTTTGGTGAGTTTATTACTGTAAGCATTTTGTTTTGATTGGAAGAACAAAACATGAAACTACCACATATGATTGCCACACAAAACTGGAATGTTAATTTCCACACACCAATAAAGTAGCCTGGATGTTCACTATGTTAATGACACTGTAAATAAACAGGTTTTATTTCAGTGATGCATGTAGTTTAAAAGGAAAGGATGTTTCTTTAAAACAGTTAGATGTGATTAAAAGAGGAAGAAGTAAGGTTGCTGCTGCCATGTGAGATAAAAGCTGCACATTAACACATGGAGGTATGTCGTTATTGAACACACAGCAGACTGCAGCCAACGGCTTCTCTACACAAACAGCTGGGTGAAAGAAAACCAACTCGACTTTATTCAAGTTTTTGGGAGGAAAAAAACGAGCTTTTCAGTTAAATTGTGAATAAATTTTTCTGGTTGATGCTAACTATGACAGCTCGTCATGGCGGCCCCTAACAGCATCTACTCAGTGAAGTGTTTGGCTTTAGATAAAGTAAGCTGACTTGTTCTGTATGCTATATGTTGATGTGTACCAGGCCAGAGTGGAGCCGGTAATAACTGGGCTAAAGGCCACTACACCGAAGGAGCTGAGCTGGTGGACTCTGTCCTGGATGTGGTGAGGAAAGAGGCAGAGAGCTGTGACTGCCTGCAGGGCTTCCAGCTCACCCACTCCCTGGGAGGAGGCACTGGCTCTGGCATGGGCACACTCCTCATCAGCAAGATCCGAGAGGAGTACCCAGACCGCATCATGAACACGTTCAGTGTTGTGCCGTCGCCTAAGGTTTACATCCTCCATTCAGTCATGTTCAGATGTGATCCATCCCCCTAACCTGAAACTAGCTTCCATGGTTCTCTCCCCCTGGAAGGTGTCGGACACCGTGGTGGAGCCCTACAACGCCACCCTCTCTGTCCACCAGCTGGTTGAGAACACTGATGAGACCTTCTGCATCGACAACGAGGCTCTGTATGACATCTGCTTCCGTACATTAAAGCTCACCACCCCCACCTACGGTGACCTCAACCACCTGGTCTCAGCCACCATGAGCGGTGTGACCACCTGTCTGCGCTTCCCTGGCCAGCTGAACGCCGACCTGAGGAAACTGGCCGTCAACATGGTGCCGTTTCCCAGGTTGCACTTCTTCATGCCGGGCTTCGCCCCCCTGACGAGCCGAGGCAGCCAGCAGTACAGGTAGAGACGTAGAGACTCCGCCCCTAAACGCACCTTTATATTAGAACTGTTGTTGAGCTGAATGTCTGCTTTTTCCAAGGGCCCTGACGGTTCCTGAACTCACCATGCAGATGTTCGATGCCAAGAACATGATGGCGGCTTGTGATCCACGCCACGGCCGTTACCTCACGGTGGCCGCCATCTTCAGAGGCCGCATGTCCATGAAGGAAGTGGACGAGCAGATGCTGAACGTGCAGAACAAGAACAGCAGCTATTTTGTCGAGTGGATCCCGAACAACGTGAAGACGGCCGTCTGCGACATCCCGCCGCGTGGCCTCAAGATGGCCGCCACCTTCATCGGAAACAGCACGGCCATTCAGGAGCTGTTCAAGCGCATCTCGGAGCAGTTCACCGCCATGTTCCGCCGCAAGGCTTTCCTTCACTGGTGAGTAAACGCCAGCGAGCCACAGCGGCGCTCTAGTGTCGTTTCTCAAGTCGTCTCGTCACAGGTACACCGGCGAGGGCATGGACGAGATGGAGTTCACCGAGGCCGAGAGCAACATGAACGACCTGGTGTCGGAGTACCAGCAGTACCAGGAGGCCACGGCAGAGGAGGAGGGAGAGTTTGAAGAGGAGGGTGAAGAAGACCTGGCCTGAGCAGCCAATAGGAGGTTTTCCTCCTGGATAATAGTTGGATTTCAGCTTTTCTTGTTTTGTTCTAGTGTCAAACGAAGGACACTGGAGGTGAGAAAAATCCCACCAGTTCTTCTTGTTTTAAGAGTTTTTGCTGAAAACATCCTAAATGTTATATTAGAATTTAGTCAGGAGCATAAAAGTGTTAAACTTTTGCTTTTATCTGGTTCCTGTGAAGGTTGTTGTAACTCCTCCAGTCATGATGAGTTCATTTAAAGCTGCTGCTTACTTTTCTGTGTAATCCTGACTAATATTAGGAAGTGTTTTTGCCTAAATAAAGATGTGAACTATTTCAAGGGTTCTGCTGCCTTTGTAGACCAACATTCATCAGACAGTTTCTGATGAAGGAGCTGGAAAGCTGCTGCTGGATTGGAAGACCTCATTCCTCAACATGCATCTGAAGATACAAATCTACAGATTAAGATTAGTTTCAGTCTGCAGCCCTGCATCCATCCATGTTCCTCCTCTCTCTAGGTTTTAAATTCATTCTCAGGTTCTTATATTTGGACTTTACAAAAAAAAAAAAAAACGGTTTCCTTGTGTCTTGATGCCCAGCCACTGCTGGGAAGCATTCCTCCTCCTGAGGCAGCAGGAAGCAAAGGATCAGGAGGAGGAGAGGAAGAATCATGGACTGTCCTGTAAGACGCTGATCTGTGACGTCTGTGAGGGAGAAAGAAACCAGTTTGGCTGTAAACCTCCTTTTTTCAGCTCCTCTGTTTATAGACCCATCCACTCCCAGACAGCCGTCCTCTCTCCACCTATTCTCCCTCAGATCACAAGAAAGCTTCACTAAACTACGCCTGAAAGTCCAACTTCTGTCTTTTTTAGGGAAAATAAATGAACAAAGTTAAAGCAGACTTATGATGTCTGCTGCTGCTGCTGAGGTGCAACAATAAAGGATTGGCTGACTCGGCAGAAAATGGCTCCATGACGACTGATGTGTGTGAGATGTTTAAGGCTTAAAGGAGCAGGAGTGTGCAGACGTTTAGTGCCTGGTCATGTTGGTGTGAGCTGGTAGACGGATCACTCAGACTGCTTCAAGTCTTTGCTTCAGCTTGTCCTGCCTCTCTTCTCTTTCTGCCCTTTTCTTCATAATTATCTGATATAATGGCTACAGTCCTGGACCAGGGCTCCTTTCTGACTGATGATCTTTTTCTTTGGATGTTGTCACTAAATTCTCGATGTCTAAACTGTAAACTATCTGACTAGTAATTCACAAAGTACTTTCTCCAGGTATTTGATGTTCATTCTGCACAAAGCAGGTAGATACAGAGAGAACACAGACTCACTGAAATACATTGTTCAGATTTCACATTTTATACTTCAGTGCTTTACAATGGTTCCCACCCCCTGGAACCTGCTTTTTCTCATAAACATGAATTATTCACCATTAGCATTCCTATTATTATCCTACTCGTGTCTGAGTACCAGGAGTCGTCTCTCTCTCTCTCTCTCTCTTAACTTTAGTGAAATGGAAACAACTTAAACGTCAGACAGCCATAAACTTCCAAACTGTCAATCTTGGTGCCTGGATACAAAAAAAGGTTTAATAGAAGGAAAAGCGTCAAAGCCAGAGACTTAAAAAGGCCCAAGAAGCTGATAAAGAAGGTTCTGGTTCTGTTCTGGGGACGACTGTGGAACATCTGGAGATGATGATGCAAAGAAGGATTCTTCATGAAATCAAAGAAATGATGGACAACCCTGAGCATCCTCTTCATGAGTCATACAACAACAGAGCGTCTTCAGTCAGAGGCTTCATCTGTGTCTGCAACACAGACTGCTACAGGAAATCCTTCCTGCCCACAGCCATCATCTACAACAACTAATTTTATGAGCTACAACAACACTTAATTTCCCTCTGGGATCAATAAAATATTTTTGAATTGAATTTTATCTGTATAGCTGAAGGTGCTTTACATGATTAGAGGATAAAGTAAAACCAGCATAAAGCATGCACAGAGCATATGACACGTAAAATACATAATAAAGCATAAAACACAAAACGTGATACATCAAAACATTAATTACTCAAAGTAATTAACAGAATAAATAAATAATAAATTAATAAACAGAAACGTTTTTAGCTGTGATTTAAAAGAACTCAGTGTTTCAGCAGCTTTGCAGTTTTCTGTAAGTTTGTTCCAGATTAGAGGAGCATAGAAACTGAAAGCTGCTTCTCCATGTTTGGTTCTGATTCTAGGGATGTTGATTAGACTGGAATTAGAGGACCTGATTGGTCTGGGGGGGGGGTTGCTATAGTAACAGTAGATCTTCAACATACTTTGGTGCTAAGCCATGTAATGATTTATAAACTAGTAGGAGTATTTAGAAGTCTATTCTCTGAGCTACAGGGAGCCAGTGTAAGGACTTTAGAACTGGGGTGATGTGCTCTACTTTCCTGGTTCTAGTGAGGAACACGAGCAGCACCGTTCTGGATCAGCTGCAGCTGTCTGATTGACTTTTTAGGCAGACCTGTGAAGACGCTGTTGCAGTAATCAATCCGACTAAAGATAAACGCATGGGTGAGTTTTTCTAGGTCCTGTTGTGACATCAGTCCTTTAATCCTATAAATGTTCTTCAGGTGATAGAAGGCTGACCTTGTTATTGACCTTTATGTGACCCTGGAGGTTCAGGTCTGAGTCCATTACTACACCTAGATTTCAGGCCTGATCAGTAGTTTCTAGCTGGATTAACTGAAGCTGTGTGCTGACTGTTGATCGTTCCTCTTTAGGTCCAAAAATAATTACTTCTGTTTTGTTTCTGTTCATCTGGAGGAAGTTATGACACATCCATCCATCCATTGATTTGCTCAATATGTTTACTTTGGGTTTGGATGGGTTCAAAGTCGCCTAATGACATCGTAATGTAGACCTGAGTGTCATCTACATAGTTATGGTATCTAATCTTATTGGTTGTTATAATCTGGGTTAGTGGGAGGATGTAGATATTAAATAAGAGGGGCCCCAGGATGGAGCCCTGGGGCACCCCACATGTGATTTCTGTTCGTTCTGATGAAAAGTTTCCAATTGAAACAAGACTTCAGCCACCAGTACAGTGTTCTGTACTTGAAGCAATCTGCTGGGATTCCTTAAATAGGAAACTTTCTGATTGGAATGTTTGTATAAATGTATTGAAATTACTTCTTGTTAAGAGCCTTGAGATGACATCTGTTGTGAATTGGCGCTATATAAATAAACTGAATTGAATTGAATTCTGCTTCTGACATGATGTCCCCAGTATTTTATTTTGGTATGCACACCTTCATGCTTTGCTTGCTGCAGAAACTATTCTTAGTACATATGCTCACACACAGATACCCAGATGTCTGAGACCTTTCTTCTTACAACATGTTATCAATTTAATCCCTTTAATTCTCCACACAGGTTGTCCTGGGTTTGATTCCTGCTCTCTGGCCATTTGCTGCACGTTTTCCCCTTTTCTGTCGTACTGTACAATAAAAGCCACGAGTGCCAGAAAATGTTTGTATTTTTGTTTAATCTCATATTTTTTGCATTTCCAGCTTAAAACGTGGATGTATTAATGTTTAAAAGTTTTCCTCCCCTAAAAAAAATCCTGATTTTGTCATAAGTTAATTAATAATTTCAGTTATTAAGGGATAAAGTCAAATTTTTTATTGATTTTGATGCTCAGTTAATTTGAAAAGCTCGTGTTGCTTAAATAAAACAAATGTCGGTCAGACGAGACTCGCTGTAAGAGAACTGCATCTTGATGGGACCAAGTCTCCATGGCAACCATTAGATAGCTACACACCTAGAGTTATTGTCCTACCATCACAAATGTAAACATGTGGCGTTTTCTAACAGGAACTGTGTGCTTCGGTCCGATCTGGTGTTTTAGCAGCAAACACCCTGAATGAAACAACGGATGAATATATGGGACAGCAGCTCTTCCCCACTGTTAGGTATGGTACAGGATCTGTGATGCTGTGGGCCTGGTTCTCTTCTAAAGGCCCAGGGAGCTTTGACAGAGCGCCTGACATCTTGAACTCTTAATAAAACTAAAGGTCAGGTGCCAGTCAGCGTGGAGGGTGCGTAATATTTAGAGACATAATGGATCAGAGTTTGTAATTAGGTCAGATCATCCTCCACTCCAACCAGAAGCTCTAAAAGC